>VYXF01007460.1:302868-379073 GCA_013397295.1 Polioptila caerulea
AAAAAGACAGTAAATATTTTATCTATTCAGTGCACAAGAAAACCAGAAAGCAGTAGCACCAAAATCACGAGGAAGCAATCCCTGTCCTGGCACAGTAACTTCCCAGGTTAGCAAGAAGGGCTGAGCCAGTTGCACCAGAAAAAGAAAAGGCAGAATCCAAAAGCTAAGCAGGTAGAGGGACTAAATTATGTCAGAGCAAAATTTTGCTGCCCGTGCAACCCATCTCTGCTGCTCGGTTCCCTCTCACCCAGCAACTCAAACAGGACAGGTCAGCCCTGCACACATGAAGATGTGTCCCCAGTTTCAGCAGCGTGAGGAGGACACAGGGCTGGGACACCTTGGCCCGGGTGTGTGTGATCCTCCCCAGCAGAGGTACCTGGGCAGGGCAATCGATTTACCCCAGGCTAAAGAGGAGCCCAGAGGCCTCGTTTTTAGCAGCAGCGTGGGGTGTCCTGCCTGCACAGAGGCAGGATTCCTGTTGGGCAGGCAGGAGGATCCTCAGGGAATCTCTGAGCTGTGCTGGAGGAAACTGAGTGCAGAAGGGACCCGTGGGCTCTTCTGGCTGGCCCAGGGGAGGATGAAAGTCCAACCAGCCCGCTCCAATGGACAGGGAGCACTCTCTGCCTCGCTGGGGTGTCCCAGCAAGCAGGACTGTGTGACCAAGGGGTGCCCCATGCGCTCCCACCCGAGCACCTCTCACCCTTCTGCACCACAGCCAAGGCTCTGCTGCAGCCAGGAGCAGAGTGCTGGCATTTCCAGACCCAGCTCTTCCCACCACAGAGCCTGCTGGGAGGTGTTTGCTTATTCCACCCCGGTGGCCAGGAAAAGGCTTTGTTTGACAGGGGAAAAAGGAGCCAGCTGCCCACAGCACCCCACACACCTTGCCAGTAGAGAAATTAGTCTGGTGAGCATCCCACCAGCACTGCCTGAGTGCCTCCCAGCTTCATGGCAGCCTGCAAACACAGATTCACTTTCCTGGGAAATGACAGGATCCAGCTCATGCTTTCTGTTTGGAGTGAATGTCCCGTGAGAGTTTATTTTAATCATCTTGATGCTTTTAATAGTTCATGGCAGCTTTAATAGTGAGGCAGCTTCTCCTGCTGGGCAAGCCATAGGTGCTGCAGCCCCATGGAGAGCAGGCATCCTCTAGCACAGCTTGTAGAAGTGCCAGGGGAATGCAGAAGATTTTGGGGAACTGATCTGCCAGATCCTGGACAGCAGAGCAGGGAAAAACTGCTCTCCCCACCCAGGGGATCAGGACCTTGAAATCTTGCTTTGGAGAGAAGTTGTTTTGAAATGATCCTGCATGTTAATCCTGGACACAGCTCTGCCCCTGCTGTGCCCCACATCCATGCAATGGGTGCTCAGTTCCTCTCTCCATCACATCTCATTGCTCCCAGCTCATGGCAGAGGAGCCACAGAGAAGCTGCTATCTGTTCCCTCTGTGATTTTCTCCCTAATCCCCTTTCATCCTCTGCCCAAAGCAGACATGTCAGGTCCCTTCATGGGGATGTGTTTCCAGCTTGGCTCATCCTTGGGTCCCTCTGAGCTCTGCTGTGTTTAGGGCTGTGCTATTCCCAGTGGGAGGACCAGTCCTGCAGGGCTGGATGCTGACACATCCTTGGCCATTGCAATGCTGGTCCCATCCCTGTCCTGACACTTCCACTGGTGGCAGTGGGGCCACCTGCCCTGCACCAGTCAGCCCCACAAATGCAGGTGCTGGGCCCCAGCCCTGCGGGATTTTCTGTTCAAGCAGTTCTGGTTTTCTCACCTGATGACCTCTGAGGTGAGCAGGGCTTTACTCCTGGGGTAATTTCCTCCTACCCTGTAGAGACACTCTGTGTTACCCTCTAGTGCAGCAGGGCTGCCAGCTGTGCTTGCCATCCCTACCCTGAACCAAATTCCTCGGCTGCAGCACGGAGATGAGGAGATGAATGCTTCCCTTAGGAAAGGAGAGGTGTTGGGATGCAGATAAATCCCCTCCAGCCTCACAGCAGGGCCCTGAACAAACACAGACAGCACAAACCTGGCACCTTTCCTCGTGTGGGGTCCTGCAGTTTCACTGCAGATCCATGCTGGAGCACGAGCTGTGCCCTTGAAGTGGCCTCCCAGAAACTTTGCAGGTGAGAGGGAAATGGCGAGCTGAGCTTCAAGCAAAAGCTGATCAAGAGCTTTACCCGTGCCTTACCCACAAGGACACATCAGGGCAGGACAGCTGGGTGCCTCGTGCTTCCCAAAGTGATGAGCTGGTGAGCTGGGAGCTGCACAAGCACATCGACAGCCCACAGGATCAAAAGCCTGCACAGCAAATTGGGCTGTGTTAGCTCATTAAAACCTGTTTTGGCTGCACCCATAGCCTCAGCTTCAAAGCCTGCTGCAGTTCCTAGCAACAACATCAGCACTTGGGCAAGCGGAGAGCCTCACCTCAGGCTGGAGCCAGTCTCTCCTCCAGAGCTGAGCTCCTTGCACCTGCACCAGCTTTGGGAGGCAGAAATGGGGTCTGAAAGAGCCAGCTCTGATCCAGGAGGGACTTGGCAGCATGGACAGGGTGCATGCAGCCCCCATGCCCTTTTCACTTCCCACAGAGAAGTGCCGGGGGAGGAAGAGTGCAAGCTTTCAACACAGTCCTGCTGGCCATGTGGCAGCCTGGGCAGGCTGCATCCATCCAGCAGCTTGCAGGGCTGGGGAGTTTTGCCAGGGTCTTCTCAAACGCCAGGGACAGCTCAGGATTGAGTAAAGCATTCTGGAAGGGAGGAACCTGGGCTAGGAGAAAGGATGCTTCCCTTGCTGCTGCACCAGGAGTGCCTCAGTGCGAGGAGTTTGGGGGAGGAAGAGTGAAAGGTGGGCTCAGCTCCTGTGCAATGCTGTTTCTTTATAAGGCAACACAAGGAGATGTTTCCCTGGATACAGTGGGAATGAAAAGCAGGAAGCTCCTTTGATCACAGCTCCAAGAGTTTGTTGTTTTTTTCCTTGCTCCTTTTACTTCCCTCCACCAAGTCATTGCTTCACCCCCAAAGCTGGTGGAGGCTGCCCCACATCTCCTGGCTGTACAGTGCAGCATCCCTGCACTTCTTGGCAAACCTCTCGACTGACACCACCACTCTCTGCCACCAGAACCTCAGGTCTAGTAAGATTTTTTTCTTGCCACAGAGCCTTCCTTTGAGCTCAGTCTTAAATGAGGTCAGGGATTTGAGCAATGGCTCTTCTCCTAAAAAAGGAGCCTAAGGAAGTGATCTATTTGTCTGGAGTGATACACCCTGCCACAACACCCACTTCCAGGAGATTCTGCACAAATTCCACCAGAAGTCAATTAGGGCTGTAGTGAACTGAGCCATTCACAGTGTAATTCCAGCTTAATTAGCAGCAAGCAACCACATTATGAGTAAAATGGCATTGCAAGGCCAACCGCTCCATCATCATCAGTCCTCCACTTCCTCCCTCATTCCTCCTTAGGGCTGCAGGGCTGAGCAATAGTGAAACCTCCAAGGCAGGCTCCTGCAGAGCCCGTGTCCCACAGCCCCTGCTGCCTGCACACACCCTCAGCTGCTGCAGGTGAGTGGAGAGGGTGCCCTGCCCTCAATGCTCCTCCTGCACAACCAGGCCCAGTCCATAGTGGCTGTACTTTTACCTAACTGGCTTTAACAACCTTCTCTGTACGTCTCACCCAAACTCAAAGTCCCAGAGAGGGAGGCTGTCCCAGCACAGGGAGCCAGCTCCCTGCACCTCTCCTCTTGTAGCAGACCATCATTGCTTTGGACATTTCACATTTTGCTTTTCCTCTTGCTGCACAGCTGCTCTTTGTTCTGCTCAGCCACGCAGGCTTGAAGTGCTAGCAAGGATGGGAGTCACAAATTTAGGACAAGAAAGGTTTTAGTTTAGTTCTTGTGCTATCCTTTTCCTTCTGCTTTTGCTCCCACTGCTAGAGCATCAGTGAAAAGACAAAATTAAATCCAAACAGACAGCAGTTATCCACTAGTGCTAGCTCTCTGTCCTGAAACTCAGAATACAGTCTCCAGCATCTCCAGAACAGGCTGAGCTGCCTGCACTCTAGTTGGGCTGCAGCATTTTCAGACCACTCAAACCCCTGCTCTGAGATCTCCCTCACACCCCAGGCTGGGAAAGTTGCAATTTCCACCTCAGCTCTCCCACTCCACGGCCATTGAACCTGCACCCTCATTCTCCATTTACATTAAGTGGTACTTGAATCAATTTGTGGAAGCAATGGAAGAGAGCTAAATCCTAAACGTGGCAGGTCAGTGCTGCTGTGCCCCAGAACCCAGCTGGAAGTGGCTCTAATGGGCACTGTCCTTGCTGTGCCCTGGGGGAAGCTGCAGCAGGAACAAGCAGAGCACTCTGCTGCTCCCCAGGAAAGGCTCTTTGCACAGGATGCTGCTGCAGCTCTGCTGCTTTTCCTCATTTCCCAGAGGCTGGGCTGGCTGCTGCACCCCTCGGTTCTGCTGTTCCAAAGGCCTCTGAGGGCTGCACTGGAACCTGCAACAATTTAACCTTTTTAAAGCTGGTTTTATCATGTAATGATCTGGTGGCCAATGCTTTGTGCCAGCAGAATGGCCCAGTGCATGTTTGTAATCAACTTCATCCTCTCTTACCCATCCTCAGAACCTCTCTATGCCCTTCCCTCTAATGTGGATCCCTTTCCAGCCTGCTGGGATCAGCCCTGAGGCAGGATGGTGCACACAACAGAGCGCCAGCAACAACTTCCAGAAACTACTTTTTTTGTAGGCCCCATAGAAAAGGTCGCAGCTCAATCTCTTTTTCATGCTTATTACCACTGTAACCATTCACCTACTCAGACCATCCCCAAAATCCCAGGAAAAACCACTGTGAAGCATTTACCAGCTCTGGAGAGCCACAGAAGAGCAACTAACCTGCAGCCATGAGAATCTCCTAGGCTTGAGGTTACACTCTGCAAAGCAGAAAATGGTGAATAGGAGATTTAATTTTGTCCCTTACATGGGGATGTACAGAAAAGTGGAAAGCTGAAGAAAAATACTTTGCCAGTTAAAAAAAAAGACACAAGCCTCTTTCCATCTTGCACAGGACAGAACAGCAGCCAAGCAGTGCTCTGGTTCACACAGCACAAACCTAAGGACACAAAAAGCAGCATGAGCTTCAAAGGGTCATCACAGCACCAGCACACAGGCTCTGCTCTGGATCACTGCAGTGCCTGGCCTGTGGTGCCATTTCAAGTTGATCCTTTGAGGGGAAAGCCATTTCTATGCAATTTAAAGGGCACACTGGTCTCAGAGATACCCTGCCAGTTTCTGCAAAACACTTTGGGAAAAGATGGAAGCAGCTGAGGCAGTAACCTCGCAGATGACACTGAGTCCAGTCCTGTTTGTAACAGCCTATATGCAGGACATCAGCACAGCAGTGCTGTATTCCACACATCATGAAACCACATCCAGCCCCTCTTGCCTTAATCCCTATCCAGACTTTCAAAAACTGCAGCCAACATAACACAACTCCAAAAGCAGCTCATTCTCAACTGACCCTTTATAACAGGACTGCACCCACTCGTGCAGCAGCACGTGGTTAACTGTGCCTGCTCCTTCTGCACTGCCCCTTGGCTTTTTTAACTTCTATTTACACTTCAGTTTCTTCATGAGAAGACCATTTTCCCCTCCCAACATCTGGTCAGGCAGAAACGCCGCCCTTTGGGGGCAGCAGCCACGTGTGCTCCCCAGGGAAGGAGTTTCCTGGAAGCTGCACCCTCCCTGCCCCTTGTTTGCCAGCCTGGCCCTGGCAGCAGCCCCTGCTGGCAGCACAGCCCCTCCTCCCCATGGCAGCTCCCAGCTCAGACCTTCTCCCCCAGGCCAAATCCCTGCCAGCACAGGATGGGAGCCACGAGCTGGGAGTTGGGAGCTGCTGATGCTGCACTCCAGCTTCTCCTGCCCTGGCTGTAGGACCAGAACTCTGGCACTTCAAGGGGCCAGAAAGATCAGAACACGGGCACGAGTTTCTTATTCAATTTCTGGCAAAAATGTAACAAAAAGCAGAGTTTCCCTGGCAGCACGGGGTCTTCACTGCACTGAGGGGAGGAGAGAAGGGCAACACACACAGGACTGCAGCACATGAATATTCTTTATTGGTAACATCAGTGGAGCACCAGTAAACCATTACTGACTGTAGTGGTGACACACAGCTGAGGCACATGCTAAGGCACTTTTATTATATAAAAAAAATTTCTCATTCTTCTTGACAGCAATTGGGACAGGAGGGTCTTGTATTAGGGTGCTTCGGGCATACAGTATGGTGCTTCATATTTAAAATTTAACTTTGCTCATAAGTAAGTCTAAATGCAGCATATACAATATGGCTAAGAATACAGGTAAATCCAGCAACCAGTGTATGGTGTAGAAAAGTAAAGACTATTATATATAACCATGGTCCCAAGAAAAAGGCAGTGATAAAGACCTTTATTATTTTTTTTTCTTAATTACTTATTACAAGAAATACAAAGGTCTTACATATATCTGTGCAGATTAAAGGGTTTTTAATATACTCTTAGTCACTGGTGCACAATAACTAATCCCAACTCCTGCTTACAGAGCACGTGCAAGAGGCTTGGACATATCAGTAAGAGGAATTTCCTTCCCCTTATCCCAACCCTCTGCCCATTACCTTATTAAATTCCTCTAGATTCTGTACTGTTACCATGAAATATATTTGGTCCCCCAGAGATTCTCAGACAAGGACAAGGACATTGCTCTGCTCCCCCAGCCTGTCATTAACTACTGGTCCACACTCCCTTAGATGAAACCGCTCAGAGGCAGAGACAAAAACAGGACATCATTGCACTTCAAAGATCTGTCCAGACAGGAAAAAGAAGAGGGGGGGGGAAGAAAAAAGGGAAAAATGGAATGGGGGGGGGAGGAACAAAAAAGGGACAACTTTGGCAAGTCCCAAGGGGAGTTTCCCTCTTCAGCCCTCCCTGGAAACACAGGAAGAAGAAAGGGCAAATTGCCATGGCCAAAGCACACCGTTTTTCCTGAAATTGCTCCCAAACCACATGGGTGGGCAGATTAAAAGAGGCAGAAGTCTGAGGTCACTGAACATGATTGCCGAAAGCAAACAAAGAGGGAGGGGAAAGAATAGAGGGGAAAATCTTCCTTGCAGTTAGAATTGGAGACAAAAGGAGATTTACAGCAAAAATAATCTTTCCCTAACCCCACTCCCTCCAAACTGTGTAAGGATTTACCAGCAGACATGGCACAGAGTTCTACAAGCTTCTGAAGTCGCCAAACTGCTGGTCAAATTTCAGACTCTTTGACTCTTTGGCATCAAATACAAAGAGGATTAGGAAACTGGAAAGAGGAGAAAACTACAAACACAGATGCCCAATGGCTCCAGATACACAGACCTGGGCTTCCTCTGCAGATCCTCAGCCTGTTTAGGAGGAGAGGGTTTGCAAAGTCCAATGGAAGAGAGGAGGATTTATTCAGTAGCTTTGGCATCACCAGCATCTGCCTTGCCATCCACTTCCTCGTCCGACACCGACTCTCCTGTTCCCTTCCTGACCAGCCGGCGGGTCATGACGAAGGGCAGGTCCCCACGCCTAGGGAAGGACACAGGGCACATCAGCAACATTCCAGAGCTCTCACAGGCAGGGCAGGCTCCAGGAGCAGGTGAGGAAGCCCCAGGCCCTGCTGTTTGCTGTGGGCAGCTGCACAGAGCCCACGCTGCACTGGCTGCCAAGGCGTGGCACAATGTGCTGCTCTTACCTGAGTTTGCTCTTCAGGGAGCTCACTTCCCTGTTCATGGCATCTGCTGTTTCAGTGGCATCCTCCAGCTCCCGCTGCAGCTTCCTGCGGGAGGCGTTGGCTCTCTGGGCCTCCTCCTCTGCCTCCTCCAGCTGGCGCTTCAGCTGCTTCAAGCGAATGTTTGCCTTGTCCGCCTGAGCGTGTACGGGGCAAAAAATGGTAAGAATTGATAGATGAGTTTCCCCAGAGTTGCAGCACAGTAGTCAGAGCAGCAAAAAGCAGAGTTTCCAAAGCTCCCTCTTCCCTCTCTGAAGGGAATTGCCTAAGACTTGAGAGGTCTTAGTTTTTCTTTGAAAGAATCACATTTTCCTGTCCCATCACCTGTCCCATCTTAGAGCCTTTCCAGTGACAGAGAAGAGAAATCCATAGGACGGTGAATGCCCTGGCCAAAGCAGGGAAAGCCTGCCCCCAGCAGACTCAGACACTGCAGGCACTGTACCCACCTGATCTTTGAACTGCTCAGCATTCCGCCTCTCATCATCCACCTGCAGCAGGATGTCCTTCAGCTTCTTCTCGGCACGGCGCACCTGCTTGCTGGCAGCCTGGCGCTCCCTGCACACAAACACGGGGGGCTCAGACAACAGGGGGGCTCCTCTCCCACTGCCCCCAACAAAATCACCTCACCTGGGCGAGTTACAAGTGAGGAGGACAGCAGAAGCCTTCCTCAGCTTAGGAAGCAAAGGGGATGGGAAGCAATGTTCCCCAGCAATGACCAAAAGGCTGATGTCACAAGGACAAGAGCTACAGAGGGGCAACTGTACCACAGCTATAGTTTTAGGTGTGGTTAAATCCAGAAGAAGCCCTAAGTGTCTACTGTGAAAAACAAGGAAGGTGTGCCAAGATCCTACTTCCGTACTACCCTGTATACCCAGGACGAAGCTCTCCCTCAGACAAATCAGAATTAAGAAGAGCCTAAAATCCCAGAAGCCGTAAAGCAGACAGAGCATCTCCTAGTACATACTTTGTCTCCGCATCCAGCTGCTCTTCCAGCTGTGCTATCTTTGCTTCCAAGGCTGTGATGGCAGCCTTGTACTTGGACTTGACGGCGCTCTCCATGTCCTGCAGTTTGAGCTTGAGCTCCTTGTTCTGCCGCTCCATCTGCTGGCGCGCGTTCTCGTTCTTCTGCGCGTTGCTGCGCTCGGCGTTCAGGTCGGCGTTCATCTGATCGATCTGCAGGGACACCCAGAGCAATCCTCAGCACAGCCACTGCTCCTGCCTGAAAGGCTCTTTCCTTTCTCACACTCAGAAAGAACAAGGGCCCTGAGGGTGAGCTGAATACTTGGAATAACTCCGATGTAGAGGGAGCTGTCTGTAGGCAGGACACTTCTCCAAGTATCTTAGTTTACCCAGATTTCCAAAGTAATTCCTTGAATAACAGGTTTATCAGCCTCCTCTTAGGGCTAACTAAACTTGCCAATCACATCCACTGCCCTCTGGGGCTAAGGCCATGGTCTGGCACTTAACACAGTAATTATCAGTCTCTGAATTACAAAAATCCTGAGGCAAGTGGATCCAATATATGTGCTTTACTAATTTATTGTTTATTTGCTGTCTACTTCCACTACAAAGTAGCAGCTTAAAAACACTGACTTTCAGAGGTAAAAGAGTGAGAGAAAATTGTCTACTTCCAAGCCAGGGCTGCTGATAGTCAACCAAGTAGAGAACTACACTCTCATCCATCAGAATGAATGAGCCATTTGGAAAACCATCAGCCCAGCTCCCTGGCTTTGGAGTGCCAAGAAAATAACATGCTTGACTCTCAAAGTTGGGCAGACAAAATATGGCAGACAACAGGCAGATAAGGATCATGGTTTCTATAGCAGCTTAACAAATGTCATATGTTCAGTCCATTTGAAACAGCATAGAACTGGCAGAAAAGTAATTTTCCAAACACATTGTGGCATTCTTCAGCATGTCAAGTTGGAGCAGGATGCCACAGATCATTTTTCTCAATATCCCTTAGTACAGAAAAAAGGGACTGGGATGGAGTTGGTTTGGTTTAAAATAAACTTGGGAGATTGTTCCAGCTACCCAATGATTTTAAATGGCCAAAGCCAGTGAGTTAACATCAATTTTGGCTGCTGTTTTCTGTACTGTGGTATTCAGCTGTTTCATCTCACTCACACCTATGGCCTTCTGAGGGCCTGCACCGTGCACAAGGCAGCTGCTGGCACTACTCAGAGCACAGTTTGACAATTCACAGACACCAGGGAACCCCCATGGCCCACTGGATCCTCAACAGGTACCTGAAGATTTGCCTTCTTGAGCCGGTCATTGATTATCTCTGTGTTGCCCTGCTCTTCTTCTAACTCCTCCTCCAGCTGAGCTATCCGTGCCTCCAGGCGCCTCTTCTCCTCCATGGCCAGGGCTCTGCAGGACACAGAGTCAGCAAAGCATTAAAGCAGCACTGATGGCATCAATGCCTTGGGGAAAACTCACTCCTTGTGTACAAAATTAGCTCAGCCTTTCAAGACCAGAGGGGATACAGTGTGTGCTGCAGCCTACATTAAAAAAAAAAAACAAAAAACAACCAGGCCAGAAGTGTTTTCTCCCAGCAGCTCCTCCTCCCTCAAATGGGGAACATTACTCACCCTTTCCCACTGTTGTTGGCAATCTCATCAGCCAGCTCATCCCTCTCTTGCTGGGCCTGGCGCTTGGCACGCTCAGCAGCTGCGAGCTCCTGCAATGGAAACCAGACACACACTGATCCCATAGGAAGCTACCAATTAATGCATCAGAGGAAAAAGGGCTAACTGGAAATGGCTGCTGTGGTGTCCAGCACAAACCAAAGCTGATGATATGACATGGCCTGTTCCCTGTCACCCCACAGCCCCCTTTGCTTTGCACACTCCTATGGCAGCTGTCAGGAAAGGGCCAAATTCTGCATTTTGAATTGGACCTCATATTTGAGCAGAGCAGAAAGTACAAAAGAAAGGAAATAAACACTCCAGCTTAAACTGCTGCATGCAGTAATTGGCCAAAGAAAACAAACCAACCCTTGACTTTCACGAATATTCCATTACCTCCTGCAATTGGATCATCTCTGCCTCCATGCTTTTCAGCTTCTTCTCATTTTCTTTGGCCTGTGCCAAGATCTCTTCTCTGGATGTACGTGTGTCCTCCAGTTCCCGCATGTAATCCTTCATTTGTGCCTGAAAACAGAAAATAAAAAGGGATGAATTTCAGAGCACCCCTATTAAGAGATGTGGTTTGTTTGTCTTATGGGAAACATGGATGGAAAACAGAAATAGGGATTCATTAGTCTTCAGCAACCACAAAGGTTGCTGTAAAAATAAAAGGAATCCTTTATGCATTTCCCAAGTTATGTGTAAAAATATAAATGGAAGCAAACAGAATTGCTTATCTGTCAAAAAAAAATTATCAGATAAATAGAGAGAGGAAGGGAAGGTACAGGAAGCTTTCTAGTGAAGCAATGGAATGCACAGTCTAGGGAGGATTTAGTTTTTCCTAAGAACAGGTCAGACAACTGCTTGCAGGAATTTAAAAAGCACAACAGAGCCATCTTGGGGCAGGAGTAGGCCTAAATGTTATTTAAGGTCCTCTAGCTTTGCAGCTCTGTAATCCTTTCCAAAAACATGGACCTTGAAACAAACACTAGAGTGAACAACACCTACAGCTTGTTTCCCAGGGAGTTAAACAGGCAGATTGGGATTAGAAGGATGCTTGAAATGCCAAAAAATCTTTCACAGCAAACTGCTGCAAGATTCTGCTGCTCTTGTGACACTGATGCATTGTTCTGGTGAGGTGAAATCTTGCACCCCCAGGTAAAAACTCTGCCCTGACAGCTGCAACGTTTCACCTGCAGTCTGCGCAGCTGCTTGATGGCTTCCTCCCGATTCTTGTTAGCAGTGTCTATGTGGCTTTCCAAATCCTTCAGGTCCATCTCCAGCTTCTTCCTGGCAGCCACAGCCATGGAGCGCTGCTTCCGTTCATCCTCCAGCTCCGCCTCCATCTCCCGCACCTGTGAGGGGCACCAGGGCCATCAGCATTCCCCATGGGTTCTCATTCCCAGACAGAATGCAGTGCAAAGTGTAACCAAAGGTGAGTTATTCCATCCCCATCTGCTGGGACTGGGCTGGGGGGTGCTGTAATCTCCTGTCATAGCCCAGCTGATAAGAAACCAGCTGGGGCAGTTTCTTTATCTCTTCCACAACCCATCCTCCCTCCAGGGAGAGATCTGCTCGTGGGCCATTGATAAAATTCCAGCATCCCCTTGGGAAATGCTCCATCCAGGGAAGGAGCCAAGCATCCCTACCTGGATAAAAACCTGAGATTTGGGACACCAAGACAGCCTTTTCCACTGGATTCTCAGAGGAAGACCAGGCCCATCTATCACCACTGCACCTTCAGCAGAGGGCTGCACCTTTCTGCAGGATTCCTGCTCCACCAGAGCCACATCTGCCACTGCATGAGGGCTGCAGCCACCATGGAATGGCCCTGCCACCAACACCCTGACCCACAGGGGGTCAGCTTGGATCCTGACTCTGTCAGTGGGTTTGTCTTTTTTTTTTGTAATACAGCATGCTTGTTTTATTTTATCCTGATAAAGAACTGTTATTCCTATCCCCATATCTTTGCCTGAGAGCCCCTTAATTTCAAAATGATAATTCTGAGGGAGGGGGTTTCCATCCTTCAATCCAAGGGAGGATCCTGCCTTCCTTAGCAGACACCTGGGTTAAACCACGACAGAATTCCAGCTCCTTCCTCTCCCAGCACCCACTTTTCACATTCCCCTTCCAAAGGCTGTGTAAGTGCAAGCATGTGACTGGTCTTCCTTCTCCCTGGCAGGGGGATGGGGCTGACATTCCTCACTAACAGAGCCCCATGGGTTCCTGTGACAGACAAAGACTATTGGAACAATCACACACATGAGGGAGGAAGTCTCTCAGAGCTTTGCAATATTGCCTGGAGTATGAACATTAACAACAATCTTTGGATTGGCACTGTCTGTCTGACAGTCTTTGGACACAAGAGCCTTTGTGTCCAGAATGCATTGAGGATTTACAGAGCAGTTCTTACTTGTCTGATCAGCTGTTTCTTCTTCTCTTCATTCTGTTCATCACGGCCCTGCAGGTCCCGGTCAAACTGTGCCTTCATGGCCTGTTGGTTCACCTCCAGCCGCAGTTTGGCATCCTCTGTGGCCTGCAGTTCATCCTCCAGCTCTTCCAGCTGTGTCTTCATCTCCTCCACCTGCTGCTCCAGGGCTCGCTTGGCTTTCTCCAGCTCATGGACCTACAGCACAGCACCACACATGAGGTTTCTCCAGAGAGTGCAGGCAATTTAATCTACCCTAACAGCAAGAAAAGGCTAAGAACAGCCACTCACATCAGACAGATACAACACCACTGCACCTGTCCCTGTGTTAGGGCAGATGCACACTGCTAGTCTGAATCACAATTACTGTGAGTTCTGGCTCTGTGTGTGCTGTGGTGGGGAGAAAGAGAAAAGCAATTGTCAGCCCAGTCCTGACTTTGTGAAGACTTATCAGAGCTGGACACCTCTGGTTCTGACAGAATTCAAGAAAATACTTCTTAGCCCCTGAATTTATTCTTTTCCTTCATTAATGTAACATTTCTCCCTTTTCTGAAATATTGGAGATAATATCTTCCACTGCCTGGTTAATTGCTGTATTTTACATCTCAGTTTCACACCATCCCTTCACCTCTGCCACAGGGATACCAGGTAATTTCCTGCTTTGCCACTCCTCATTTGGGTCATTTCCAACCCACCTTTACCACTCACTGATGTAATACAAACATCACATTTGCAAACTCACAATGTATCCAGTGCTCTCTACAACGTTCCTCTGTGTTTCCACTGAGTACTTTTTGCAGAGCACAAGTAACAGTATCGGCTGTGTGACATTTCCTGCCACTCTCACTCAACACTTACACTTTTCCCAACATCATCCTTGGAGCTCATGAGATCGTCCATCTCTGCACGGAACTGTTTATTGACTCGTTCCAGCTCAGCCTTCTGCTCTATGGCTTCTTCCAGGGCTCTGGCCAGGGACAGGGCCTTGGTCTCCTTCTCCCGGGCCTCAGCCTCGGCGCGGTCCCGCTCCTCCGCGTACTTGGCAGAGATGGTCTTCTCCTCTGCCAGCAGCTAAAGAGGCACAGCATCAGTATTCTGAGAAATGACTGATCATTTGCTAACAAGGTAAACATGCATCTTTTCATCAGGGCCTTCTTAACAGTGTTCTTCCATGAGCAGAAGGAATCAAGAGAATGCGGCTTCAGAGAACGAAGCCATCCCATCTCCAACAACTGTGCTGACCCCAAGTAAACCCCTGACTTCCTAGGCCTCCAACCTATTATTTTCAACCTTCTCTGAGATGATTTGCAAACAACACTTCAAACTCAATCTTGGTTTTGATATAAATGTTATCCCTTTGGGAAAAGGAACATTGCTTAACCTTCTATTCGTGGAACAAAATTAATTTACTTCTATTAAAGCTTTTTTCTCCCCTCTAGGTGCTCTGCCTTAGTTCAGAAATGAATATGCATTCTCCAAGCAGTAATGCTTAGGTATTCTTAAAGCAGACCTATCAATAAGCTGTACCTACTGAATGCTTGGGACTGAAGTCATACCTGATCAAACTTCTTCTGCTTCTTCTCTAGGTTGGAGACAATCTGCCGCTGATGGTCCAGGTCCACAGCAAGGTCATCCAGCTCCTGCTGCAGGCGAGTCTTTGTTTTTTCCAACTTGTCATATGCAGCTGCCTTCTCTTCATATCGCTGGCTCAAGCCCTCCAAGTCCTTCTGCAGCTTCTTCCTGGCTTCCTCTGCTGACTCAAGGCAGCCCAGACCATCATCCATCTTCTTTTTGGCATCTATTGCCTAAAGGACCAGGTTTGCACATTAGCCACAGAAAATCTTCTGTGCAGTTTACAAGCATCAGAAGTTTAGGACTTTCAAGTAAGAGAGTCTGCTCGTTTCTGAAGGAACTACTCCCTGCTCAGACAATACTGTCTGACTGAATTCCCAAAGGAATTCCTGCACAGAAACCTATGAGCAGTTCATATGATTATCATCAGAGACCCCCTCATTTCTTCTCTCACCCAAATCAGCAAAATCACCCTTGCCCAGGAAAGGCTGTGTTACTAGAAGTCAATTCTGCATTTAAATCTTCTCTCAAGAAAGACCTGTACTTATCCTTCCCCTCAAAAACCACTGGTTTACAGGATGCAGACTCAGTACCTGCTGCTGAAGAACAGAGATCTGTTTCTCCAGATTTCTCTTTGCCTCCTCCTCTTCTTCCAGTTGCTCCTTGATAGCATTCTTCTCATCCTCCATTTGCTTCAGCTTCGTGCTGAGGCTCAGTTTGAGGCGAGTCTCCTCCTGCAGGAGCTCCTATAAAGCAAACACCCCACTGGAATTCAGCACCACTTGTTGGATTTAAAGGCTCACAATCCTCACCTACTCTCTCCAGGAGTGCTTCTCAAGTTGAGTTTAAGCATGCAACTAATTTCACAGATAAGACAACTGAAGACAGAATTTCACTAACTGCCTTTCAGTAAGTCAGTACAGAAACAAAATATTCAGAAGGGTCCTATTCTCTCCTACACTCTCATCATTAAAGTACACTCCTTGCCACACAAGCCTTTCTCAAGGTCTTACCACACAAGCTTTGCCTTTCTCAAGTCCTCCAAGTAGCACAGAAGGCATTCAGACCTTTCCCAGCAACAGCATGACTGTACTGTGCTACGTGTCTCTGGCATACTCTGGTACCAAAGGAACACACAGCAGGCCCAAGTGCTCTTGCACAGTTCAAAACAATGCTGGTCTCAGCAAAGCTGTACAGCCCTGGTCATTTAGCAGCTTAGGGCACCACAGCACTGACTGACTTATGCTGCCTGTGCTTGAGCTGAAGGATCTGTAAAGATTAACCCATCTCCAAACTTGTGCAGAATTTTTGTATTGTGCCCTGTCTTTGAGCCTGTTTTTTCAAGAGTAGTAAGTGGACAGAACATCAATGACTGCTCAAGGCTACTTATTATTGATGTGCTCTTCCTTTCCAACCTTCTTAGCAATCCATGCTTGACCTTAAGAGTCATATTCTGCTTATTCTGCTAACTGTAAATGCTTGGTTTTCCCAAAGGTTAAGACTAAGGATGATTTATTTCCTGAAAAAATACAAAACTGTTTGAATCTATCACTTCCCCAACATCCACTGGGAAATAAAACTTTCTGCTTAATTTGACACATTTACTGGAAATCACACACATAGAAACCCTGTCAAACACTTGACTATGAAGATCTCAAACAAGAACTTCAAACAACCATTCCAGTCAGTTGAAGCACTAAAATGCTCTCAGGTGGAAAGGTGACAGAGCAGGACTTCTAAGTCCAAGACAGGGAAAGCCACACAGGTTCCACAGGCTGAGGAAGCAGAAGGGAGATAACAGATTCTTTCTGTAGAAATGCTCTCAATACTATATGGTATAAACCCCTTAGGAAAAAAAAAATTTTAAGAATCCAGACTCAATTCTTTGAATTGTTGTACCATCAGTACTTAATGGCATCCAGAGCAATTTCTCCCTTTACCAATCTGTAGCAGACACACAGTTGCCTTGGTTTCAAAGCTCTCACCTGTGTATCCTGAAGCTGGGATTCCAGAGCAGAGAAATCCTTTGCTAATTTGATTGATTTACTGTCAGACTGGTTCAGAAGACCTGTGACATTGTCCAACTCGACCTGAAGGAGAGATCAGAGTATCAGTTACTGAATGCATCAGCAAAAACAGAGACAGGAGGAGGTGAGCAGCTATGAGACCTAAAACAGAAAACCAAGGCACCTCTCACCAGGAGGGCATGTGTATAATCTTTCAAGGAATGAACACATCATTTCCACAGTCCCAGGAATTAAATCTGAGAAGCTGAAAAGAGATTTTTTATTTCAGATCATCTCTATTGCAACAGCCTTCTGATTTTGGTTGGGTTAAGGCCTATATGAGATTTTAGACAGCCTGGGAAGCAATTGTAGAATTTTTTATTAAACCAACTCTCTTCTATTTTATACTATCTGCTTCAGGATTCTATCTAGAGTCTCAAAATTACATTTTAACCCTTCAAAAGAGTCTGCATCTGCTGGCAATGTTCAACTTTCAATGACAATTCTCCATAAAGGAGAGGGCCAAATACAACGTTTCATGTCACTCCAAGGGATTTGCTGCTCCTTTGAAGAAAGGAGGAGAAATCCATAAATTCCCACATCACCCCTGAGCCATCAACCACGTGCCAAAACTCCCAGACACCACATGAGCTACACAACCACCAGTCTGTGTGTGCCACTACAGGTGCTCCAGCAGTGTGCTGTGCAAACCCTGGCTGCCTTCAGGGGGGCACAGACTCCTTGAGCCTTACAAAACTCAAACAGCAACTGGTTGTTTAACTGGTTGTTTCACCTTCTCAGGGCTGCTCAAAATAAGGGACATCAATCCAAATATCCTGCTCTGGCAATGAGTTAAGTGGTTTGCACAATCCTTGGGAAGCAAATGATGGATTTGCTGTTTGTAGGAACGTTATCCTCAGCAGGAACAGAATTTTTGAACGAGCCATGGGACCACACAACCCTACAACCTTTTCTCTTGAGCCCTGGGCTGAAGGTAAGGAAAAGCCATGCCACTCACCTGCAGTTTGTTAACCCTCTCAGCCAGTTCAGTCTTCACCCTTTCACCTTCTGTGAACTTGACCTGCAGTTCCTGGAGCTGAGCATCCACCTTTTTCCTCTTGTGCTCAGCATCGCCTTTGCCCTGCAGAAGAGCCTTCACCTCATTGGACAGTTCAACCTTCTCACTTTCCAGAGCTTGCTTTGCTTTTTCAAGATTTGCTTTCACCTGGAGAGGAAAAGAAAAGGCAACAAAACCTTTTAGATACAGCAGGATCCAGTGAGTATGTTTTTCAACAAGCAAGCTAATGCTGCATGTTTAGCAGCTAAATTGCAGATGCTTACTCAGAAAAAACCAAAATGAACAGCCTGTCAATGATTATTAGGAGACAATCTAACAATCAGAGAAGACAACAATACAGAAAGAAGCCTTGCACCATCAGATTTCCAAATTAAAGGTTGTACAAGCTAACAAGTGCTAGCAGTGAGAAGAGTGTCTTGGCTGTGTAGTATAACACGTCTAACAGGAGAAAAAAGAATGAGTGCCACTATTTAAAACAGCTTTGTACATGCTTCATGGAGAAAAATTATCTACCAAGGGAAGAACAACATATGGATGAGTATCATGAATTTGTGCTCTTCTGCACTGTCATTTCAGAGAGGTTGAGTGCTTTGGCCTTGTGTTTTCTGTTCCACATACCCGTTTGGTTTGTTCTAACTGCTCTGCCAGGTCTTCAATAGCTTGGGAATGCTTCTGCCTCATCTCTTGGATTTGAGCCTCGTGAGTCTTTGCCTCATCCTCAAGGGTCTTCTTCAAAACCATTACTTCTTGTTCTCTCTTTGACCTGCAGAATTCACAAATTCCATTTAGATGCCAAGGAGGGAATCAAGCACAGGTGTATATCCACCAACAGCACCTCTAATGCAGAAAAACACCAAGGTCTGTTTGGGCCATAAAGATACTTCTCAAAAGGTAGCACTTAGCTCTGCATCCTTCTGAAGTGCAAGCTGGCAGCATTATTTCTGCCTCAGAAACAGCCTGAAAGTACCAATGTTTCAGGGGTACCACTAAGACTTTGGTTAGGGAGCAACCCAACTTTGTGACATCAGGTGAGGTAATGCAGTCTTGGCATGGGCTTGCACACCACCACCTCCTGTAGTTACTGCTAACCAGTGATAAAGGCAGACTTGCTGTGGTAAGAGACTAAATACAGCAGAACTATTAAAAACAGCCAAAACCAAACCCAAATAAAGATAACACAGCCCATGGTGGAGTTACCTCATCTCCTGCTGAGCAGCTGTAGAATCTAGTGTGTCTTCCAGCTCTGTTTTCAACGCTTCCAGCTCTTCTCCCAGATCCCGCTTCTGTTTTTCAGCTTTATTCCTGAATGCTCTCTCTGACTCCAGGTCTTCCTGCAGCTCAGTGATCTGGGATTCGAGTTCCCTGATCTTCTTCAGGGCCATGTTCTTTTGAGCTGCCTCTTCTTCCACTCTGTGTTCAACATAAGGTTCTGGTCAGAGCCAGACTTGAACCATACACAAATAAAGACAACCTGTCCTACCAAAAATAACCAAGAGAAGCTGGTACTGGCCAGCTCTACAATGTTCTATTCAGACTTTGATCCATACATGATCTACAAATTCTAAGATCTATCTCCCAACACTTGAGACAGCACAATTACTCACCTTAAAGAAGGGGACAGAGAAAGACTGACAACAGAAGAAAGCAGAAGAGAAAGCACCATTTTACACTGGAAATTGGACACTTTCCTGAGTAGATGAATACAGCAACTACCAGAGGGACAGTGTGCTGCCACTACTTTTTAATCCCAGTTTAAGGATTACTACTCCAGTCCAATGCATGCCTATTGCATGCACAGTCTAGTTCTGTACAGAGAATGTAGCAGTGAGCTGCAGCTAAAGAACTCTGATGCCAAGGACATGGATCTTAAATAGTCCACAGGCTAAAATACAACATGCACAGATTGCATTTATCCCTATTCACCCTATTCCAGGTGACACAAGACAAACACTTCCCAGCCAGGCGGGCCCTGAACCCCGCAGGTCAGGCTCTCACCTAGCTAAGGCTGCCTGCAGCTCCTCCTCCTTCTTGGCCAGCTGCATTTTGAGTTCTGCAATCTGAGCCTGCAGCTCAGCAATCTGGTCATGCAGATCAGTGGAGTCCCCTTCAAGCTTCCGCCGAGTCTTTTCCAGCTCCTGCCTCTGCTTTTCCTCGCGTCGCAGGCGCTCTGACAGAGATGGGGACAGCGAAGTTACACAGAGCACACACAGCCACAACTTGGCAGGAGCACAGAAAAACACATCTATTGAAGCAATTCTTCCTTTCCTGATAGCACAACTGTCCAATCTGGAGCTGCACTGCATTATTTTGTCGGGACCTATGCAGGCATCTACTCCGTATTTTGCCCTCAAAAATGTTTTTGGGTAATTTCCCTTCTCCTCACCTTAGAGCCAAAGCTCCTTTTCCCACTTTCACTGCAGCACTGCAAACAATGCCAGTCTCACACCACGCAGGCAGAAGCACACATTCAGTGATGCTGAACACAAGGTCTGCTCTCCTTTACTGAAACTAAACAGGCAGTCTCCAGAAGAATATCCTTCTAGAAGCCTGAAGAACTCATGCCAACAGGTTATCACAAACAGCACTAACCCTGGCAGATGGAGGCTGCTGGAAGTAGAAAAGTGGAGACACTTCCACAGCAGGAGAAGAAAGAGAACCAGCCTCTTTTCTCCATTGGCCTGGCTGCTTTGGAGAGGATTTTTATTTAGATCAAGGGCTCAGCTGACAAGGCACATAACCTTCAGCCAGACAAAGCACAGCTCTATCAAACTGATCAATAGCTCACACACTATAATTTTTAACCCTTCAGGAACTCAGGAGGACTAAAACTCTATCAGAAATGAAACTGAAGTTCAACAAATTTTAACAAGAAACCACCTAAAACTAATTAGGCAAGGTCTTTATAGGATCTAGCTTTAAAAGAAAAACAAAAACCAAACCCACCTTCAAGGTCTGTGATCATGGCCTCATGCTTATTCTTCAGTTTGGCTAAACTCTTAGATTTTTCCTCTTCCTCTGTCAGGTTTGTTGTAAATTCAGACATTCTGTCTTCCAAGAGTTTCTTTTCCTGCAGAATTAAGAAGGCAGAGTCAAAAGAGTGTCTGGAATAACAGGGTATTTTTCCAGATTTGACAGCTTAGAAATGTCAGTGTCATGAGTTCCTACTCCTGCTACAAGGAAACTGAGAAAGAAAGGATCACAAACAGAATTCAAATGAATTTAAAGCTGAATTTAAATTGAAGATTTGGATATGATAGCCCTTCCAAACCTGAAAGGGAAGTCTGTTTATAAAATAACTTGATACTGTTTGGCACAACAATGCATCAGAAAATGTTTGCTCATGGATCATTATTTAGTGAAGGTTATTTAAATATCAAACAATTCTGACTGCTGAAAACACAGGCAGGCAGTTACTTTCAAAAATTCAGATCTGAATTCTCAAAGGCAAGACTGAATTAATTACAAGTTTCCCTGCAATAGGGAAAAGGTCAGCCTGTAGTAGTTTTCTCCAAGAGAAACACTGTGCATCTTCAGCTTGTGGAAGAAGATGCAGGACTCTTACCTTAGCCAATTTGAGATTCTGATCTTCCAGAACTAGCACATCTTCTTCCAATTTCTTCAATTTGGCCTCTGTGGTCACTTTTTCTAGCTGCAGCTTCTGCCTTGCACTTTCCTCTTCCTCAAGCTGCTCCTCTAGTTCCTTCACAACACCCAGAGAAAAGCAAGGTATTTGTCAGTGCTGCTCACCAACCCATGGAACAGCACAGGAAGGTTTCTTCACCCTTCCTTCAAGGCAGTATCAGCAGGTCCTGCACTCACATCTCTGCCATGACTTCATGCCACATACTGCATGCCAATCAACACAGTTTCCAGCAGAATAAACAATGCTGTTTTGCAAAGAATACTACCATTCCTAAAACAAGGCAAGGACTTGCCTGATTATTCGACAAGTGGCCATCACCTTCAAGAATGGAACAGCTCACTCCAGGCAACTGACTGAATGCCTCAGGCTCAGCACCACAACTGCTCTGTTCTATTGCTGTTTCCACAGATGGATTTTCCTATGCCTCTGTCCCCCTGCTTTCTCTCTTTCATTTCCCTCCAAGCTGAGGCAAAAGAACCACTCTAACCCTTACTATCCTCTTTACTGACAAAAGACAGCATTCCTAAGGCATTACCTGGATGTTCTGCTGCATTTTCTTCTTTTCAGCCTGCAGATGTTGACACCGTTCTTCCTCTTCCTCCACCCTTGCTTCCAGGTCATGACAAATCTCCTCCAGTTCTTGTTTCTTGGCTGTCAGGCGAGCTCTTATCTCCTCAGCTTCAGCACACAGTTCAGTTTCTGCTTGCAACTGTTCCTGCAGCTGCATCTTCTCTGCCATTAGCTACATTGGATGCAAAGCCAGAAATAAGACAAGCTCCAGTTTCCCAAAGCACTTGGCAATGTGTGTTAAGTGAAGTTCTGTGCTCCTCTGTTCCACAGTTACAGTTTTAAACATGGCAGCAGTCCCCTGCTGTTACCCAAAAGTTAAATACCATAACAGCTTTAAGCATGTTTGCTGAAAGCATTGCATTGTGTTCTCCTTCACAAACCAGGTGCTGCAACCACAAATTATTCACAAATTTCCCAAGATCATATCCATTTGAAATGTGGCTATTGTCTATTCCCCCTTACAAAAGTAACAAATACTTATCAGTCCTATGGCAAAAAACAACCCTGCTCCCACCTTCTGTGTTCCAAACCAAAAGATTCCATTAATGACAAGACTGAATTCAACCAGCTTGCTGTACCACTCAGCCAGAGGAGACTTTTCTCTGACAATGGCTACAGAGGGGCATTAAGTAGTCCCTGTACAAAAAGACCTTCTGCAGGAAATGAGCTGCAAGAAGGGCAAAAGAAAGTGAACAAGAGGCAGCCAAGTCATGTTCCAGCAAGCTGGAATCCTGCAGTTTGTCCATCAGACCAAGAGAGCAAAGGAGGTGCTCTCAAGCAGTTGGACAGGTGGAGAGAGAACAATTTTTACACACCAGATTTGCAAAACCCACCTGGGCCTGGAAGGTCTCCAGTTCACTCAGTCTATTTTCTGCAGCCAGCTGCTTCTCCTTAACCTTTATTAGTTCTTCTTCCTTGGCCATCATCTCCTCCTCCTGTCTGCTCACCTGCAGAAGGGGCTTCACCTGAAAGGGAAACCAAGGGAATGAGATGTGTATAAGGAATAAAAACATGAAGAAATGCTCTTGTACTTGAGATAAGCATTGAATAAAACAGCATTTCAGATAAGAGTCTTATTTGAAGGACAGATCAATTGTTTTGTTGTGAACACTGGGGGAATCATACAGGACTGGATATCACCTACTCTGCCAATAGCACACTTTCTGCCAGCCCTTTTATTCTCCTCCAGCATGGGATGCATCAGGAAAGGGTTCAGTAAATTCCAGACCCTCAAGGGTTAAGTAGTAATAATGAGAGAATAAAAAAGTTTCCACTCAAAGGGAAAATTCACAGGTAAGTCAATGTCATACAGGAGGACTTCTGTAAGGCCTTTGGCATGGCACCCCCCAGGATCTTTCTTTCTAAACTGAAGAGAGATGGATTTGATGGGTGGAACTGGCTGGGTTGAATCCAGAGGGGGATTCTGCCCCTCTGCTCTGGTGAGACCCCACCTGCAGTGTTGCATCCAGGCCTGGGGCCCTCAGCTCAGGAAAGGGATGGACTTGTTTGAGTGGGTCCAGAGGGTCACAAAAATGATCAGAGGGCTGGAGCCCCTCTGCTATGAAGACAGGCTGAGAGAGTTGGGGTTGTTCAACCTGGAGAAGGCTCCAGGGACACCTCAGAGCACCTGTCAGTACCTAAAAGGGGCTTCACAAAATAGAGGGGGTCACACTTGCTAGAAAGGCTTGTTGGGACAAAAGGGTAATGGTTTTAAGCTAACCAAGAGTAGATTCAGACCAGATATATGGAAGAAGTTTTTGACAATGAGGGTGGTGAAACACTAGAACAGGTTTTCCAGAGAGGTGGTGGATGGATGCCCAATCCCTGAAAACATTCAAGGTCAGGTTGGATGGGGCTCTGAGCAAACTGATCTAGCTGAATGTGTCATTGTTCATTGCAGGGGGATTGCAAAGGGAAAACCATTACCTTGGTGAACAACCTCCACCATTGCCAGTTCCTCAGTTTCAAATAGGCAGCACAGTTTCTCTGAAGCACTTTCATTGCTGTCAGCTGCTGCTGGCGCTTGGCAAAGGCTCTGCAAAGCACGTGGAGATAAGCAAAGGAACCCAGAGCAGCTCACAATTCACACCATCAAACCCTTTCTTAGATACCTCTGTGTTTTTTCTTTAGAAGGTTCCCTCCCAAAAAACCCAGCAGTTTCCAGTGAACTTTCTCTTGATTTTCTTTTTTTTTCTGCTAAGGTAAGAGTGGCTATATTCTCCTCAATCCAATTTCCTATTTTGATAACATTTCCCTCATGTCTTCTACTCTGAAAAGCTTCACTATCTTCACTTCCAAAAAGGGAGACCTGAAGCAGAGGAGTGTTTTCCCACCAAACTGACAGGTACTACTTTTGATCTTAGGGCTGCACCAATTGCAGCCCTACCTGACAGCTTAAGAGAAACCCTCCACATCCTGCATCAGCTCTGTACTAAGACTCTTCCCTTTGCACCCTCACAGCACTTCTGTCAAAAACCTGATCTGCTGCAAAGCATTCTTACAGAGAGGAACTGGCTTCACTGCTCAGGTAGTTTCTAGGATACAGCACACTGAGATTCTTGTCAGAAGTCTGGCATTACAGAGATGAGAAAATCCTGAAATCGACTGTTATATACAATAAATCAATCATGACCACCTGCCAAAAAATAGTTTCTAGACATAATAATTTTCTTTTTTGAAGATAAACTTGTATTTGAATGGGAGAAATACATGTTTGTGATGCACTTTAAAAATCAGGGTACTTACTTTCTGGCCAGGTAGCCTCTGCAACATGCTTGGAATCCAATAATGACATCTGTGATCTTCAGGTCTCTCTCTTCTTCAAGGTGAGCAAGGACTCCAGCTCTGAAAAACACTTTACTCTGTCCAATTCTGTAAAGGTTGGAATCCAGCTCCAATGCCTTGATCTAAAAAGAGAGAGAGAAGAATTAGTGTCCTGCAAAGACTGTTTCATGTGAAACATCACAAAACCTATTTGTGGCTCGTGGCTCTCAGACAGCCCTTCTCTACAATGAGCCACTCAGGCAAACAGAAGTTGCCAACTCCCAATAATTTCCTGGCCTATCCCAATTAGAGCAGCTGGAGCTCAGCCAAGCACAGCATCAAATGGAGGTAACCAGAGACAGAAAATGTGACAGAAAGCATCATTTAATACAGCATCACATCAAGTACTCAGAATACAAGGATGTTGTGAGGAATGCATCCCTAGTCCCAAGAGCCCTCTTCCTTTTCTAGAAGGAACATATCTGTTGATCCATCCCATTAACTTTTCCTCAGTCCTGTCTTTGTCAAAAAAGTCCAGCCCAGTCTTCCCTCCAAAGATTTGCTGCCAGTGCTTATATTAGCTAAGCTAAGAAGAATCAGCTATACTCCTATAAGACAGAAAAAAGGGAATCCCTTACAACCACGTTCAATTCAAGCCTACTCATCAAGCCAGAGCCAAAGCTTTCCCTTTGAAGCAGAAAATTCTACAGAAACTAATTGGAGCCTTTGCTGAAAGCATTTGTCAGCAGCAGGCCATTACAAAAAGTTTACTGAAGCTCACACTTTAGGCATGTGCTAAAGAGAGCATTAATGCTTCTAAGCATTCTGATTCTATGAATGCTGCTTGCACCTCAAAGGATGCATCTTTGGAAAGAGAAGGGTCCTCTTTGCCTGGGATTATTGAATCTCATGCTAGACAAAAGCCTCCATCCATGAAGCCAAGAGGAAGCTTTTTGCACCCTTCTCTCAGACAAAACATTTGACTTTGGAATTTTGGTCTGTGAGTACAAGTTATATTTAGCATGCACAACTCCAGCTTTTAAACCACACCCATAAGGTTTATTCTATTCAAGCAGAGTTTCTGGGATGTTTTACCATCAGCACACAAGCCTGCTTTCCATCCATAAATCCTTTGGGAATTGCATTTGGAGTTAAGATTTCATATCTGAAAACAAAAAAGGCATCAGACTAGTCACACAAGTGTATTGGTAAACAACAAAACTAAACAAATCAGAATGCATTCCTATGGCATTATGAGTTCAATAGTTTTTCAAAAAACACTGCATCTCTAGATCCTCACACTGCAGAGTGTGAAGCAGAAGCCTTGCACAGGGTCCTCTATGCCTCACCTTAACTGCATCCTTACTGCAGAAATCAAACAGGCTTTGGGGAGGCTTTGTGCCAGGGAATACCGAGGGACAGATGTGCTGTCCTTGAAAAACTGGCAATCTAGTTGCAATAAAAGACTTCTGTTTCTGCACTTATGTCTTAACTTTGCCATGCCAAAAACTCCTCAGAGTCTCTTCTAGGGCTCACCTTTGTCTGAATTCCTGGAATACAACTCTGTTGGGGAAACCTTGACGACAAATACGGATCCCCTCCAGCACTCCATTACAGCGAAGCTGGTCAAGGACCAAGTGGGGGTCCAGCTTTCCAGCCTAGTGAAGAAAATGTATATTTTATGAATATCACAAAGCTTTTACAAAAAGGGCTCAGCCCCTTGCATCTCCTCCTCTCTTTTCTGTAAAGCAGCCAGTTCTCTCTTTTGCAGTTAGAGGCAATGGAAAGCTTTTATGCCACCTTAGGAACTGCAAAAATCAATCTCCACTGTTTTAGTAAGCATACTAGGATGACCTTAAAAAAATACCCTGAGAACACAGGGCCTCTTCCAGATCTCTTGTAAAACCTGACAAAAGCCATCAACCACACGCCCCAGGAAGCCCAGGTAAGAATGCATGGGCTGTGCTGTTACAGCTGTCTTTACCTTTTTCTCATGGTTGGGGATAATGCAACGGACAAAGTTGGGGTTGGTGTTCCTCAGGGTAGCCATCAGTTTAGCCAGCTGCTCTTTGTAGAGCTGTCCCACGGTGCGGAACATTCCCTTCCTGGTTTTGAAGGCCCCGGGCAATGCTGTGTCTGACATGCCAGCCACCTGATCCAGCCCAACAATACGGTCCACTAGAGAGAGAGCACAGCAAAGAGCATGACAAATCTCCCACAAACAAAGGAGGCATTGAGACATACAAAGAACATCTGGGGAGAACAGGATAAATGAGAGGAGCTGCAGGATCCTTTTTGCTTCATCTCTACACAGATGTCGACTCCTGTACAAAATTTGTGCAGGGATAGGAGCAGGAAGGAAAAGAAAGCATCAGCTCACTACAGGAAGTTTGAGTGATGGAGTCAAACTTAATCCCAAACATATTCTAGTGATGCCCTGGATGGCAGCACTGGAAGAGCAATCTAGAAGTGAGTTTCAGACGCTTCTACTTGCTTAGCTCAGAATGAAAAACAACAAGAGCTCCAGCTGCTGGCCCAGCAGAGTCAACCCTCAGTTAACTCTGATCCAGAAGGGGCCACAGAGAGAGAAAAAGCCCAGCTTCACTCTTGCATTACAGGCAGGACTGTCATAACTGATGGCCAGAAAAGTCATATCTGCTTGTAAACCCACCAAGCACAGTAAAAGGCAGACAAACCCCAAACCTCAGGATAACACTGCTTGAGTTGATTTTGGAGTACAAGAACTCCATGACACAGACATGGACAACAGCCTTAGGAGAAAGTCAGAACTCTGTGCCCCAAGTTTCTCCACTATGCCACAGTGACATCCAAGCACTGATGAAATTATCACCTTGATGGATGGACACCACAGATTTTTTTTTTCCCTCAATAGAAGTCAGCTAGATCTGATAGTAGCAGGGGCAAGAAGTAACTGAAGTTTTACTTTTCCCCATTGCTTTTCTATGTGGAGATAAAAATTCTCCCATCCAGCAAAAAACAGCTGTATCACTATAAATTTCCACACCTCCAATACACTTTTATCACGGGCTTCAAGCTACACTTCACCATCTTTAGTGGCTGGCTGATGCCTACACTCAGGCTCCTAATCTTCACAACAGAAAATACATCAGTGCTCTATTGCCTTCTGATTAAAAAAACCAAAAATGCAGCTGCTAAGAGACAGCCCCACAAAAGAACAAACTAGAAAGAATATTCTCATTTAGAGCTAATATTAGCTAAGAACTGTACACTTCTTGAGCAGCTGTTGGAATAGGGTCAAGGTTGCCTTATCAGAAAGAAAAGAAGGTTATGTTACTAGATGACATCACAGGGAAATCCACAGAAGAGCATCCCAGACTGTGGCTGTGCCAATCCTCTTAATCCTGAGCCCTGCAATCTACTTCAAGACATTGAAAAGGACAGTCAGTTGCAACAGAAGATCCAGCTAGGAACAATAAATGAAAACTGGTAAGCTGTGGTCAGTTGACATCTCAAGCCCAAAAGGAGTCTCACATGGCAAAGGCCTTGTTAGGTACAACTTGCTGATGGCCATTTTTCATCCAGGACAAATTACTTTGCCAAACTTTCTTTTCAATGATCAGCTGCTGAAGTGAAATCCCAGTACTAAAACCAACATTAAACTGGATTTCAGTTTCTATGCAGCCTCAGAAATCTTCCTCCCATATCTTGCAAGAAATACAGCTGTGCTAGCTCTACACTCCAACAGTTGACAGGGATTTGTTCCTACCCAAGTCATGCAAGAGCAACTTTTAGCACCTGAACGTGTCTGTGTTTCTGTATCCACTTTCAAGGTGAGTTTTACTTTTGTTTCCAAGTCCAAGAGGAGCTACCAGCACAAAGCAGAGGAAATGAACAAGAAAGACAGGCAGGAATGACAAAGGGACAAAGAGAAGTTAACGGAAGCATTTCTTGCATGGCTCTAGGATGCATCACACACATGACACGACAGCTGGGTTTCTCAGTCACCTGGTTCTAGATGAAGGATAGGAAAGTGTTGGTAGAAATAGGCTCTCTGAACCTTCTGCATCTCTGCAACAGACAGAGACGTCAAAGAAAACCTACCACAGAAAGTGACAGTAACAGTAAGACTCAAAAGCAGATAAAACCCAGAGAAGAGAGAGTAAAATACTGAACAACACTGCAGAAAGGGCACACTTAGTTGCAGGAGTGAAAACAGATTCCACCTCAGATCTTGAGTGATGCAGCTACTCAAGCTGCTGGCTCCTAATGGTGCATTTATATTTTATCCCAGTATTCCTCATTTGGAGACAGAATTGCTATATATGCAGCAAGCTTAAAAGAAGTTGATGCAAATAAACCTTTCTGTTGAGTTACAGTGAACTTTAAACGAAATACCATGATCTAAGCAAAGGATGTTCCAGATAATGCTCATCTTGGTGGCTTAGTCCTCAGGGGAAAAAAAGCAAAACAGCTCATTACAGGCTTTTGATGCTCAAGCTCTTTCACACACAAAAAAAGAGCAGAGAAAAGAACTGAAGTTGAATCACATACCATCTTTCCACAGCTCAGACACAAACTTATCCGACGACTGGTGCAGCAGAGTCGCGATGTTGTCATTCAGTGGATCCATGTTCTTCATCAGCCACTCATCTGCCTTGTAATCCACCTGGAGAAGGTACACACACCAAGAAGCTTGGGGAGAGCAATTTCCTGCAGCCCAAAATCCAACAACATCTGGCACAGTCTAGAAAAGTGTCGCCAAGGTTTGCACAACAACAGATGACATACCCATTCTTAGATTTGCCATCTCAGTGAGTGCACTGAGAAATTTCCAACCCTTACAAAAAGCTGCAGGTTCTGTTCTCTCAGTAAAGGGAAAGGATTTGCAATGCTACTTTGTACCATCCAGAGTGTGACACAAAAAACAGCTGCATCAGCATTTTGGGTGATGCAGGTTTCTGAGCAGTACCTCCACCCTCACCAAGTCACACAGAACAAATTTAAATCGCTGTCAGTTTGACCTGTCTTGAACTATAAATATAGATATAACTTGGAGACAAATCTCCTTAGGCCCTGTAAGCTCCTCTGCAATGGAACACTTCCATGAAATCTTCTGGTGGTTTCTCACAGGCAACCATTTTGGTAAGCAGCCATTTCTAAGAAGCAGTGGTTATGAATTAATAAGCATTCCAACTTTCACATTTTAGTTATTAATTCTTTACCTTGCCAGCATAATGGATGATACAGAAGTCAGCTTTGTCTTTCAGCTGTTTTGGCTTCTGAAATTTGGGGTGGGTGCCTTGTTCTTGAACAACTTTTTCCACAAAGCTTTTGTCTGTTGCTTTTGGGAACCAGCACTCTTCATCCAGCAGGGCCAGTATACCAGGAGGCCCAGCCTTAAAGAAGGGGAACATCAAAACATCATTAACTTCATGATTAGAACGATAATTAACACCTTCAGATGGCTAAAGGAGAAAAAAAAATACCTAGGTCTGATCGAAATCACAGTCACCTCCTGTGTAATATCAGTTAAACTATTACCATTTGTTAATAGTTCTCCAATATCCTCATCTGAATTCTGACCATTTTTATGAGAAAGTCTCTTCTGTGACAGTTGTCTAGGTTGGTTTTTTTTTGGGAAAAGATATTTTTAATAGAAGAAATATTATTATACAGTTCTCTAAATATATTCAAGGGTCTAAATGCAAAAGGCCACAGCAGAAATTTTCACAAACTGGTCCTTACTACTGGGAAATCAATGAAATTTTAAAATTCTCAGGCTTCATTAGAGCAGAATGAAAACAACAGAGTTCACAGCTTCTCATCACACCTGCAGTTAAGTAAGGAAGTTCACACTACTTATGGCAAGCTGCACATTCATCTAGAACCATGCAGACCTACAGAAATGAAGACAATACAGTGAGAGGAAAAAGGGGCCAATTAGATCCATTTTCATGCAGCATTTCCTACAGAACTGATGCTAAGAGAAACTGTTCACTCCTGCTGCCAATCACACTCCAGTGTCAGTAGAGGATTACAAAAGCTAGAGGGTCAGCTTCCAATGTAGGGGCAGAGATGATGTCCTCAGGGACAAAATCAGTGCAGCCACTCCCTGCTGGACAGTGAAACATCAAACTCACCGGCTTCTCTATGAGGTCAATGCAGGGCTGCAGGTCCAGGCCAAAGTCAATGAAATTCCACTCTATGCCCTCCCTCTGGTACTCCTCTTGCTCCAAAATGAACATGGTGTGGTTAAAGAGCTGCTGCAGCTTTTCATTGGTGTAGTTAATACACAGCTGCTCAAAGGAGTTCAGCTAAGGAAGAAAAAGGTAGAAAGATGTTTGAGCAATTGCTTGTGAAGACACACCCAGCATCCTCTTAGCACAAAAGATCCTATCTGTGGCTCAGGAATCCAAGCTAGAGTGGGGCAGACAGTCCACTGTCAATAACCCCTTTGGACATGAACTGCCTGTTCTGTCACGTGCCACTGCACACTGCTGCAGTCCCTAGGGAAGTTCAGACCCACTGGTTCTCAGACTTTGCAAAAGAATGTTCAGCTGTAAACAGTGGAAGAGTTACAGCAGCTACTTAACCCGGGACAAGAGAAGGACTCTGGTCTTCTCACAAATGCAGAGCCAGCAAGTCTCTTCATAGAAGAAGCAGCAACAGAAGCCTGAAGACAAATTCCTAAGTGTGGGGACTGGAAAGTCCCTTTTCAATCCTTATATAAAATCAGAGCAAGGAAAGTGAGGGAAATTTCTTCAAAATTCCCAGATTACTTTAAACAGTAAGGACAAGGTTAATAACCCACAGTGTGTTACACAGCTACATTTGATCACACAAAACATAATGCAGCCTCTAAAGGAAGTGGTCCAGTTCTAATTCCTCCATATTTAATAACTCCTAACTATGTTATTTCTTCTCCTCTTCTTTTCATGAGATCCAACAACCACTCTCCAGGGTGTACCAATAAGAGGGAGAAGGAAACTAAAATACCCCCAAAATCCAACAAACAAACAAAAAGAAGAAAAAAGAAAACCAACCACCCCAACTTTTCTGTCTCAGTTTTCCATTTCATGAATAAATTGGTCCAATTCATTTTGCAGCTGTTTATGGGCCAGACCCAGTGTAACATAACATGGGTTGGCAGGTTACTGGGTTAATGGCAGGATACTCTTTTGATGGCAGTCTGTGGCTGCTTCAGATTCTAATGCAAACCACATCCTAAAATTATTTCATAGAATCCCGCAACAGTTTGGCCTAACAGATCACTGTCATCTAGAGAAAAAGCTCACATTCCCCTTCTCTCCCTCAACTTTCCTTCAGCTCTTCCTCTCCTACCCTTATCTTTCATGAGATTTGATGTTGAGTCCCCTTTTTGCAGACTTCCCATCCTTTCCATGAGTGTGTTACTCTCCAGCTGTAAATTTATTTCCTTGGGCAGTCTTTGCTCCCTGTTAAACTGTGCTGAGTGCAAGGACCTGCCATCTCCTTACCTCAAAAATCTCAAAGCCAGCAATGTCCAGGATTCCAATGAAGGATGCACCCTGTCTCTTGGTCTTATCCAGAGCCTTGTTGATGCGCATAACCAGCCAGCGGAACATCCGCTCGTACGTGGCTTTGGCCAGGGCTTCAATGGCAAAATCAGCCTGAACAGCAAACAGAAAAACATCAAAAGTTGCACCACAAACCAAAGAAAGGCACAGGTTACACTGTTTCAGGATCTAGCAGCACAACTGCGGTCTGACACTTTTCTCTCCACCAGGAAATTCACTGAACAAGGCTTATTTCAGTTTATTCCAAACACAAAGGAGATGGCAGAGTGATATTCCATATACAAGAGCAAAGAATTTGACACCAAATGAGTGTGTCAAAACTTGAGGATCCTGCCTGCTGGAGGAAACAAGAGCTGGTATTAAAGAAAAACAAAATATGCCCAGTCACTTTCAAAGACTGTAGTAACATGGAGTATTTCATAGGCTCATGAAAATGAATTTAAACTCTTCTGTAACTTTGGATTTATGAAGTCCAATCCCTCCCTGCCACTACCCTACCTGTGTTTGACACAAATACTACATGTAGTAATAAATCAAACATCAAAAATGACAGGCAGCATGGAAAGGCAACTTGTGACTTTTTCTAGACTTCAATCTCTTACCAATCCCTCCCATGTTACAGGGCCATGTTTCTTTATTTAGAGGATAATGCTGTGTCCATAAAGAAGCCAGGCAATGGGTAAGCACAGGGGTTTGCTCCATTCAAGCAGGCCATGAGCTCCTAGGTCACGTTTTATTTACAGCACAACCAGTCTAGAGTTTTACAAAATTTCCAATCAATTTCAAGGGTGAGCAGCAAATTCTTCTTAGTAGCTGACCTACTCAAAAACAGAGCTTTCTGTATTGCACCAACTTGGAAATGTCACCCTTGCACACCACATTGAAACTACTAACTCCCCAAGGACAGTCAGTCACCAAAAGTAGGGGATTTGTGTTCTCTTTTTTTTGTTTTTTCAGATGAGAAAAGTGCTAAGGGACAGGGTGAATTCTATCTTCACAGAGATTACATGAGCAAGCAATATATTATGGTACAATGTTCAAGTGTGCTTGCCATACACTGCAATCATAAGGATGGTTAGTAAACACTAAAGAAACTTCTGATACATTCATCAGCTGTGCAGCAGCAAGTTTAGACACCAAAGTACTGGTCCATTGTTTGAGAATGCCTACCTGCTCTTTGGTCTGAGCTTTCTGGACATAATCCCGTCCAACTTTGATCCGAGGAGTCAGGATACCTCTAGTGAAATCTGTCACGTTGATACCCAAGAGGTGAGACACCTTCTGAGCAGCTAAAGATGGCAAGAGGAAACAAAAAGATTCATATTATTCTGTTTTTCCTCATAGAAAAAAAAGAAAAACATTCCGACAATTGTCTCTAGAAAAGTCAGGAAACAGCTTACAAAAAACATTAAATGAAGAACAAGTTGCTGAGACAAAATACCTTCCTAACAAAAAAAACCTCAAAAAAACTCCTCTTGCAAACCATACCACAGTTTACTGTTTCTCCAGAAGCCACTAGAGTACATTTGAAGTAATAGGCTCATATTACTAAATTGTAACACAGAAGCTTTAGGAAGCTTCTGTAATCAATTTAAAAATACATCAGATGAGAGATTTGTTAATCAAACTAATTGTTCTGTCTTCATCTACTGATTAGCCTTTGAGACAGCTCTGTATTTCAGATCCAAGAGCCAAAACCCAAGTGTTGTACTCTTCTTAAAATGACATTTAGAGCATATTTTAAATAGCAGCCAAAAAAACCCCACTCAGTGATAAATCAGCACCTCTGCAGTACCTCTCCAGTGAAGGTCTAAGGGTTAAGTCTCCCATCACGTGAAACATGGCACTATTTACACATTCAATAACTGGCAGTGCAATTAAAATATGTACACATGCTTCCATACCCACCATAAAACTATCCACCACCTCACTCTTACAGCTACCAGACTACCTCCAGAGGCAGCAAAGACCATTCCTTCAAATCTGAGAATTTAGGTTTGAAGGAGCAATTACTGCAGCTCGTTTAAAACACACACTGCACATATTCCAGTCGAGTAATCCTTTTCATCTGCTCATCACGTGTGCCTGCTGCCCAGCCCTGACACAAGGGCAGTGCCACATTCCTGCCCGTGGGTGGCTGCAAACACACTCCTGGCAGAACACTGAGCGTCCCTAGGGAGCACGCCAGCTCCTCTGACAAATAATTCACACGGTGGAAAAACAGCACTCCAGCATTCCACACATACTGCAAGAGGTTTTCCCACTTGCCAGAACTTCCTGTGGGCTTTTTTGCTGTGCTTTTCTCTGGTGTGGGGGAGGAGATTGCTTACCTGTGTTGTCTGGCATAGAGGCTTGGTCAGTGTTGCGCTCCTTCTTGAAGACGATGTTGCCAAGTTGAAGAACACCTGAGATAACCTTCAGCAGACCTTTTAAAACAGGAATAACAGTAACAGCTTAGTATCAGACATCACCAAAAGCCCTGTGATGACCCAGTTATCTTTACTAACATGGTTAAGAGGCCCATCTCAGCATCCCAAAAATCCTTCTGAAATTTAGGAAAAAACACCACAGGCTGTTCCTCTAAATGACTCCCACTCAGGATGAAGGACTTGCCTTGACATTCCTGTGCAAGGCTACATAGCCTAGAAATTTACCCACTCTCAACATGTCCATAAAAGTGACAGACAGGACTGAGGGGCAAGTACCACCTACAACATCTGTATTTTTTAATAACACACTTTTTCTCTGCTTGAGGGTCAAAACTTTTGCAATGAATTTGGACACTCAATTTTCCTCAACAGTTATGGCTGAACAAAGGGAAGAGACAGTTCAGAGTACACCCCAATTAAAGGTTTTGTTTCTTTAACCCTGTAACACTTTCAGTCCCCTGACCAAGACCTGTAGTCCTTACAGACACATTGTAATGTACAAAAGGCAGCAGGATGTGGGCCAAAGTGCCTGTACTGTAACTCTTACTAATTATATGCTGGAGCACCCCACCCCATTGCTAATGATATATTCATACTCTTCAAATGATGCACGTCAAAAAAGCCAAACCATCAGATGCCAGGACAGGGAAGGTGGTGTCAATTCAATTTTCACCACATATCAATCAAAGCTCATTGCATAATAGCTTCCAGTTGCCTTGAGCAAAGTAAACTGCCAGTCACTTGAAAGGGATCTTGTAACAAAGATATTTTTTTGTCCCTCAGTTTCTACTTGTTTATACTGATTTTGGCTGTGCTAAAACTAATTTTCCTCACAGTAGCTGTTATGGGGCTGTGTTGTGGATTTGTGCTGGAAACAGTGTTGATAATTCAGGGATGTTTTAGTTACTGCTGAGCAGTGCTTACACAGAGTCAAGGCCTTTTCTGCTTCACCCCACCAGTGAGGAGGCTGGGGGTGCACAAGAAGCTGGGAGGGGACAGAGCCAGGACAGCTGAGCCCAGCTGACCCAAGGGATATTCCACAGCACATGGCATCATGCTCAGCACATAAAGCTGAGGGAAGAAGGAAGGGGAGGATGTTGGGGGTGATTTTGTTTTCCCAAGTCAGTGATGGAGTCCTGCTCTCCTGGGGATGGCTGAGCACCTGCCTGCCCCTGGGAAGTGGTGAATGAATTCCTCATCTTACTTTGCCTCACTTGCATATGCAGCTTTTGCTATACCTTTTAAACTGTCTTTATCTTGATCCATGAGTTTTCTTACTTTTACTGTCCCAATTCTCTCTTCCATGCTATTGCACAGGAGTGAGTGAGTGGCCATATAGGGCTTAGTTGCCATCTAGAGTTAAACCACAACACTATCACAAAAAGATCTGTTTTAAGAAAACATCCTTTTGATAAAAGAGTGAACAAAGGCTCCATATATGCTACATTAGGAGTAACAGAACAGAAATGTATGTTTGTGATTGTCCCACTCTCCTCTGCACTGCTGCAGCCTCACCTCAAGTCCTGGGTGCAGTTTTGAGTGTCACAATATCAGAAAGATCTAAAACTACCAGGGAGAGTCCAAAGGACAGCTATGGAGATGGGGAGGGGTCAAGAGAAAGCCACAGGGGGAGTGACTGAGGTCACTTGGTTGTTCAGCCTAGAGAAGAGGAGACTGAGGGGGGACTTCACAGCAGCCTGCAGCTTCCTCACAAGGGGAAGTGGAGGGCCAGGCACCCATCCACCTCTCTGGTGACCAATGACAGGATCCAAGGGAAGAGCATGAAAATGTGTCACAGCAGGGTTAGGCTGGATCGTGGAAAAAGGGCACTGGAACAGGCTCCTCAGCAAGTGTAAAACATTAAAGCTATTTTTGCTGTAGTGCCTGGAACCAGTAACTCATCTTCATGACAGCAAAGACATACCCTGGAGCACACATTAAAAACAAGTCAAAAAACTGAGCTCAGCAGGACACCCTGACAATTAATTAGGCTACCATATCTTTTATTTGGTTTAGGCAAATTTCTCTTCACCTCCATACAGAAGTTTCAGTCTCAGATGATTCAGGATATCAAGAAATGTATTAAACTGTTGATAACACCAGCACAGACTTTACTGGATAGTAAAGAGCAGAAGGCACAGGTAAATAAATGTTCCCTACAGCCACAAGAGCTGCAGCCTCCAGCAGAGGAAGTGGTGATGAAACCACAAGAGATGCTGGCTTCAGTGTAGAGAGTAACAGGCCTAGCTTAAGAAGCCCCTATACATTTTGAAAATGAGACTTTGCAGAACTCTGATTCCCAACCAGGGGGGCAGATCATGAATGAGAGAGCAGAGCTCTGGTGAATCAAGTGCTTTGTGCTGCCTGTGTGCAATTCTATTTTCACTGTCATGCTACTGTGCTCCCAGAATCAGACAATATTAATTTCTGATCAGCAGTTCAGTGTTAAGCTGGAAAGAAAGGCACTGACCAGCCCATTCTCAAAGGGCTAATCCAGCAGTGGTTGGATCAGATACTTTAGAGTCACTGCTAAGGGACAGGGGGAGCACACAAGGCAGACATTGCACAAGAGAATGAGGGGATTCTTGTATCTTGGATGTGTTTTTCATAAATCAGGTATACAAACCTCAGACTGGGAACAAAAACAGATAGCAGAGACATGTTTTTATCAGCTGCTTGTTCTCAAGTTAACTATATAACATGAAATTGTGCTGGTAGATCCTGAGGTGGGTCACTCCAAAGCCACTAAATTTTGTTACTTGCACGCTGTTCAGTCAGGTCAGGGGGAGCAGGAATGGACACAAGCAAAACAAACCCAACAAAATCCCTAAACAAAAAGCTAACAAAATGAAAACAAAAAAAAATGAACATCAGAACAAAAAAGCTTGAGACATGGCCTGTTCCCTCTTTTATTCCCTGCACATTCATACCTATCTGCTCTTCATCTGGGATGCCCATGATCTTCATTGCCTCCATGGTCTCCTGAAACATGTCTTTGTCCTGCTGCCCTGGGATGGTGACATGTCCATTGGACAGGAAGCGGTATTTGTTGTAAGGCTCCAGCAGCAGATCATCTTAGGAAAGAATTGACAAAGAACTTACTATGGATTTTCATTTCTTTTTTTAACAGACAACAAGCTACCAATATCAAATTTCTGACTTGCATACACTATCAGCTCCTGGATGAATCTAGGATTAAGCCCAGTTTTACTTCAGGCTGAACATTTGATGTATTTTAGATAAACACAGAGTTTTCCTGTCTTATTTCTTGCTGTTCCTTCCTCTGGACTACTCCACCAAAGCAGTGTCACTCATCATTAGGTCCTAAACCTGTAAAAAGCAGGGATTAACTTGAAAGAAAATTTGCCTTTAATTTCAGATACCTCATTTGTTTCAAGTCACATAAAAGTTAATATATTAACAGTAGCTAACAGTAGCAGCAGAGAAAAGTCCTCTCCTTGTGCCATTCCTGCAGATCCATTTGCAGCTCTTGCACAACACAGACCCAGACTACCTGGATGAGGAATTAAAACAAGGTGTGCTGGGATCCCAGGCTGCTAGAGCTGCTTAGAGGCTTGCAGATTTGCTTCTCTCTCAGTTCCACACTGAGTGCATCCCAGCAGGACCACTCCTGCACCAGAATGGTTTACATCATGCAAGACTAGACTAAACATGGGGCTGTGATTTAGATAAGGAAGGGCGTACAGTCATTGCTGGCAGGGAGACAAGTGCAGGAAGGAACCAGAGGAGCAAGTTTTCAGGAACTCAGAAGTGCAGGGGGAGGGCAGAGGGATGTATGAGTGCATGAAAGAAGTGGAGGGGAGCTGACCATATCCAAAAGGCAGAGATGGAGGAACAGGGACTTGTCTACAAGTGCTCTGAACCCTCTGCTGTTGTAGTTTTGGGATTCCCTCATCAGAACACAATCATACTTACTCTTCAAATGCTCCCCTGCCCCAGAGAGCAGGTAGTAGAAGATGTGGAAGGTTCTCTCCTCTTTGGCCTGGCGAATTGCACGTGACTTCTCCAGAAGATCTTCAGAGAGTCAAGGCACATGACAGGACATACAAATCCCTTCCTATTCTGTGGTAGGAGAAAAAAAACTACCTGATGTTCCCCTCATACCAGCTGACAGGGGCATTGACATGGCATTCATTATCAGTCAACAACCCACTGAGCTTCTGGCCTCAGTACTGCCAGCCTCTGAATGATCACTATGGTAAGAGACACTTAACTGGTAAGAAATAAAAAAATAGTTGCCATCAATCCCCAATGCCTTGGACAGAAGCAAGAATGACTCAGGAAATTCCAAACCTATTCATGTTGCTGCAGTTTATGCTTGCATTTCATCTCTTAAGATCAGAATTCATTCATTCATTCATTCAAAGATCTGTATCATGATCATGAAGGTCACAAAAATACTACTGAGGAAACAGGAGACTACAACAGTGATCTTGATAGCAGAAATTTAGAATGCTTCCAACAGCTTTCCCAACCTAAGTCAGCTGTGAAGAGACTGCTGGGTACCATTCCTGACACCTCTAGAGCCTTGAACCTTTCAAGGGGTTACAAAAAGGATACAGGTCTCAATATTGGCTCCAACAATGTAGCCGTTGACATCAAAGTTGATTCTGATAAATTTGCCCTAAGAGAAAGACATTAAAATTAGTATTCTTTGTGTTTGGTAACAACAGTAAACAACAGAGGTAAACCTTCTCTTTTTAATCCAGGAAACTCCAAACAGGTCAGGCAGGTTTTAGGCAAAGCAGAAGGTCAGCCAATAGGCAATGCCTGCTGATCACAAAAGTAACTGAGTCAAGAAGACACCAGGCACTTCCAGACACTTCTGTCTTTGTGACAGCCTACAACTCACACTCACTGTGTTTCAGCCTAGATTTCCCACAACCAGGGTTCCTTTAATTTCACATTACATTACCTTGACAGTTCCACCTCTTTCAGTGTTAGCTTCAGCCATTTTCATTTCACTCCAGCTCCCCCACCTGCCTCTCAGATGTTGGGCATTGCTCCCCAGAGCAAGCAAAATAAGGACAGGGATTTGCTCTCTAGGATAAAACTGACTGTAATGATTACAACAAAAATCAGCACATCCTGGCATGGGGTCTGGCTTCTTCACTCTAGAGACCTAAAAGATCTATTCTGGATAACTCACTGAATGAAATTAATTTCCCAGATTAATTTAAAGGAAGTCACTCAGTTACTCTATCCCTGATAGCAATTCACCCAAAAGCAGAACGCTCTGGAAAGTGTAAAATACATTTTTGATGGGCTTTTTGAATACACTCATGACATAATAATACTCACAAATCTTGAGGAATTGTCATTCTTTACTGTCTTGGCATTTCCAAAGGCCTCCAGGATGGGATTAGCCTGGAGCAACTGTCTCTCCAGTTCTCCCTAGAGAGAAATCCAAAATTAATAAAGTAGGTAGCAGTTCACTGCATTAACCTTGGGTCAAACCAGCGCTGCAGTTTCAATTCACACTGGTTTGGCATCTGCTGCAGAGAAGCCACATTAAACCTTAGGAGATGATCACTTAAACCTTCAAAGGAGACTCATTAGTTATCTGGGTTAAACAGAAACATTCATAAATAAGCCTTATTCCCTTCCTCCCAGTGCATCTTTCTGTCAGCAAGAAGCCCTTCAAAGTCATTTGGCTGTGACACCCCAGGGAGAAAGTGAAAACCATAGCACCATCCAAGGCCAGGCCCTCAGCCCAGAAGTGTACTGCCAGAGAGGCTGGCAGAGTGAGGGAAATCCTATCCTGCTGCCCAAAGACAGCTCTGAACACTGCTACCAGCAGGTTATGAAGTTAGTCTGCAAAGGTCGAATGTTTCATAAAAACCAAACACAAAAAGCTTTCACTTTTCTAAGAGTCTACATCTTACAAAGTACAAACAAGCAAAAATCTCCTTTGTAAGGGAGAACACACAAAAAAGAGAATTAGTGGTATCCCACAAACTGCTTGATTCCTTGCATTCTGCTGCCATATTCACACATTCCTCCCCTCAAGGAACACAAAATGCTGGAATTGTAGAAAAAGAAACTCCTAACTTTTATCTCTGCTCAGCACTAGACAATTGCAGCATACACACCTTTCCCTGCAGGCTCTACATGTATCCCTAGCTCTTTTGAAAAATTACTCTTCCTCTGCACTAAAAGCATGGCGTTCTCTGTATTTCAAGATCAACTAAAAAGCTTCTGGAGACACAAAATTACAGTTTAGATTAATGTTTCTCTTTTTAGCAGTTATCAGTAAGTACTCAAGACTGCCAGTGCATAACAGATGGAAAAGCAGCTTGATTTGTGAGAACTAGAATTTATGGGGAAACTATTTAAGGTTACTTCTAAAGGAAAATTGTTCTCATTTGTTCTCAAAGACAGATTAGTTCTTACACAGGGTCTCTAAAAATACAGGCAGTAAAAAAAAGAGGAAGATATATGAGAAACTGTACAATGAACTACAAGTCTGTATTTTTTACTTCCACAATCACTTCACGTCATGCTTGCAAAGTGCAAGGCCAAACAAGACCCCCAGCACTGGTGGGACTGCACAGACACAGAGGGGCCAGTGCTGCAAACACCTCCAGTCACTGCAAAGTGGATGAAACAAGGGCTTAGCCCTGGTAAGGGAACCTGAGCTGGGACATCATCTGATCTGTCTCAGGACAGACCCAGCCCCTGGCATTGCAAGGAAAAAAAGCACCAAACTAGGGGTCATCCTTGACACTGTGTGGGAGTCCCATTTCCCCTTGTGTGGTGTACTGGAGTTGGAATGCTCTCCCCTCACACCATTCCTCTTCCCCATCCCACACTGAAGTCCCAGACCTCTGTTTCTGACTGCAATTTGTTGCTATTCAAGTGAGAGATGGCAGCAACACAGCACTCAAACCCAGCTATGGATCAAGGAGGGAAGAGAAACCAGGCTTTGACATCAAATCTATTTTAATTGTTTGGCTAAAAATAAAACCGAGGCCATACTTAGCTACACAAAGACCAGAAGTTTATGCAAATCCACATATAATAGACCCTACTGTTACTTAGTAGCTCAGGAAAAAGTGTCATTAGTTTCACTAGGTGTTGTAAATTGTGGTTTAGAGGTGATGAGGTCTCTTGAAACACCAGGGTAGCAATATGCACAGAGAATGCCAGCTTGGCCTCACAACAACATGAAGCTCTGGGGAAAGGAAAATGCTGAAGAGTTGGTCAAATCACTGAGCTCTCCTGATGTGCCTCAGCACCATGACACAGTGAGAAAATCCAAATTCTCAGCATGCCCCAGTAACAGCACATGAGACTAAGTGTCTGCAATTACTGCACCCACTCCTCACTGCAGGCTTTGTTTAAAAGGAAATTCCATTATGCTTAAAATGTTTTTAAGTTTTTGGGTGGAGTTTGCTGGGGGTTTTTTACCTTAAATTTTGATGGTCACCATGCACTGATGGAAGATACTTCATTATTTTTATACAATGGGTAATTTTACAAAGCACAATCATTACAAGATAGAGCTGTCCTTCACAAGCTTTCTAAAAATCCTAAGGTTCCTATCATTAAGGTGCTGCCAATTTCCTGGCACCTGTAATTGCCATTCCTTGACCTGAAACAAAGTTGTTTAACACTTGGCATGCATTTGAAGTATGTGCAATATTCCTCATGAAAACAGAAGCAGAAAAAGCCACTGGGTCTGTTAGTCTGTGGTTGGCAGCACTCAACACTCTTCAGTATGCACTCTTTCTACTGCTCTGAAATTACAACACCAATTTAAAGCAACTACAATCCTTGACATCTATCTTGTACTTTGAATTTTTTTGCATCTCATACACTTTTTTGAAATGTTTTCTAAGTAAGATAGAAGTTTTCCCAGCTATTTATTCTTCAGAAAATATGGAAAAAGGCATCCAGAAATCACATCTACCTTTAATAGCATGCAACTAAAAAAAAAAATATATGGGGGAAGGTGTTTGGGTTGTTTGTTTGGTTTGTTGGAGTTTGTTGTTTTGTTTTTTACACTTCAGGGATTTGCTTTTGTATTCTTCTCTGCAGTCACGTGAGAGATTATCAAATAACTAAATCCCAACACCAGTGGCTGGATGGGGGAAGGAAAAAGATCATCCATAACCAAAGTTTTGTTGTAAATATTTCAATATTAGCTACTATTACCCATGAATTTTGATCAGCTGCAAACACTCACATCTTGAAAAATCATTACATGATTTAAGATGACAGTAGAGAAGCTGAGATTAAACATGGGAAAACATTGATTTCAATGTCTATGAACAGAAGTGTCCATAAATGAAATGTTTCTCTAATTAGATTCAGTACAGCCCCCCAAAAGGAGTCTCAGTGTGCTCAGAAGTCACACCATGCAGCTAGAAGCTTGTTTAGCTGAAACTAATGCACTGAGAATGGTGGAATGCACCACTACCTCCAAAACAAGTGAGCTAAAGAATATGTTTTATAAAACTGATTTTGCCCTGATACTTGGAAAAACACCAATTTACACCCAAAAGTTCATGGCAAAGAAAGTACCACTACTTTCTATAATATCCTTCCTTAAGTTCTGTGCCTAAAGACAAAATTTTCCATGACCAGTATATCTGAGATCGTCAAAAAATTAAACATATTCATCTTCATAAACTCTTATATTCTGATTCCAGGTTTGCTCCATAAAAAAGTGTTGCAGAGAGCACTCACTGCTGATTAACAAAGGCTTCAGCTCTCAGTCCCCTCTGGTAAGGTCACTTCAGTTACAAAACGTGGGCAGCAGGACTTTTTGAAAAAATCAAAACTTAGGGAAAAAAATAAGTTTCTAACTGGGGCAAATCACCAACCAGTCCAACTTGGGACTGTTTTGTTCTCCTAAGCAGATTGCCTGTCCTGCTTTTGGCAGTTCAGATTTTACTCACGGACAAGCAGTGGAAGAATACTTAACTCAACCCCATGATTCTATTTTCCACACTTAAAAAAGAAAAAGAGGAGAATGTTTCTAAATACAGATACTGACAGACCACGGAAAAAGCCTTCATATGTCTGAAATTTTGGCACATAGAACTTTTTTTTTTATTTTTGTAAGATTCCAGAAGTTAGTTACTACTGTGTTCACACACACACAGTGTGCCTGCATGCAGAAATGCCTTCTTATTTATAAACTCTACATGCATCAAACATGCCTACACATTAAGCTGCTATAGGAAAACTCTTATGTAGAGATGCAGTGGACACATCTGGCACTTGGCTTTCATTAATGAACATTTCCAACATGTTCAGATCTGGCTAGCAAGCCCACAGTGCTGAAACACCCTGGCTAAACACTTCACCACATCAATCTTACTGGGAACACTACACACACTACATGTTTAAGATTTCAGGAAAGCCTTGTCCAGCCTTATTGTCCTGGAGGAATGCTTCTAAAATGGTATGTATCTGGGAAAATCCTGCAAGAAAAACCTTAAAGGTAAACTAGTATTGAGCACAGAACACAAGTATTCTTGATATCACTACAGTCCCCAACTGAACATCCTTACAAAAAGATTACTGTGCACCACACAAAAAAATAAAAATAAAAAATAAAAAATTGTGAATTGTCTATGGATTTGCTTTAGCTGCAGAAAGTGATATTGGTGTGGAGTGAAAAGCTGCTCAAAAAAATCACACAATGGGACAGAAAATGCATTCCTGGTGCAGAACGTGCAGTAAACGTGCAGCTCACCTACGAGGACACAACTGAAGAATTCGGCAATAGTCCATCGGGGGAGAGGGAGGGGAAAGAAATATAAGTGAGACATCTTCAAAGTCCTCCCACCATCATCACCACCCTCCTCTCATGTGCTGCTAACGCTTGGCTGGTTTCCCCCCTTTTCATGTTTTCCTATAATTTCTAAGTTTTCAGCTGATGTCCACTAGCCTATCGTTGTATTCTCCAGTTTTGAGACAGCAAATGCAATGGCCAGACCTAATCTATAATGGAACAGAAGAAAGGAGACAACTCCTCCACAGAAGGATCAGTTTTAAACTGCCTACCCTGGTTATATGCAATACATCTGGGAAAAGATCAGTACAGGTGATGCATTTAGAGCAGCTCCTGCCCATGCACTTGCCCACGAATCCAAGGGGTTGGGGATGAGTTTGTGCCCACTGTAGATCCACCAAATTCAAAGGAGTTATGACTTTGAACAGTGTCCCCTGACTTGCAATTTTTGACAGACTTACTGTTTCATAGTTCACTGATCTCCTCCATCTCCTGATAGATGTTAACATCTAAACTACTGAGCAATGTGTCTTTTACCAACATCAGCCAGTACATATTTAGTGTCCAAAGTCAGCAGAGCAATAAAGCATCATTGAACCTAGGTCTTACCTGGTCTTTTTTGGACTTGTGTGAGGAAGCAACATGAGCCAGATACTGAATAACCTTCTTGGTGTTCTCTGTTTTACCAGCTCCTGATTCGCCTCTGTAAAGAAAATCTGCAAGTTATCCACAAACAAAATCTAAGGGGGCATTAGCATATTTCTAATCCCCAAAGGGCTACCAATTTAACTGCATCCTGGCCAATGCAGCTCCTCCCTTAAAACCAAGGAAAAAAAAAGCTGGGCTGCAGCTGGACTGCAGCATGGAAGGCAATAAAGAATTGTGCTTTCCAGTCACTTGGATACAGAGACTGTCAAGTGGCTGAGGAATTGCTTGGAGGCTGCAGTAGAGGTTGGGGTGAAAGGTAATGAAGTAAATCTTTCAAACAGAAGCCTCCTGGCTACAAGAAGAAACACACCAATTCCTTAAGCATGGCTGAGGGCCAATCCATTTTACTGTGTCTACAAGACAAACTGCTGCATCAAGAGTATCTGTTACTCCATCAGCCTCATCAGTATGCATGTGCTTAAATGTAACAGCTGCATCAAATCTGAAGGATCACTCCAAGCCCTTTCCATTGACAAAGCTGTATTTCTTTAGTAGTTTGAGCATAGGGGCTGTTTCAAAGCCACCCTTCCTCCATTTATTACAAAAATTATTTTGCAGAAGGAATTATATATTGGAGGAACTGTAGTGGGACTTTTCTTGACTCTCCATTATTACCTGATTCTGTAATTCCACTAACAGCACTTAAAACTAAGAGAGTCCTTCCACCAAAAATGTAAGAACACCAACATTGACATGCAGACAAACTGACAACTGGAAATACTCACGTGCAAAGGATGGACTGATCCTCTCGATCTGGAGAAAGATTTAAAAGAGTAGTCAGACTAGAACACTAAAAGTAAACTCCTCTGACAGAATGAAATCAACACAAAGACAAAGCCAGGAACTAGTAAACACTGACAAATATTTTCAGAAGCACAGCCAAGTAACCCCTTCTCTGGCAAGACACCCACCTCCTACCATAAACCAAAGTATAATGGCACTACAGCAATTTAGTTTTCTTCATCCAGAAAGAATATTATTTGCATTACAATTTTTCTACAAACACTACAGAAGTCTCCTACTGAATGTTTCTTTACCACAAAGCTCCAGAGTGATGTGCATCTACTTGTTCTTCAGCCCCTATTAAAGTAGGCCCACACCAACTTACAAAAGTTACCAGCAGAGCAGTGAAAATGGAAGAAGTAGGGGGAAAGTGGGACAGCAACTGCTACAAATCCCAAAGTGCCAAAGCATCACACAGAGGCTTTCAGACCAAAACAAACACTGGAGGCTCAATGATGAAATATTTGTTACTTATTTTGTACAGACTGGACCCAAAAACTAAAATGCTGAGCAGCAGCCTACATCCTATACAGCTGATTGTTTTGGCACCATCCCCTATTGTATTAACACAGCAGTTGGTAACAATAGAAACCTTTTCTCTTCCATGTTGACACACCAGCAGACATACTAATGCCTGTGTTCAATCCCCAGCTGTGGATTTCTTTCCAGCTACAGAACTGAACTCACCCAGCCCATTCACCACTATCTTGTCCCACATCTTTAACATCCTGTCAGCACTCACCTATGATTGCACTTCATTATGCACAGTCCTGACCAGTCCTCCCACCTTCATCCCACAGCTCCTGCACACACTCCACCAATTCTCCCCTCTTTCACTTTCATCCCTGCCCTCCAGCCTGTGCCCACCTACCCCCACCCAGGCTCCAGCCCAGTCCTTCACACTCCCAGGAATGAGCTGGGAGCACTGGGAAGACTGGAGAGTGCCTGTGCCTACAGCAGAACAGCCTCAGTAGCCTGCAGATATCCCAGGGACAGAGACATGGAGCAGGTGGGCACAGCCAGTCACTGACTGCCAGCCCACAAGAGCCACTGGGGCTCAGAACACACTGGGCCACCAAACTCAAGATCCCCACTAGGCTGAGGGTGTTTCTGGTTTGATGTTAGGTGTTTGTTTGTTTTTAAACCAAGACCAGAAGACTGCCAGGTTATTCAGTCTGAGGAGCTCAGTAACACAGCAGCATTAGATTTCATTCAGGCACTGCCACTTTCCCTTTCCCACTCATTGCATTGCACCAACATCTACTCTCTAAAGCAAGAGAAAGCAAACCTCAAACATCCATGAGAGTATGCAATTCACTGGATCTCCCCAATACATTTTTTCCAGTAATTGGTGACATCCAACAGTATGTTTATGTGACTGTCCCCACATTTTAGCTACTGGTTCTTTCCATTCCTTTCCCTCACAGCCTAGAGAAACCAAGCACACAGTATTCCTCCCACCAGACAGTACTTAGATGATATAATTAAGTCATCATTCAAGTTGTTTTGTGCAAGATAAAGAGATTGAGCTGTAATTAGGGAAGGCTTTCTAGTCTGATAGATTTCAAGTATCTGAAAGCTCTTTCTACACCCTTGAACACTGCTGCTGCAAGTGCATTTAGCATTTCAGTACTAACATCATGAAAGACACATTCATCAAGAAAAATCTGCCATACACCAGTTTAAAAAGAGAGGAGTATATCCAGCCTTTGCACAGGTTTTTGTGGAATAAGGAAAGCTAGCAAACCCAACAGGTTTGAGATTCCATCTTAAAATATTCTGAAGCCAATAATGGAAGCATTAGGTTCACATGTTACATATATGCAACTCCTGCCCTTAAGTGTCTTTACTGGAAACTGATTGTATGTATATAAGCACAAAAAATGAGAGGGAAATAATCTGTTTTTTTCCTGTTAAAACTCAGAATATTACCCTGCTAATATTGTTCTCACAAAGAGCTGAATCAGCCCCAAGCCTGGAAGAAAGCAAGTAGGAAAAAATCACCACCCAAACAGTTTTGGCCTGGCAAATTCTTAAGCCTTCCAAACTAGATACTGCAGCTTTACTTAAATTGCATATTCATTCTTTCAAGTGCTGAATTTATTCACTGCCTTTGAGATATAAACTCCTTTTGCTGAAGGCCAGGCCAAGAGGAGATGTTGGGCAGTTCCAAAGGCCTCACACATTTAAGGTTCCCAGTGGGTCAAGGGCTCAGCAGGCACATGCCAGCCCTCTGCATGACTGGGCACTTTGAGGGTGGATCAGGGGAATAACTAATTACTCATTTATGGATTGCCTAAGGAAATGTATTCTTCAGTAGTACAACACCTGAGTACAATTCTGCACCACAAAGCAGCTATGTGAAAGGACAAGGCTGTGCCTCTGAATAACACCTGACTTTCAAAAGCTTGAATAAAAATAAGCAGTTCACTTGTCCAGAAAAGGTTATGCTCGCATTCAGGTACTACAGAGGCTCTTCTAAGAAGGAGATTTGAGAGAAAGAAAATCAAAATTAAAAAGCTAACTCTAAATAAGGTGCTCCTTATTGCTGGTAACCAGCTCTGATCTTGGAATTACCAGCTGGGGCTTCTCAAACAGGCAGTGGAGCCCCAGGCACTTGAGTAGCACCTGCCTTCCCATTTCCATGCTAGAGATGACCCAGCAAAAGAATGCCAGTAAGCAGACAGATAAACTGACTGCCCAACAGGAAAAGAGATGATCAACATCAGATAATAATACCAAGCAGCTCTTTGGCACTCAGCATTTCTGCATCATGCCAAGTTTTCTCATACTTGATTGAGAAGTTCTTCCCAGCCTTGTTCCAGTAAGGCAAGGCAGCCACAGCACCCTGGATTGACCCTAAGGAGGCCCAAAGGGGCAAGCACAGGATTTTTTCCCCACCTTAACACAGAGGAAGGTGTTGAAAGGTGGTCAGGCAGGAAAAGCCACAGACAGTGTTTGAAATGCTCTTGGCATGAAGCTTTCCTCCCCCAGCACACTTTGCTGGTGGCCCACTGCAGCTGCCTTAGTCACCTCTGCCTTAAGCCAGCAGGAACGTACCTGCGAGTGCAGGCAAGTCTCCAGGAGCACGCAGGCACTGCCATAAAAGGCAACATTCCTGTTTGCAATCCGGGGGAAATTCTTTCCCAGGACTGCAAAGCAGCAGTCATTGGGATAGCTGGAATTCTTCTAATTGTGTATAGACAGACAACTCAAATAATGTGTTGAGCAACAGGAAACTGGAGCCGACCAAAGGGGCAAAGAGCTCACACACACAAAGCATAACTCTTAGATACTCTTCAAATTAAGAACCAATGTTCAAATGCCAATATTTGTGCCCCACATGATACTGACTTGAACCATCACGAATCAGAATTCAGTTGTCCAGGCAAGAGGCCACCTCCACCTCTTTTTTCTTTTTTTTTTCTTTTCCAAAGGATCATTCAACATGGGTGTACTGCACCACTTCAGTCAGCACTTGCCTTTACCTCATTGTCAGTTGTGCAAGCAACCTACTCAGCAAAAAAAAATGTGCTGGGTACCATAAACTCAGTTGCTTATAATAACACAATCAAGAAATGCCTGATTAAAAGAAATCTGCACCTGCTTTTCAATCCTAAACAGAGTCACTTATTAAAAACAATCCAGAATAACAACTCATTAGTTAATTATAGCAACAGTTCTGTATTTCAAACCAGCTGGCAAGGAAAGCTTTTTATCTAGGCTCTTCTTCAGCTCTCATCACCATAGTATTCAAGTGATCACAAGACCCAGCAGCCTCAAACATCCAGAAATTCAGGAAGTAAAATATCCTTCAAATTTAAACTATACAGCAGTATGGTATAATAAGATCAGTAGATTAATTTTACTATGTAAAAAAAACCCATAATATGTAACTTATTCTTGACTTTCTTTAATCCAAGAATAAAAGACTGCATTTTAGACTGCTGACTGCTTCAGCATACATTAAAAATTTAATTAAACCAAGATTTATTTTCACAAAAGAGGCATCTTTATACATAGAAAGTACCCAACCAAATACATTACTGCAAAACAACAAGTGTGAATGAATGCTGAACTGCTGTGGTCAAATATATTGGCATAATTGATAAATTAATACAGCTTCAAAGCCTTGAATGTTGCTTTTAAATGTTTTGGGATGGACAGCTTCAAAGCCTTGAATTTTGTTTTTAAATGTTTTGGGATGGGAGAAGAAAAAGGTTAGGAAGAGAATGTGTAACTGAAGCTCCACATCTCAGTTCCAGAACATCCTAGCAGGCCTTTATCACCCACTTCCTCTGCATGAGTGACTCTCGTTTGGAGCCTGTTCATCTCCATAAAAGGAGAAGTAATATAGCATTCACACAATGTGACATCACCTCTGAGGCTCACAGGAAGCCAGGCTGAAAGGCAAAGGCTGGGCTGGCAGTCCCTGCCTAGGGCTGACTCACTGAGGCTCAAAGCTCCACCGCAGCTCATGGCACAGCCACCTCCCAGCCACGGCTGGCAGGAGCAGCCCAGCCCTCTGCCCCTGTTACTGCACTGCAGCCTGGCCAGGCTCCAGAGCTGACCTAAAGTGAGAATTACCCTTCAGAGCATCCCAGTGCTCCAGCCATGCAGTGCTTTGGGCTCCTCACTGCCTCCTCAAACTGCTCTTCCAACATCAGCATCATCCTACACCCCATGTCCTTTCCTCAGGGACCTGTGCTACACAGAACAACCCCACTGGCACCAGAACTAACCCAGTGGTGTTTAACCTATGTGCTGGCTTGATGGGCTCAAAAACACTCCAGGGGAACACCAGAACAGAGCCCGAGAACCTGTTTGCTCACTGTCATTTAAAGAATGTACTATAGAGAAGTTTCAAAATGCTAACAACTAGTATTGAGCACAAAAAGAAAAGAGAAATCAAATGAAGGAGAAACATAGCATATCCAAGACAGCTCTCAACAACAGAGCTTCAAGATGTTTTAAAAAAAAAATGAGAAAAAAAATCACTTGAGTTGGCAGGAATAGTGCAGTGCCAAGATTCAGCTCTGTATTAGCTGAAGTTTGAAAACAGTCACAAGGAGAAAAGTAAGATTCATTTTTCAAAATGAAATATACCCTGCAGGGTCAAATGCAAATATTTATTCCCCCAAGACATTTTTGGACTAGAGCCCATATCTCCCTTTCTCTAGCACTCCTTAACCGAACCTGGAGAGAGCAGAAAACAAGTTGTAAACTGTAATTTTAGGTTATGCCAATGTTTATGAAGTTCTGACAGAAGAGAAAAACTAGTATACAGCCTGCAAAAAGCTCAGGCAGCTCCTGATACTAAAACAGAGAACTGCAGGGAGAGTGACAGCAGGGGCTAAACCATTACATAAGTGATTGCCAGAGAACTCCTGCTCTGGTTTACAGGAATGAAGCAAAAAGGGTGTGGTAGCTACTAAAAAACAAGTGGGCAACTGGACTCTTTTAGCTCCCTGTTCTCATGAAAACCACATCCCAAGACACAGATTTTTAGAGCTGCATTTAGAAATACCAAGTAATTCAAAGAATGTAAAACATTTCTTCAGGAAATTAGGAACAATGTACATATTTTCTTGCCATTTGCATCAAAACAAATATCCTCCATAACTAGCATCCAAATTTCACATCACCCTTTGCATGAGAAATTTGGACAAATCTGGAAAACACAATTGTAAAACCACAGGCTATCTTCTTCTGGATTTTAGTGCAAATAGAACTTGACCTTTATATGTAAATTGAAAGAGATATGTGTGCCTCTCCATAATCTGAGCAGGTCTCAGTTGAGAAGCACTGATAGAATATTATATTGAAAAGAAAGATGCACTTGGGTGTAGTGCATCATAGCAGCCCAATGCTGAGAAGCAAGCTGAGAAATGACTTGGCAGCAAGCAAGTTAAAACCCAAGTGTTGTGCTAGCTAGGAAACTCAGAAATGCACAAACATTTAAGAATTACAAACCAAACATCTGAAGGTCTGTATTCTACAGGAGCAGATCTAGAGGACTGTCTTTAGTGAAAATCACAAGTGGCCCCAAGGTGCATGTGAGGATCTACAAAGCAAGTGACTTGTCTTACAACACATAACAAAGTTTCCTCCCTTCATGTAACAAGGTTGCTACAAAATCATGAAGTACTGGTAATGCAGGTTTTTTAAACACTAAACCCAGGGACTCTCCAACTCCCAAGTGAACACCAGCACAGTTCTGGTTGCACAGGTTCCTTTGCAGACTAATCCAGCAAGGTCAAGGAGGGTTTAAGCACTGCTCAATGATTTTCAGAGTTTTCTTAGGTGAAGCATTAGGTGCCCTCCAAAAATGTGGAGAAAACTGGATAAGAGATGGAATACATTCATTAGCTATGTGCTGTCTATTCCCTCTCTTACCTATCTTTGCTGAACAGGTCTAAGCTTTGTAGACCAGAATAACCACACTGACCTAACCCATTACAGAGGAGTCAGACAATTTTCAGGGCATTAAAACAGATACCATGCTCCAGATACCAACAAAATTTCTATCATCTATCACTATCTGACACAGAAAATTCCCTATGTGTGTTCCAAATAGACAAACAGGTGCTGTTTAACAGCTTTAAAATGTGTTTTTCTAAATGGAGGCCCTGGAGACTGAACTGAGGTAAAGAATGTACCTCTTCAGTATACATCTGCTGCATTAGAATAATGATTTGTTTGCTCAAGACACCACTCCACTTGCAGGCACTGCATTTTAATCATTAGCACCAGAAGAATAATTCTTCTGAAAGCAGATCGGAGGCTTCTGGCATCCAGGTTACCCAGGAACAGAAACATTAAGACAAATGGTTGTTTTCTCTAAAAGCAAAAAATGTTACACTTTTTTGAGAGATCTGCTCTCGAAGCACAAGAAGTCTCTCCAGGTAATACATAACAAAATAATGTTTTCATCTCATTTCTGAAAGTCACACTCATGGGTCTGAGAAAGGAGGGGAAAAAAAACCCCAGTACCAACAAACAATCCACTCTGAACATGTCCTTCACCATTTTATTTCTTCAAGAAAGTACTTCTGGTGAAAATTAACAAAAGGCAATATATCTAGGTGGAATATGAATATCTAAGTGCCCTGACACTTCTGTCAACAGAGTAATCAGAAGATACAAGAAGATCAAGCTCACCCACAGTGCATCAGCACAGAAACCTGAAAAGGGTTAAATAGTTTGTGGATTAGCAGAGTTGGAACAAAACTCTCATCTTCCTCTCCCTTCCTGATGAACCATCCCTTTGNTTAACAAAAGGCAATATATCTAGGTGGAATATGAATATCTAAGTGCCCTGACACTTCTGTCAACAGAGTAATCAGAAGATACAAGAAGATCAAGCTCACCCACAGTGCATCAGCACAGAAACCTGAAAAGGGTTAAATAGTTTGTGGATTAGCAGAGTTGGAACAAAACTCTCATCTTCCTCTCCCTTCCTGATGAACCATCCCTTTGAAAGCCCTGCTTATCCATAAGCTGACTGAAAACCAACCAACCAAAAAAAAAGAAAACCAACCAACCAAAAAAAAAGAAAACCAACCAACCTGAGTCCAAATCAATTGACACACAAAGCTTTTCCACACTGTCAGCTTAAGAGACAACGATACCCTGTGCTGACACAAGTCAGAGTCAAGTCAGCTTGCAATCCTTCTCCAGGCCATGAAGGATTCCCAGTCTTCAGGGCTCTGAAAGTAACCTAGGGAAGGCAGCCTAATCCTAAATGCCTCTGGCTCATGTGGAGCACCCGAGCCTTTCATCTTCTATTCTCTGTACAGATTCCTGCCATACCACTGGCTGCTGCACCAAACCTCCCCCACCGCTGAGCAAAACCCAGAGAGTGGAACAGGAATGCTGCTCTCCATTCCCCTCGAGGCTAGCCAGGACTAGAGACACTGCAACAACCTACTACTCACCCAGTAGCAGACACTGGAATGCTGCTGCTACCCTTTGAAACAAGGAAATAAGGCAATAAATCTCCAGAGGTCTTGTAGCACACACAGGTACCTGTGAAACCACACAGAAAAATCTTTCCCAACCTAGTTAAACAGATCAAGGTAGGCTGGTTCAAAAGCTATCTGGGAATGATATTCATATCAACAAGCATTCCAAAAAGCCAGCAACAAGCTATCTTAAACTAGGCAAAGAAGAGCTGGGGTAAGCCTCTAGACTGCCAATACTGCTGAGAATACAGCACAGCTAGAATTGTTCTGGGAAAGGTAAACACTCCAGCAGACCTCACAGCAACTTTCCCATGCTTGGAAAACAGAGGCAAGGCTGCCAGTCTTCAGCTTTGTACAACGAAGCAAGTCAGGTCTGGGATTCCCAGGTTTTAGATGTCATCCAAGCAGTGGTCTGACAGACATCACCTCTTTTCAACAGGAAAGAAAATACCCACACAGATTAATCACTACCTCAGAACCACCACCAAGGAAGGGCACTCATCCCCTGATGCAGAACTGCAGCTGTTTGGGTATCTCCTGTCACACACTGATACACCTGGCAGGGATGAAGGACATGCTGCAGGCTCATGCACTGTCAAGTGGTTTAACTGCTGTCCATAAGGGAAAAGGACTTCTTCAGTCTCCTCACAACACTGTGAAAGAAACTGTTCCTGATTCTATGTAGATAAGATTTCTTTCTAAGAGACAGTAACTTTGGTACAGTTAAGCCAATACTTGTTTAACAAAAATACAAATTGGTGCTTGAGTTAACAAGGAGTGGGCAATAAAGGGAAGGATATAATAAAAGAAGCAAAAGAGTAATGAGATTTATAGACAACATTCTGCCATGTATAATAGAGGTGGAGCACCTGTTTTTGACCATCATGGCAGATCCAGACTTTCTCTAAGGGAAGTGAGATCCTTCAGAGGTCCAGGTTCTGGATACAGCATTCACATCCCAGTAACACACCAGCAGTATGGCTGTATTTCTTCAAGACCTGTCACATCTTCAGCAAATTGCCACCAACACCCTGCCACCAGTCCACCTCAGCATGTCTGTGTGCTCACCCCTCTCCATCTCAGGCTTTTATAAATATAGATTAATGATGCCATCACATTAGCTCACCCCTGTGCTCTGCTCTGCATGGCACCATGCTTTAGCAACCTTTATCAGCCTTCTCCACCTCAAGTTTGTTGGAAGCCACTAACACTGATCTGTGGATGGAGATTTTCTCTCTCTTTCCACTCTGGGAATCTCTATCTTACAGTCTTCCTATGCTTGGAGGTGCAAGTGGTAGCAAGGGCAGGTGAAAAGCAGAACTCAAACTGAGACTAATGAGAATTTTAAAGCATGATTTTATTATATCTGGACTTTGTTCAGAAATGTGAGGTTAGTGACAAGACCTAGGAGGAACAAACACCTTAATCACTTCTAGGCATCAAAAAATAAAGGAGCAGCAACATTCATACAGGCACGCCAACTCAAACTGTGCATGCCACCCTTCAAACCTTACAAAGTATGCCTCCTCATAAAACCCAGGTACAAACACAGAAAAGCACAAGATACCCCCACACCTGAGCCTCTCCAAGCATCACACACACACCACTGACTTTGGGAAAGACCTCCTCTCAGAACCAGGGATATGCACAGGGCATTCAGAGTTCCACATTTACAAGTCTTCAAGAGAGAAACAGCAGGTAATGCCCACAGTTCTCCGATTCTCAGTTGTATAATGTGGAATGAAATAGGTCCATCCACTTGATTTCTTTTATTCCATGAAAAGGCAACAGATGTACTTAATATTTCCTGATAGTGAGTTTTAATAACAAAGTAAGAATATAACCAAACAAGTCTTGACAGTAAAGCTACCACTGATCATCACACTTTAAAATATAAGTTATCCTAAGCTTGCTCCCCCCAATTAGATTGTGCAACTGGATTTTAAGCTGGCTTTTGTTAAAAGCCTCTATCAAACAATATACAGACGTGCCCACCTAAAGCTATCTCAATTCACAGGCTCATCACTGAGATGGAAAATTTGCTACCTCAGTTCTTGCCTGCTTCTCTGAGCCCCATGCATTCACACCAGCCTGTTCTTTATGTCAAACTTAGCTCTCACCAGACTTTTTGTAAGGTTCTTCAATCCACTAGAGCAGGAGAGAGCTATTCACCTGAACACAGAAGTTAGTACCAAGTAATGGCTGTAAGCAAGGACAGAAATGTCTTTTGATAGCAGTGAGTTGTTGTTCTCCTACAGTGTTTTGACTGCAACCCTGATTTGTGATTTCAACAAGAGTCATTATTTCAGTCAGCACTCACCTTGCATCATACTCCTGTAGGCTGTGTCTGTGATGGCATAGATATGAGGGGGCATTTCATGTCTCTTTTTGCCTTTGTACATCTCCACTATTTCTTCTGAGTATATGGGCAGGTTCTTGTAAGGATTGATTACCACGCAGAACAGGCCTGAGTAGGTCTGGAAAGAAAACAGCCCAGCAAAGAGAGACAGAAATTTAAAATGTTGTATGTTTACATACTTGAACAGTATATTACTGGGAAAAACAAACAAACCAAACTACTTTTTGAAGTGCTTCTTCCAGTGATGCCATGTGGGATGCTTCCCACCAAGCAATATTAGAATTTAAGAACAGCTAAAGTCCTATCACACTGACCAGCACTCAACTCTTCCAAGTGTGCACTGAGCATTTACTGACCCATTAGTCACACTGATAGCACTGGCTAATTAACAGCCCACTAGCACTGGCTCTTCCTCCTGTCAGAGTTCCTACACTCAAGCCAAGTGCCATTTCATTGTATAAAGGAGGTGCTTAGCTCCTACATGCACACATTTTACCTTCTGCCTCATGCTGGATATAGATTCACCTAGTAAATGACAAAATTAAACAAAATAAAACCTCAAGTCAAGATAGTTATTAAAGAAAAACAAGACCAGTGCACTCCTGAGAGGTTTTCAAGCCTGCTGGACTATGCCTAAGGCAGTGCTCTGTTCTGAATGAAAAGCTGATTAGAAGCCTCCTGAAGATCCTCCAAGCCTGAACACTTCCATGATTTATAATGGAGTCAGTATGACTAGAAATATTCAAATTGTAAGGTCAGCAATGCCTAGTATGGTCAGTATGCATGTTTAGAATGCTCAGTATTGTTCTGAACCAGCTCAAAATAGAAAACAACTCTAAAGCAGTCCATGCTAAAAAAGTCAGCAATACACACCAAAGTTTATTTCTAATTCATATCAAATGGTTAATTCATTATCTATGACAGCAAACTTCAATTTCTCAATTGGTTTCCACTGGCCTAAACTGCACAGTTCTAATGGAAGACAACTGTCAAAACACTTCCAGGGAAAATATGAAGGTTCTTGAAAAAAAAAACAAAAAAAACCAAAAAAACAACACAAACCCAAACTTCGAGACCTGAGTATTTAAAAAAAAAAAAAAACCAACAAACTTTTTACTTGCTAAGGGAATAAGAAGAGCAGAGGCTTCTCAGATATTTCCTAGATATTCTAAGAATAGCACTCCAAGCCCTGCTCCTGGGGTTTAGAGCTATCCTAGTCCCCTGTCAGCTTTAGAAGCAGCTGTTTGAAACATCTGGAGATAAGCAGCTTTCCATAGCAACTTGCAGTGCTACCAGAAGACAGAACATTTGGCACTTTTTATTTCTATTGCCAAGATCTCTTCTACTGTTTGCTCAATGAAGAAAGAGCACTTTGGAGTGGCAAAGGGCTCTCCACAAGGAGCACAGAGAGTGCTTAATCAGATTTAGCTCCTTAAAGGTAAGGATTAGACTGCAGTGATCAGAAGGGTGAAAATAGCATCTACACAGAGTTTGTGGTCTTATATCCAAACTTTCTACATGCTGGCTTAACACTAAGTAACAAGTCCACTCTTATAAGCAGCAGATTCAGATAGGTTCCTCCAGGAAGCAAGTTTTCCACAGATATTTAAGGTTTCTTTTCTACATCCCAATATAAACAATCAAGATAAGCTTCCAGACCTACTCTTTTTTTTTTTTTCCCATTCTTTTTAAAAAATAGTTGAGGAATATATTTGAATGGCTTACAGAAAATACTGAATGTCTTTCCAAAGCGGAAAACTATGAAAGTTGGCTGAAAACACTTTGGCATGGTACTTCTAAAGTTCCAGGGAGCTAAGCTTCCATGAGACATTCTAGTGAGGTTAGGTTTCAGGTAGTGCTTGAAGGGAGCAGTTTAAGGAATTTACAGCAACCAAGCCAGCAATGTCAGTCCCTTTTGCCTCAGCTTTAGTTCTGCACCAAGTCTGACAGCACTTGCACAGCACAGAATAAAAGCTGCAAGTCTGGGTTGATGCTTTCCTGACCTTTGACCACACCAGTGGAAGACAGAGTGGGACAAAGAGATGGAAATGAGTCAATGTAAGAGCAGCATGTTCACAGTGCATGCAAGTCCACGAGGAATGCAGAGTTTTCTTAGCTGTGTGTGTGACTCTCTGTGGCTGTGACTGCTGCCAAATTAGAATGGCTGCTTTTCAAGGAAGTAGAGTGCATGTCTAAAGCCACCCTATGCACGAGAGCAGCAGTTTAGAAAAGGGAACACATTCATTTCACTTAGAGTGATGAAGTCATGAAGCAAGTGTGCAAGAAGAAACTTAACACCTTCTTCCAGCCTTGTGCTTGCCAGGAGAAATAGCTAAGGGAAGTTTCCATGCAGTAGAACAACCTCAGCTATGCAAAGGGACATTTTTGTCTAATAAAGATGGGCAACTAATCATGGCTGGGATAAGCAACTGGGCAAGACCACCATGTCACAACTGCTGGTGGAGCCCACTGACAGCTTCATCCAGGAAGCAAGTTGAGTTGCATTAATATGCAGAAGCTGTCAGCCCCACCACAGAGAAGACAAGAGTTATCTTCATCTTATTGAAGTACAGATAAAGACTGACATGCATAAATCCCTGAACTGAACCCAAGGTTTCAATTGAAAGGCTCATCTATTATAAGCATAGCTGGCTTGGAAATCTGTACTTTGTCTCAGACATTACTATCTCAAAATAGAATTCTGGCATTACCTTTCACTAACTATTTCAAGTGACACACATGCCAAACTGGAACTAGTTTTATTTTTCTAACTGCTAAACTAGCTCTGAGGAGCTGAAAGGACCATCTGCACCATGGCACAAAGCTGACAGCATCAGAAAATTTATTTTCCAGTAACAGTTAACTTCAATAAAATAACTGGAACATATAAGATTGAGTTTTGAGTTTCACACTGAATACAAACAAAGCAGTTTAGGTAAGCAAAAATTATTCATAAAAGCTGAAAATGATCTTGTGATAAAGGATTCCAAATAGAAAGGGTTAATATGAAAGTCAGTCTTTTAGCAAGTCACTTCAGTGCAGAACCAATCCACACGTGGTAACAAATTGGTGTTTGGAGTCAAGCTCTTAGTTCTTGAATTGTTTGACACTCCTCACTCAAAATTTGCCTGCACCAGCAATAAGATTTTTCCCTCTTCATATTACAGGATGGAAAGACAGAAAAACAAAGATTTAAAAAAATAAAAAGGAATAAGGAAAATAACTTATAAAAACACACAGCCCTGCTTCCAAATAAGAAAGAAAGGAGAACAGAACTAAATGATGCTTGTGATCTTTCCAGAGACATTTCTGCTGGAGATGCTTTGTGTGTACTCCCTTTCTTCAAGTGGATTAATGATCAACTAACAGCCACTCCAAGGGAAGGATTTTAAGCCTTCCCATTAATCTCCTGACTTGCTGAGAACTGCTGACAGGTGAGATCAGTCCATTTCACAAGTGCACAGGAACACAGCTTTGGCAAGACTCAGATTCCGTAACAGAGAAATACTATGCAAGGTTTGCTTGGGTGAAGGGTGTGGGGATATTTTACAAAAAAAATCTTACAATCTTCTAACAATCCAATTAGAAGAACTCAATTTATTAGTCACAGACCATGTCTGAAATTTCAGATGGTAACCTGCAAGATGTGAAACAGCCCATTGCACAGCATGCAACAGACCTTGAGACACTGCTGAATTATTTTCAACAATTATTATATAACCAGCAGTGTTTCCTATTCTAAATATGTTACACATGGATCTTGCATATCCTATTTCACCTAAATACCAAGATTTTTCCATCTGAGAATAGATTTTGATCAATAGTAGGAGTTTTTAACTACAAGAATAATAAACTACATCAACCTCCAATCACACTAGCTCTCAAATTTTAACATCAGACTGTGGAAGTCAGACTAAATTGATATCAGCCTTGCATCCTTCAGATATTCTCTGCTCATCTGTCCAAGAGTCACCTGTATGCCTTCCTGCCACTGCACAAGAGCAGATACAGCACTAGTAAGCCATGAGTTTCTCCTTGTGTTCTCCCTAGTTCTGTTTTAACCAGTCACTGCACACAAATCTTACATTACTGAGTTTAATAACTCGTTCCATAACTGCAGAGTATTAATAAAGCAGAAGCTAGCATGACCAACATCTGCTGGCTAAACATAGGCAACATGAAGAGGAAAATCAGAAGGGAACTGAAAAACCAGGCCAAGGTTCCAAAGTCTCCTTCCCCACCTTTCCCTATTTATTGCCTGTGGAATTCAGTGAAGTGGTTGCTGCCTGCTTCCCTGGGTATGACCCTTGGTCCCATAAATGGTATCTGCTATTTACACAGCAATTAGAAGCAGCCACCTCTGCTCTTGTCCTTTTGGGGATGGAAAGAAAAGGAACATTTCCTATCTGTCAGTAAATGCAGGCACACAGGTTCCTTCTCTAGTAAGATGCTCTGAGATTCACACAAAAAGCTTGGGACTAGCATCCTTTCCCACTGAAGCTCCAGACATGGAAAACACATTTCAGATGCTGGCTGGATNTATTTCCCACTGAAGCTCCACACATTTCAGATGCTGGCTGGATTAGGACTGTGTTTTTATTATAATTATTATTATTATTAGGTTCAGTTCAGATCAGACTCCCTGTTTACCACTATCTAACTGCTCTTGTGTCTTGCTGAGAGAAAGTTAAAAGGCATTCAAAACACCCTGCAAACAAAGACATTAAAACATTAAAGCCAGATTTACCATAGCATTCCTTGAAGGCTTCAACATTAACTAGAGGGGGATTGGCATAGTTTAGTGAAAAAATTTTAAGTAGAGGGAAGAAGGTAAGTCACATGATGAGTTGTGTTTAGGGGCAATGAAAGGCTAACACACACCATTAGGAGCAAAGCAATTACAGTAAGTTCACACACGAGGTACTCAGGGACTCCTACTCAACAGACAAGCTTACTTACATAGATCAGCCCTGAGTAGTACCTCTCCTTCAAGTTGTGAAGCACAGAAGCCTCATTCAGGCACGTCAGCTCTGCCATATCTTCTACTTTAGAGAACTTGGGGGGGTTCATCTTCTGGATGTCATCCTTATTTACTTTCACTTTCTTCCCGTTCTCTGCCAGTTCCACGATGGCCTCATCTCCCACTTCTTCCTTCAGGCTAGCTGCCTCAAACCCGTTCTTCTCAGAGGGAACCCATACCAGCTTCTTGGCTGCCCAGTCAGCCTGAGTCAGGGGGTTGTTGATGATGTTTTTGTCCACATAAAGGTACTTATCTGCGTCTCTTTGCGACATGGTGGTTCACAACTGGGGACCTGGGAAAAGAGGGGGAAACAAAGGAAAAGGTTATTTTTAAAGCCTCAAACTTGCAAATTCCTAGAGGCAGATAGGCACATGTTAAATACTCTGAATCCCTGGTCATCAGAGCATGCCTCTCCCTCCTTTAATTTCATGTTAGTAAGCACTGCTAAAGTTGTCAAACTTCCAATAAGGCCAAGGTTTTGCCTGCCAAGAGCATGAAAAAAAACAAACTAGCAAGCAGTTTAAAAAAAACCCCAAATCTACAACAAAATACTGACCATTAGGCATTTGGAAGCCATTATTAGGCAGAAAAGAGGAAGCACATTAAAGTGGCAAACACCAAACAATTTGTGCCAATCCTCATAGAATCAGACACCACGTCAGTAACATTCAGGTCAAGATTAACCTTTCACTCCTCTACTTGGCAGAGATACTGGCTCAAAAATAAAATCATAAATGTGTAATCAACACTTTTACTTTGTATCTCCTTATTCTGATAAGCTATAAATCAAAACCCCAGCTTCTCAGAAATGTCAACTACCAGCCTAGAATGTGAGGTGCACTTTGCTTCTGAAAGATAGCAGTAATCTGCAGACACCAGTTAAGACTAATATTAGATATCTTCCACCACCAGCTTGGTAGTAATTCCCAGCCCACCAGTTTATTTTTTTTCCCCCTAGATAATGTTCAGTAGCAAAATATCTCCAAGATAGTAACAGAATAAATCAGGAAGTTTTACAGCTAAATATCTTCTACTAACATCCTTCAATGAAGCTGTGGTCACGCAGAGGAGTTTCAAACCCACAAAAAGGGACACTTAGGCTACATACTTGAAAAATGGTCCCCTAGATTTAGTGTTTCATCAAAACCAGAACAGCACCGCCAGGGATTTTCCAGTTTATAAGGCAGCAATTTTATTAGTGCCATTCAAAAGTGCTTTCAATCAGAAAAGGACTGCATGCGTCAAGGCTCATTAACCATGTAACAGCAGCCTCTTTACAAGATCTCATAAACATCACTTCTTGAATTCTTCCTCACAAAGATACCACTGTCCTCAATATATGTTTTTCATAGCTTGAATAGAAACGAGAGCTCTTTACCACCTAAAGCACAGGAAATGAAAATATGAGCACTCATGTCCTAGAAGGCTATCAGGAGCTATATGGGTAACTTCTCTGCAGAATTCATCTTTACAAACCAGCAGGCAAATCAAGTGAGTGAAGTCTGACTACACACACTGCAGACAAAAAAGGATTGAAAGCAGGACAGAAGCAGCTCCATTCCCAAAACATGCATGAGACCAACAATAGATGTAGAGTCCCAGCATTAGCAAAGAGTGAATGAAGGCAGAAAAACATCAGCCATAATGATGGGCACAAATGCCCACACCAGTCATTTGTAAGCATGGAGGGAAATTCCTTTCAACAAATGGATCACTGTAAGTGGTGTGGAACTTGGTGCCAGAGACTGTATGGAGAGCTGTAAAATCACAGTCAAAATTTCTTTAGCAAACAAAGAGAAAACTACTCTATAAATAATCACTTCCTTTAGCTTGAGTTTCAAATCTTTGTCTAAAGCCTTACAGGATATGCCAAGCAGCTATTCCACACCTGACCTCATCTTTCCTTCCCCACAGGGTCACTGACACTTCCATCCCAACCACAATGGTGATTCTCAGAGCAAGTCCTCCCTGGCTTTTCATATTATTCCTGACAACTAGATTTTAATGGCTACATGACAAAGAGATTTGTTGGAGAGATAAGATGCAGCAATCTGGAGGCTGCCATAAAAAAACGTGAGCTATCAGGAGAGCTCCCAGACCATCCTACAACAGCAAGCCTGACACAGTACATGGCAAAAAAAGACCAACAATTCAACAGAAGAGACTAGAATGTCATGACACTGCAGAGTATCAGTAATTGTAAAAAAAAAAACCAAAAAAAAACTGAACAACAAAAAAACCAGGTTGTAATTAAAAGGTTAAAAAAAAGGGGAGTGGAAGGAAAGAGGGAGAAAACAAAAATAAAAAGAAATAAATATTCAATTGTGTTCAGAGTTGTATCAGGTTTGGCAAGGCAACAGCTGTGCTCTACCCTCCATTACACAGTTTCCTGCCATGCAACTCCCAGAATGTAACCAGTTGCCTTTTTTGGCTATAATCAGGCAGGACACAGAGGCACTATGCTTCAGCTAAATTCAGTTTCATCATTTCCTGAGGAATCCGAAGTAAGCAGCCATCTGAAGGGCCCTGCTGAAACACAGCCTTCACTTCCTCACTGCCACAGCACATGCAGGCATTCAGCTCACCTTCAGACACACTCTGGGATAAAGACTAATTCTTTTTGGCTAAGAAATAGATAAGACTACAAGAAATCTTCCAAAGGACATCCCCAGTCAGTCCTAGAGCTGAAGAGAACTAAGGGAAGAGGATAGCTACAGAGAGGTTGGTCAAATTCCTTGCAGGAGGAGAAGCCCAAATTATCTCACATACTATAACAGTGCATTCTTCAGCCAGTAAAAGATCATTCTAGAGCATCTCTATCTTTTTATTTTCAGGACTCAAAACAAGTTTCACAGTAAGAGGAGAAATACTCTAACACAGCTATTCTAAAATCTCACCAAACACTTAAGATATTTTTATAAACATATAATATATTGTATATATAAATATATATGTAAGTTTTACTATTTTAAGTACTACCAAATAGTAGTGAGGAGATCCAAAAAGGGTCTGCACCTCAAACTTGAAATAGGGTGAAATTCCCCTATTGCCTGGCAGCAAGCAGCCTTCTTACCATCCTAAACGAGCTCCTCTGTGCTCCAGAACAGAACCCTCACGTAGCAGAAGGACAAGACTGGAGGCTCAAGCTAAGCTAACATGGCATTAGAGCTATTCTCGAGGCTGACTTGGAACCCACAGGGCAGCTCAGCTAGCAACACCACAAACCAACCACTCATTTGTGTTCTCCACAAGAACAGGACCAGAGCAATCAGATTCAGCAAGTTTCATCTCATGGACTCCTAAACTTATCCTCCCAGCTTATGCTGCGTTTCACTGGGCATTTCTAAAATCTCCTCAAGTGGTCAAGGAAGGAAGCGAGCCCTGTAAGCTCTTACAGCCCCATAGCAACTCACAATGAATGCAAATCATGGCCGTTTTAGGAACAAATTAGGAAGCAATTTGTTTGCCTGGTAGTTTGCATTTGGTGTAGATAATTATGTAGGACAAGGACATTTCTCTTTACATGGCTATTGTGCAACTGCCAGATGAGAATAGTGTGAACAATATTCTTTTTGATGCCAGTCTACAGGCAAGACGAGCAAAGAATGCAGAAGGAAGACACACCATCCTTGTTTGGAGTTTAAATGCCTCCTTCCTAGTATTGTTTCCAAAAATGACATACTACAGTCACTTCCCCCCTAACCCAGAGTGTTCCCTTACTGTGGTTCATAGCAGTCTGGGGAAGAGGCTGGTCAGACTTTGCTTCTTTTCCACTATTTCAGGGTCTAAAAGATATTCTTTGCCATTTAACTAACTACAGAATTGCCACAAAGATGCCATACCGTCACAGATAGGGACAAAACAATCTCTACAGTCATGAATAGGATGGGACCAAGACATCAGTGTGTAGTGCAGCCTTAAAAAAAAAAACAATACCAATTCCGTTTTGACATACATATTTGCCAGATATGATTCTTCTGAGAGAAACAAGTCAAACATTGGATTTAACATGACATGCACTCCCTTCAAATAGGGCAGAATTACTCCAAATCCTCACTGGAATACAGTCAATATGGGCAGAAGATTGCCTTAGTCTCCTGCAATTTCATAGCCTTAAGGTTTGAATTATAAGACATTTCACACACTCTCTACTCAAAGCATCAAGTGCTTCCCATAAACCTGGGAATAAACACTTTATCTGGTTTGGAAAGGTCCAAAAGCTGCTCTAAGGTCCCTTTCTTCCAATTACAAGTGTTTTACAACATTACCAATTTGCCATTTAATTTCCAATAACTATTTGTATTTCATCCCCCAGGTATTTACTCTGTCAGCAGCCACAGAATTGTTCCTGGGAGTGAGCCACTGCTCAGTAAGATAAACTTGGGCTTTACTGAACTATGGAGCTAAGAGCTGAAGTAGAAACAGAATTCATAAGACTTCTATTCTTCTTTCATGAGAGCATTAATAAAAGAGTGAAAGCATCACACTTACAGGTATTAGAGCACTGGCTGGGCAAGGAAACACCTCCAGTCAGAGTCACCTAAACCATCATTAAAGTAGGGACCCCCACACTGCTCCTTCTTGGCTTCAGCCTCATTCCTAGCAAAGATGCATTACTACACTGGAACAGACAGTTTTATTCACACACCATTTTATTTCCATATTTAAATGAATTTTAAGAAATTTGTGAAATACTGTGCAACAGAGGATGCAAAACAGCCTCATACATGCACCAAATGCTTGGCAATTCAGATCAGCACTGCAGAACTTTGCTGTAAGGCTGAGTCTGTGTGAAAAGGGATCTAAGTGGATCATTACTACATGTTTCCTTCTGTTTCATATCCACCAGCAAGACACTGTTACAGTTTTCTGTGATTTCATATTAAACAATCCTCCCACATGGCTTGCCCAGTGGCCTTTACACTTGGAGTGCAAGAGGAACTACCCTCAAGGGTGACAAAAGGAATGAACAATAAATAGCAAGCATATTTAGACTACAGGTTCATTTCCCTCTCTTTAAAGAGTTCACCTCTTAAAAGCAGTTCAGGAATACAACTTTCCCACCACTTTTCAAACTGTCTTACCTTTAGCAGGTTGTCAGAGGGTGCAATACAGGACAAAAGGAATGTACACTACTTCTATAGGCAAGGCAAGACTTTTGCACTAGAAAATTACAGCACTACTGGTCACTCATGGCTGGTATTTTGGGTACAACTAAGCTGCACTCAGTGAAGAAATTTGATTATTTGTTAATATACAGCATTTTTAAAAAAATCTGACTTTGAGAAGCTGCTAATGATTCAAATAAGTTTGGTCAGTAAAATTCATCTGATGGGAATCCTTGCCAAATGTATGATCTGAACAGCTAATACTTGCATTATTCCTGCAACTCAACTATTTTGCTGAACACAGTTGATCAAATCAGATTTAAGAGCAGCTAGAAAGCCAGACTAAACTAGTTTAAAATAGACTTTAGTGGCCAAGCTAGCTACAGTGACCATGAACTGACAATATAAAACCTCTAACCCTCTAATAAAAAACTTCCTATAATTCCCTTGTATTCACTAAGGAACTGTTCAGGTCTCATTTGTTTAGGTTAGGGTGACACTTCACAGCTCCCAGTGCCAGTGTGTTTATGGAAAAGAAAACTGTAAAGTTTGTTAGCCCAAACTGCTCCAATTTGTAAGCAACACCTACATAAAAACTGGAGTTTAAATCACTACGGGTGAGAAATGAATCACAAGGAGGAGGTGGAGAGGAAAGGAAAGGGAAAAGCTGGCAGGAAGCTGAACTGATGGACAGGTTATAGCTGCTTATTTCTCAAGTTCAGTCTATTGAGACACGCCAGTGCTTGATGCGTCAGGCTGAATGCAAGAATCAGGAATTTCAGCTATCCCAGGAGGGAACACAGCAGCAGGCAAGTACCGAGATGGCAATAACAGCCCCTCCCAGACAGCCCCCGAGCTGGGGCTGCACTTACCCTCTGCATTCAGAGCACAGCCATGCAGGCTCATTCCTCCTGTTTCAGCTTTCTTTGGGATCCATAATGACTGCTATTAGGCTCACTGCAGTTCTCTGCTTTCCTCTGCAGTCACAGGCTGACGCACACAATACATTGCTGAAAGATTTATTTCACAACTGGAATGCAGTTTGCTAGCAATTATTGTTGCATATTCAGTTTGACTGTAGTGCTGCCCAGACTTGCCAGCTACCCTGTTTATTACTGTAAATTAAACTCAAGGTAGAGCACTAAAGTGCCCTCTCTGGATGTGGGGCTCTAAGAACCAAGAAGGAGGAATCTCATTATCTACAAGTGATGCTTCTACTGCACAGAAGTGACCTACTGGCCAGACTACAGGTAAGACAAAAGAAAGACATGGAAGGAAATTCTGCATCTTCCAAGTGGCCTAAAGGTACCCAACACACATCCCCAGAACAGTGAGCAGGGAATAAATGTTTGTTGGTGTCTCTGTGTCCAGCCCTCTTCATCAGCTGCCAAAGCACCCCTCTGCTATGTGTGAAGCAGCATATTTATTCTACTGTATGTTGAATGTATTCTACAGTAACAGCTGACAGGGGGTTTGCTCTGGCAGCCAGGACCTCCCATGGTAAAGGGCAAAGGCCACAAAGCCACCTACAAGCAAGACACAAATGTGCCACTTAAATGTCACCTTTCCTCTCCACTGGGGTCTAATACAGCAGGACTGTGAGAACATGTACATTAACAAAGGTTAATGCCAATCTGAAGAGGTTATTTTTGGGTACCAAAGGATAGTGCAGGCTTCTCTACAGGCTACAGAAGCACAGGAATGATCTTGGGCAACCACACTGCATGCAGTAATTAACCACTGCAGGTTATAGGCAAATCAAGCCAGGCACAGCTTCCCTAAGTTAATGCTAGGGAGGGTGTGCTTGCCTCTATTTTAATTGCACCTTATGAGTCCAGGGAGACACAAAGACACACCACCACGTAGATGGCACCAATACAGTTAATCAGCTCTGGAAGCCTGTGCACACTGTTCAAACACACCACAGTGATTTAGGGAGGGGGAGGGCAGCCTTCTGTTGATTTCGAGTCCAGTCTTTAGCATGACAAAGCTAGGCTGGCTGCCACCCAACCCCATTCACTTGGAATAAATATTCAAAGTTTACAATCCTGCATAATACACTTTCTGCAACTGTTGTTTCTCATTAGTGGAGTACAGTACATGCCTTCTCAGCAGAGGAGAGAATTCCTCTTACAGAGACAGTGTGCCCACAAGGAAAACATTCCAGGGGGAGAACACATTCTTCGTGACCACTCAGCAAAGTAATCCCACTTAAGGAGACAGCTGTAGTTCAGAAAATTGCAGCCCATCCCTGCTGTTCGAGCTGTTTGGATGGAAGCCTTGTTTTCAGGAGGCATAATGGCCTGCCTAAGTTCTGATCAGGCATGCAGGGTTCCCTGCAAGAGCTTAGGAAGTGCTCACCTTTGTTACCTCAGGGTCACTTCATCCCTTCCCTAATATTCTGATTTAAGGCTCAGAAGGTTCTGTGCCAAGAACTCTGAGGCACTGTGTAAGGTAGCTCTCCATGCATCAATTAGCACTCCCTGTCATCTCTGGCAATGCCAGGTTTCAATTCATTGCAGGAGGGAGCAAGGAATAAAACAATTACACCTAAATATGGAGGTGAAAAATACAGCTCTGGTTCACCCTTTTAGATGCAAATATTTGGCATGTATGTGGCCCAGATAAAGTCATCTTACAGGAACAATAACTCTTGCTAACATTAACTGACAAATTGCTTTGATCTGAGCATCAATACCACTAATCATCTTCCAGCTCATAATGAGAAGAACCAAGAATCAGTGTAAACACGTCTGGCACATCATTTTTAAAAGTATTATTTTTACTTTGCAGCTGAAGTTTCTCTAGACACTTTCAGCTCAACCTACTGTGCCAAACTAGTACTGTGTACAAACAGCCTTCTGCTAATTTCATATTTTCATTCTTGTTTCAAATCATTCTGCTGCACATTAACAGCAGCTATGGGGATGGCAGACAAAAACCATGGCACAGTCTACCACCTCTCCAGGGTCCAAGTTTGATTCTCAACCCTTCCAGCAGCACAAAACAGTTCAATAAGAGGATCTATGTCTCTGTTTATGACAGTGATCTCTGAGGTGGAGGTCTGGAGGAAAATGACTTTTTCTGGACACAAGAACACAGCAACTCCTACACAAAGGAGAAAAAGCTACACAGCCTTTATGTTCCAGCATGTGCAAGGAGGCCAGGTTGAAAATATTTCTTGTTTTTAAATTTTAGTTTTATTGTGTTTATATTTGTTTTATAAATACTTATGCTCATAAATACCATGTTCAAGATAGTCTGAAAATCCAGATTGCAACATTTCCCTGTTGCATTCAAGGTCTGGCACAGCTTCTTAGCCACCCATCAATAGCACTGTTCTGCAAAAAGCTCCTGGTGCAGCAGGAACCAGGTCTGCTCTGTACACCTCAGCCTCAGGTTTGTCCTCTGGTTAGCTTGTTCCCTCCCTGACCTGTGCTTTCTTCTCTCATTGGCAAATACATCAGTCTTTAAAATGGAACAGCATTAGGCATTGCTAATTTTAGAATTCACCCAACCGTGCCCTCGTGTCTGGATCTCCTGAAACAGTGATTTTTGTGTTAGAGGAGAAGAAAGGACTCATCTTTCAATCTCCAATGAGTAAAAGCAAGGGCACTTGAAGTAGAAACTCAGACTAACTGGACTGTTACAATCATGGCTATATGGCTTACAAAATTTTCTCTATTCTGGCAATACAAGAAAAGACTTTTTGGAATAAAAAAAAAGAAAGACATATCTCCTTTTGACAGGCGACAGATATGACATTCCATGGTTCCCATATGAGGAAACAAACATGATTAACGTCCCCAACAAAGTTTTGCTTTCTGCCCTAAAAGGATAAAAAAACAACACAAGGAAACAGTGAGCACAGAGCAGCCAAACTGTTCTGTGTTTCCAGCACAGTCACCAACATTGTGCACAGCAGTGGTGAGGCACTGAACAGGCTGCCCAGAGAATTTGGGGATGCCTCACCCCTGGAGTGCTCAAGGCCAGGCTGGATGGGGCTCTGAGCAAGCTGGCCTAGTGAAAGGTGTCCCTCATGGCAGGGGGTTGGAACAAAATGATCTTTAAGGTCCCTTCCAACCCAAACCATCCCATTGTCTCTGATATTCTTCTCCTTATCTACATGAGCAAGAGCTGAACCACTGCTGCAGCTGTGCTTTTCCTGACAGAATTAGCAATAATACAACATGGTGATATCTATCAGTTAAGTCTACAAGTTTTTTGAGTGCTGAAGAATTCAAATTTATTCATATAGTTCTGCCAATTAGGGAAAAAAATAGGATTTGCCACATAAAAGATTACCTCACACAATGGGGAAGATAAACTGATTGTGCACATGTATGTGTCAGTGCTACATGGACAATGTATATGGTTTTCAGAAATTACATTAATTTGCCTAATAAATTGGCAATCCTTCTTTTATGACTAATACATCTTTCTCATCACATTGTGCGTTCTCATTTTACTTTTCCCATCATATACTGCATTAAACTTGGAAAGGGCCATTAAACCAATTCACAATAATTTACTGTGTAATGAAATGTCACAGACTTTAGTGTCTGCTATAAAGATTCATACTGCAACATGAACCAGTTCACTGAGCTTTTATTGTCTGGCTTAAGTCACAAATCTTAAGCTACAGTTTAAAGAGTTTTTGTGCTTGTAGAGAAATCTTATTTGGTATTTATGCTCTTCTAAAAATGAAAATTTACTTGGTCAGTGTGCAGACACATCCACTTCAAACTCAGCAGTTTCAAGTATCCAATTATTTAACTATTTTAGGTAGTCTGCTGTATATCTGCACCCATAATTCCATTTATTTAAACAATTCTGAGAAGTCTGAAGACATTCTACTTGATGTCAGAAAGGGATAAAATCCATTTCTATCTCTGAACAATAGGGGAAAAGCAATGTCTGAACCACAACTACGAAGAATAAAATATATTCAAGTGGCATTCTGCTGAAAAAATAAAATTCCACTAATACAAAAGGAATATTTCTTGGACTACTTCATATGCATTTACAAGCAAAAAGTGAAGTCATTTTTTAGACAGTTACCGCAATGAGGAATTTATGGATTAAATTGCAATTTCCAGTCATCCTCATCTCAAATCCTCCCCTTCTGACCTGTTCCACCAGCTGTTAGACAGCTATCCATCCCCACAGCCATCCAAAAAACCCAAAGCAAAATGCCAATACCTTCCTCTGCGTTTTAAACTATGACTGGTATAGCCAAAACAGAAGCCTGAGAGTACTTCTCTTCATCTACATTAAAAAAAAAGGTGCAAAAATCAATTTACCTTATAAACCAACTAGTTTCAAGTGCTTAGCCAGGAACTTTCTAATCCAGTTCACTGGTTTGATTTCAGATTTACATTCAGTTTTGCTCGTCAAGTTCTTTCATCTGAACACTCTGTATCTGTTAAAATATGTCTAAATTAAGATAAGGTTTCTTTTTCCTAAACTGATAGCACATCAATGAAAATTACTTTGTTCACACATTTCAAAATAATTGATTTTATCAATTCTGGCACAGAAAGATTGGAATCTCTTGCAGTAAATGGCAAATAGACCTACATGTAACAGTCTGTGTCAGAAAGAGTTTATTTATGAACAGCTGACCTCCAAATTAATCCTACAGTTCTGTTAAGTCAGTCACATCTGGAAAAAAACAGAAGCAACTAAATTTTTAACTGAAATTTGGTTGCAGGTTTCCTTTTCTTTTTCTTCAACATTTAAAACAACTCTGTTACTAAAATTAACTGGCTTGGTTGCCATAACCACCTTCAACCAAAGTCAAATCTACTGCACCTCCAAGGATGATTAAAAGAGCCTAAATTCAAATGAGCTGGTCACATTTTGAGCTTAAAAGAAAAACACAGGTGAATGTGAATGTACTCTCATCACTCCAAACAATAAAAAGTGAAGTGAACTATTAAGTATGCCAGCTTTAAGTCTTAGATTCCACACAGGAAGCTGTCAAGCAGGGGTTGAAAAAAAACCCCTGGCTGCACACAACTGACAAAATAGAGCTGTAAAATTTCTCCAAACCTTTTTTCTTACAAGTCTGAACGCCCACTTTGCTTTCACACAAATCAGAACTCAAGTTCTGTGCAGAGCCCTATATCACAATGGATTTCCTGCCGAGACTCATTAAAATGGTAGCTCTTGATGAATGGAAGTATTCATCAGTTAAGGAGACTTCATGATACAAATTTCCAAGTTAAGTTTCCCTTAACATATTAATTATTAGCCTGAGTTTACTGAAGTCCCTCATCCATGTGGTTTTATTTACAGCTCCAAGTAAAGTCAGCATACATGCATTAGGAGAAATTTAAATTTCTAGTCATGAAGACAAGCAGAACCCAAACCCCACGTACAAAACTCTAGAGGAATAAATTTCATAAACAGGTCATGGAGTCAAGACACAGCATATAGCATTACATTTCATTATACCTCTCTGAAACCAGCAGCAATACATTTGTAATACTTCTACAAGAAATCATTTACAGTAGACAAAAGTATGCCAGATCAATTTTCCAGTTTCCCTTTGGCTCTGGTTAAAAAGGACATGACTTAGCAGTTCTGGCTCCAGAAGTATCACACCATGAAACCAATCACAGCCCCCTCACCAGAAAACTGCTGTAGTGCTGAAAAGTGCTGTAGGCACTGCTGTTTCTCCAGATTCTTCAGGATGCTCAGAAAGGCAACATATTGTGATGAACAGTGACAGGCCAAAGCACCAGTAACTGAAAATGGGGACTAACCCATCATGCTGGACACTGCTGGGCTGGAGTGAGGTCAGGGGCTGTTAAGCCACGACAGTGGCCAAGGACTACAAGAAAAATCAATGTTGAGGTTGTAACTTCAAATACTCTGAACAAGTTCTCACAGCCACTGAGGAGAAAAGCGAAGCGGATAAACCATAATTAAGATGAACTTGTAAATGGATGCATTTCATTTGGTTGGACAACACCCATCTGCATTAGCTTCCAGGGCAGAAGTTGCATTTGTGTTTTTGCCTCTGTATTAAAATCAGGCTGCTAGCTTTTTCTATACTAGAAAACTCAATTAGAACCATGGTGTGGTTAAATTGAAAAGGAATTTAAGGTACAAGGTCACTGAGCCACCATTAAGTTAGAGCAACTGCCAGCAAAAACAATGCTGCTGTAGGCAATCCTCTGCTATTATAGTTTTGTTCCAACCCACAGAAGGCTTAATGTCAGGCACACAATTTCTGTACTTAACATGCAAACAGCCCTGCCTCAATTATAAACTAAGAAAGCAAAGAGTAACAAGATATTTATACAAGAAATCAAAGAAAAAAGTTACGTTAGAGGGCACTGAGTGCACTATTAAATCAAACCAGCAAAAATACATTAAATTATACACAGAGGATTAAGGTTTTGGACATCTTTTAGGAGATGTGCACATGAATTCTGAGCCTCTCAAATGCACTCCAGTCCTCAGTTAGTTTCAGCATGTTACCCAAAAACCCAAAGCTACCACACACAGAAGTAGATGTACTGTGGGGGATAACACAACCTCAGCTTTGACTTCCCCTTCCAGTAAACCTTGCATTAACTAGATGAGTTCCTGTACCTCCCAGGGGTCCCCTTATAATCTCACCCTGTTACAGCCACAATAATCCATAAATGACATCAATCTGGGCAAGACACAGGCCTAGGGTGGCAGCAGGAGACTGAGCAGAATCAGCTCAGAAATCACAACACCTCTGACATGGGTCCTGTCTGCTTTGTTCTGGGAATGAGCAGAACCAAATGTGACATTTGGGTACAGACCAATCTGCCAGTACAACTGAAGTGTGTTTTCACAAAGCTCTGCCTCACACCTGAGTGAGAACAGCCTGACACACGACTAACCTGTGAGCCATCACATGAAAACTGTTGGTACGTGATTTTTAAAGAATTGCCAAGACAATAAAGGTTCAGGCTCTCAAGATCGTTTGTTGGAGTGGTCAATGCAAGTCTGGCATTTGTAGCAGATACATTTGCAGTGCCAGGTAATGTTGCAAAGAGACTTCAGCACCTGTGGCACCCAACTGCAAGGCAGTTTTCAACTTGAAGATGAGTGACTACAAGAGCTGGGTATAACAGCTTGAACACTCTCCAACATTTTGAATAATACCTAAACAATGTGCTGGACAACAAAGATTATTTCAGCTTCCTAAGTGAGAAATCTTTATACTCTCTTTCCTACAATTTTACCATACACAGTTGGGTTTTTTGTTCATTATTTTTATCATTACTTTTTCATTAAATTCCTTTAAAAGATTATGGTGTAGCTCTCACAAGCTATTTGTCTTAAAACATTCTGAAACACATCAAAATCTACCCAGAGGAAATAATGAAAAAAATCTTATTCTTTATCTCTTGAGATGAAATTATTATCTGGCAACTTCTTTCTCACAAGATTAACTTGAAAGGAGAAAAAAACCAAAAAAAAACATGAAAAATCAACCCTGGACCACAGTAGAATTATCTTAACAATCTACACAAGGGCAAATAATAGGACTTTAGTTTCTCCAGTCATTCTTTTGGGGCAGACAGAACCTGACTATTAAGTCTTCCTGTTTATACAGAAACAGACACAGGCTACCCAGCAGCCCAAACATTTCTCCAGAGGTCACAGAGTCTTCTCCAGAGCTCTTCCAAAATCAGACCTTGGCTATACAAGACAAGCACCCAGGAGATGACAGCAGATTCCAGAAAGAACCACATCACTCACCAGTGGTGCCAGTCACGCTCACTCTGACATTTCAGGTCAGTAAAGAAGTTCAGATCCCCATTTCTACCCACTACTACCAATTTTGCTTCTCCTTTAGGTTATAGAAAAGTCTGCCTCCATAAAGACAGTGACACTCTCAATAAGTGCAATAACAAAGCTATCAAGAAGTGGAATTGCAGCAGTTCCACCTGATGTGGAGCATTACAGAACTGTTGCACGATTTCCTTGCAGTTATTTCCACAAGGCCACATTAGCAGAAAGTCTTGTGTTTATACACTTTGGGAAATTGTGATTAACAGCTTCAAGACCCTTCTGTGCCACTTACATTTATCAATTGCTTTCCCCTCGTTACAACTGTAGTTCACAAAAACATTTATCCCACTGAAGCCCTGTGAGAGCATTATAGATGCAGACAGTGCATCTCTGAGTCGATGCATCTCTGCACCATGAGTTGCCATTTTTGCTGGAATGCCATCGACAAGCAAACTTAGTCGCTGTGACCTGGTGACTAATTTCAAAAGCATTTTACACAGGCAGTCACTGACTAGAGGGCTGTTACTTTGGAGCTAAAACTTTACCATACCCAGCCTTATGAACAGGAGATGTATGCAAGAGTCAAGAATGTGTAATTTAATCTTTCAATCCACGGTTCAACAACCTCCACGTAAGTTACCTTGTATTTCCTTACAGCACACAAATGGACCTTGGCCTGCAGACTACCACAGGATCTTTATAAGTCTGAAGCATATTTTTTAATGCATTATTTGAGAGATTACTCTGTTTTGGAAGACAAAAAGCTTAGGTTCTTAATTCACTCTGATGGGAGTGTGGCTCAGCACATCATGACACAGGATACAGAAGAAAAATCTACAGAAGAAAGATCAAGAGCACAGTGTTTCAAGAGGAAAAAAGAAGAAAATTAATTGTAAGGAGGAAAAGAAAGTGAAATTAAAGAGTCACTGCATGCAGAGTTTGCCGACCAATTAAGTTTACTTCTGAAAAATCCCCCTTTATTACCAGAAGCGTGTTATTCTTTTAAAACTCATTTCACCCTGTGTTTAGGCAAATCAGGAGCAATTCTCATTAAACTCCCCGGGCAGGCACCACGCTCGGGGGCTATGAAACTTGTTACTTTCCACACCTACCGAGGACGAGCCGGTAAAGATACCGCTCAAAGCCGGAGAACTTTTACAGCTCGGTTGGAGGTGATGCCTGAAAGCACAAGCTATCTGCGAGAGCTCTCAGTGCAAGCTTCATCTTGCCCTGTCACTCCCTCCGCCTCCCTCCCTCTCTCCCGGCCCAAAGCGAACG
>VYXF01007460.1:379911-409451 GCA_013397295.1 Polioptila caerulea
CAGGACCAGGGAATCGGGCTCCAGGATCACGGAATGGAGCTCCAGTATCAGGGAATGGGGTCTGCGGGCCCCGCCGCCGCAGGGCCGAGACTCCTCCGAGATGGGCCTTGAGCCGTGTCCCCGTCAAGAGGTTCCCACTCAGCCTTGGTGTAATGCAAAATATCTGCGATAGGAAGATGCTGGTCAAACTTTCGCTTCATGGAGTCAAGTCAGGTTGGAAAAGATCTCTGAGATCATCGAGTGCAACCTGTGACCGAACAGCACCATGTCAAGCAGACCATGGCACAGAGTGCCACGTCCAGGCTCAAACACCTCCAGGGACGGTGACAGCACCGCCTCCCTTGGCAGCCCGTTCCAATGTGCAATCACTTTGTGTGAAGAAATCCCTTCTCTTGTCCAACCTGGCTCAGCTTGAGGACATGATCTCACCCTGTCAGTGATTGCATGGGAGAGGAGACCGACCCCACCTGGCTACGGCCTCCTTTCAGGCACTTGTAGAGTCATAAGGTCTCTCCTGAGCCTCCTTTTCTCTAGGCTCAACAACTGCAGGTTCCTCGGCTTCTCATAAGACTTTTCCTCCAGATCCTTCACCCAGCTTGGTTTTCCTTCTGCGGGACTCTAAGGGACAAAACTGAGGCAGGCAGAAGCGTGAGTGTAATCACCCCTGTGGTGAGGTGTTTGAACAGCCAGTGCATCTGCTCACGGAGGCCTGAAATATATTTTAAAAGGCAAGCTGAAACATTGAGGTGTGAAAAGACAAAGGTGCAATTTTGCCTCCTTATATTAAGTGGAACTTCAGGTGGAGCTAAAGGAGGAAGCGATAGCCAGGATGCAAGACCAAAGTCCTTCAGGAAAGCATACAGCATATTTAATCCATACGTCAGATCCAGAAAAGCAATTAAGGTTTACTGTACAACTTTCTATGAGCACATAGAAATACAAGGCTCCTTCCCTCTGTGACTTCCTACTTTGTACAAGGAGGGCACATTTGCAGATAGAGGTGCCAGTGACAGAAAATGCAAATCAAGGTTTACTGGTGGCAGTATCAAAACTACAAGCAGAAGATGCAAATGAAGTTAAAGAGGCTTGAATAAAGAGGGAACTTAGTGGAGAAGTATCTAAAATAAGCATTTCTTGTCTGAGTGAAACACTTAAGGCTTAGAAAGGTTCACTGCAGCAGTTTGGAAACAATCCTAGATATTTTTATCTCAAGGCACACAAGACAGTGGGAGAAATCACTGAAAGGCTGTGCAGTGAGTATCAGGAACACAGAGGTGTCACTGGCAGAGGAAGAGGTGAGAAATGTAAACAGATGCAAAATATAAATGAGAATTTAATTTGGCTGTGAGAAGGGAATTTACAGGGTAGGTCTTTGCTAGTACTTCAAGGCAGTAAATGAAAGGAAGCTGGAATTGTGACAGACAACTACCTCCATAACCAGATACCTTTGGATTTACTGTGAGGCACTGGCAGAGGTTCCCTGGAGAAGTTGTGGATGCCCCATCACTGGAACTGTTCAAGGACAGAGGGGTTGGAGTTCTGAGTAATCTGGTCTAGTGGAAGATGTCCCTGCCCACGTCAGGGGAATTGAAACTGCCTGATCTTTAATGTCCCTTCCATGTTCCCATTCCATGATTCTATGGGCAAACAATCCAGTGGCTCATCTTGAGCCATGAAAAAAGTGACCAACGTATGGAATGCATATTTACTGGCTGAACAACAGGGTTTGAAGTTCTCCCACAAAAATGAAGCATAATGAAAATACTGGAGATAACCAAATATATCAAAAGCTTCTAAGAACATGAGGAGCTGCATCATCAGCCAAATGGCTGAGAAAGGAAAGGTAAGCAAAGGAAAGTAGTCAGTATCAAGTCTAATCAGAGCTTTTAAAGGAGGAAAAGTAGCAGATCTTAGCTAGGAAAGCAAGTACAAAAGGCAACATGAACTGGCAGCATTATGTTGGAAATAAAAGATAATGACTGGAAGCATGAAATGCAGACATTAAAAGGTTGTCACAAAGTAATTTTTGATGAGTGTGTAATACTGGTAATTTAAATTTTTTTATTCTTCTCTGACTCTCACACTTGCATATGTTCTCTGCTCTTCCTGATGCTCAGATTTAAGCCTAAGGTTAGACTGAACTGCCTTCTGAAGGTTTGGCACGTTTTTTCTTTTTCCTTTCTTTTTAATATAAATCTAAGAACTTGGTCCAACTCCTGTTTAATTGATATCAAAACTTTCTTGATGGCTTCATCAGTAAAGCATCAAAACTGGGTTCAGAACAAAGATTGGTGCAAGTTTACACCATCCTTCCCCTTCACAAAAAGTGTATCCCACCTCTATAAAAGCTCTGCATGTGTCCCTCATGGTCAGATTTGTAGATGTGCCATACTTGAGGCAAATCAGATTTTAAATGTCTGGTTTTTGTATCTTGATTACCTTGAAAACAAGTGCAATAGGTTTTGTTGGCAGGAAGTTACCCAGGAAAGGGAACACACCTCAGAGAAAAACAAGAATGAGTAAAAGAGCTCTCAGACTGATTTTATACATCTTCTTTATACAAATTCACAGGATGTTTCTGTGGATCTTTCTGATCAACTTCACTCACATTTTCCATCAGCCTTTGCAAGCCAGCATCATTTGGAAGAATGAACCTATAACAGTTGCAGAATTCTGGAAACCATCTCAACAGCAAACAGAATTTACCAGTTTGATGGATAAATTAATGGCACTGCAGTATTTCCAGAGGGAAACCAATCTATAAGGCACTGAGCATGGAGAGATACTTCTTCAATTTGCCAGCTTTTACACTCCAGACCAAGGGCCACTTTGCTGAACTACAGTGTTCTCCCCTACACTGGTCTAATCCAAGACCAGTTTTGGTCTTAAGTTTGTTGCAAACAAACTTTGCTTAAATTTGGGATGAAGCCTGAGTTTCATTGACCAGCAGTAAAAGTAGGGACATTTGATTTTCTGTATCTGACAAATAGATAAAAGTGGCCAAATTCATTTTGGTGAATAATTTTCAGTGCTTCAGGAGGAAGAAAAAAAACCAACTTCTTCCAAAACTGTTTTCTTACTGGCAAGCTGGAGAGAGTGAAAGAAGAAGAGTGACAGAGACAGAAAGGTGTTTACTCCATCGAAGGAGTCACGTTGCTAAACTCTAACCACAGTGGCTTTAGACAGAAACCACACATGTACAGATCTGGAGAATGTCACAATCTGGTGTTGCTAAGAGGCCTGAGCTCTGCTTTTGCAAAACTTGAAACCTTAGTTGTTTCAGTGCAGACTCATAGTTAGAATTACTTTCGAGAAGCAGCTCTGAAGTGGCTTTAATAGATACACCCATACAAAGTAGCAGCTGTAAAGGCAGACGAGAACTGGAAGCGTTTTTGTATTGCAGCAAAAGGAAGTGGCTCTTTGGAGGCCGGTCTGTAGAAGAAAGTCATGTATTTCTGCGGGCTTTGTGCCTCTGAGCAACCTGAAATTTGTCTGCAATTTAAGCACCATGTATTAGCACATAACTTCCTTTTCCCTTAATAGCAATTCCTTATTGTTCTGCTCCCAAACCAAAAGCCACATCCAAACTGTGAGAGTGAAAGGTGGAAAGCCATCTTAAGAGATGTGGAAGGAGTGAAAGCAAGTGATGTTTGCCCTGAGGGCTGGGAGGGGTGTGTGTATCAGAGAACAAGTAAGTGAAATGTGTCCCGGGCAGCCTGTCCAAGAGGCAGCCACGAGCAGATGGCAGGAGCAGAGTAGTCCTTTTCTTACAGAATGATGTTACTCTTAGCAGAACTAGCCAGCTTCTGGCATGGCTGTAGAAAAGGTAAAGCTTAACTGGCTCACTTTCGTATGTCAAGGTGCAATTCCATCACACCCTCTTCATCAGCAAAACTGGTTTAAGGTGCTGTCTGTTATACCACTAGACATTTGGATTCAGTGCTGTGACATAGCTCACCACTGCTCCAGCAGTGATGGTGAAGATGTTTAAAAAGTCATATTGTACACTGGATCACTGAAGAACAGCTAAAAAAAGAAGGTCAAGAAAAAAAAAGTCAGTTCACTGATCTAGTTTATAGGCCCTCAGAGAGATGCATCAGCACAACTGAGGGGATTAAACTGAGGCACTGTGATGGGAGACTTTTAAATTGACTTTGCTGATGGAGAAAATTTAAGAAGGAAATATATGTGCCCCCCAAGACAGGGGAGGAAGGGAGGAGTATGCCTGTACCTGGCATACTCTAGCATTTAAAACAGTTATTCTGTTTTTCACCTCTCCCCAACCCTCCACCCACACAATTCCATGTGAACAAGCTGCTCAACTCCTGCTCTCTCATTGTAGTTCTTGCTTCAGCTTTAGTCAAAGAGGAACACGTTTTTTCTTTCTCAATCCGTTAATGACAAGATTGGGATACCATTCAGAGGCACACTCCTCTACCACTGTACTGCAGTAAGTGCCTTTGTCACATGCCACAGTCCCTCTTTCAATAGAATGCAAATGACAGCATCCTGTAGAGAGGACCCTATTGAGGAAGCAGCTTATCAAACAGCTGTGCTCTGGCTGAAGCCATGAAAGATCCTCAGACACACCTAGGTGAAAACCTCTGTCTGAGGCAAGGGCAAAGTCTTCTTGGAGCTTGTGAGTTCCTCCGGTCCCTGAGATGAGATTACAGCTCCATTTGGCGTGGTTACAGACACCACATTCCTGATCTGACATAGTAAGAGTAATGGCCCAGAGCTCTTTACATCCAAGAGGTAGCTCTGCCATTTAAATGGAACCACAGTGCAACACACGTTTCTTGGTTCATTATACCCCCTTCCAAACTGTTTCCTCTAGCCCTGTTCTCTTGCTGCTCACTATGTTCTATTCAGCTTTAAATTCAGAAAAGCTGGCACCCAACATGAATACAAGCTATCCAGCAAAAGAATCTTTGTACCAAAACTCAGATGAGGAATCTGAGTTTCCTACCTTGGGCCTACCCAGACTTGTCCAAAATGCCAGAAAAGATCCTTTTGCCTGCCTTAAAAAAGGCACAGCAACAGTTGGGGGTTTTTTAGTTTTGGATGTGGGCTTGGGGGTTGGATTTTTTTTTTTTTTGGTGGGTTTTATTTGGTTGGTTGGTTTTTTTGTTTGTTTTTCTGAAGAAAACAATCATTTTCACACCATCTGTTACACCTTAGCTCCCTCAGTAATAATTCAGCTAGTATGAAATTTCAGGCTTGTCTGCCCAAGCCTCAAAGCTCCCTGGCTGAACAATTGCTAAGGAGCCTTTATTAACATCTCAAATACCTCCTTTTCCTTCTCTCTTTCTCAGAGGGGGTAAGAAATGCTTCAGATTCCTGAGTTCAGAGGGGCTTGGGGGCATTCCTCTTAGCAGAGGATAAGTTGAAAGGAGAATAGCATCCTTCCCCTGCCCCTCTGTCACTCTGCACCTGTCATGCTGATGACAAGCCAGGCTTGGCTGAGGTACTAATAAGGAAAATACAATTTAAAGAGACTGAAAAACCCATCTAAAGACTGTTTAATTCCTCAGATAAGGTAGGGCTGTGGAGAGCTTTCTACCACCTTTGCTTCTATTTTCCTTCTGTAGGTCTCAGGCTGGGCCGTGTTTTCACAGAGCCAAGAATTCAGTAGCAGAGTGATTGTGCTATAACAAAAACAGGACTTGGCTCAAAGAACGCATAAGAGTGACAGCATTAAACTACTTCACAAAATTTATTCATTGTTTTAATTGCTTTTCAGCATCAGTCACATTAACAGACCTCTAAACAAAAGGCATTTAGCTGAATGTTCACTCCCCTCTTCCTCTACCAGGATGAATTTAGTCCCTTTTTTTTTTAACATCCTCCTTACAAAAAACCAAGAAAGCACCCCTACTTTCAGCTTGCTGCCTTTCCTGAGATTACCATGTGAGATTCTTCTCTACTTATGGTGCCTCTCAGTTTATCCCATGTCTGCTGTTTGTTTTTGGGCTCAGCCTGCTACAGTAATCAAGGCCAAATATTTGCTTAAATGAAGTGGCCCTGTGGTTCTCATTTCAGGAAGCTGGCCGAGGACAAAGTGAAACTAGCTGGAAATTCTCTAGTATGCCCAAGAGATGGTAAGAGCGAGAGATTTTTCTAGTGCTGTAGAAAGTCATCCAGATTCCCACTGCAGCTTTGTTGTGGGAACTGCAGGGGAACTAACTCGTTTATAGCCTGCCCCAATTAAAGACACCACTTTTGTCTGCCAGCAACCAGAGTCGGTCCAGTCAAAACCAAACTTTGTGATCTTGCTCTCAGGCTACAACCAGAAAGAAGACCCAAGGTGAAGTGACTCAAACTTTCATTCTCCCTCTTCTGCAAGGCTGAAGCCACATTTTTCTGATAAGAGGAGGCTACATCCCTTGTGCTTGCAAGTCAGTGGCAGGTCTTATAAACACACCCACGGATTCTCAGCATAACATATTGCAAGCTCTGTGCATCTGGAGCCAGTGCATGCTTTGCTCAACAACCCCCCTTTCATTTCTGCCAAGATTCCCTCCCACATTTCGGACTTCTTTCCTGCTCCCTTGAGAGCCTCCTCAATTCTCCCAGCTTCTCCAGCTTCCTGCTGTCAGCATGGACTGTTCTGTAGAGCTTTGCTGGTCTGCCCTGCCTTTGGGAACAGATGGACCAGTGCAGGAAGCTGGGCACACGGATCTGTGCTCAGCCCTTATTCTCAGCCCCGCGTTTGGCTCAGGGGGATGGACCAGAGGAGTGAACTGGCAGTGCTGACACAGAAAGCAGAACATTCACCAGGGCTTCCTGAGGCATCAGCTTTGTAGGATGTGAGAAATTGCCAACACAGATCCATGAGGTGCCATCACTGTGGGAAGCCTGCTTTCAGATGAGGTGATGAGCTCCATTTGACAGTGTCACCATTCTCTCCCATTTATCAGATCGTCGCTTCCTGGCATTACTCTGGAACAAAGACAGCAACTCACCGGGCATCCTGTGTGTTTTTGTAACACACCGATTCTGGTCAAGAATCAAGAACTCCCTGAGGAGTAGCAGGTTTCTGATCTGCCTAGGCTAGCACCTGCTCTGCAATCTCGGCCACCAAGAGACAGGAAAGCATCAGGAATCCATCCCGCAGGACAGAGGTGCTCAGGGACTTGTGGAGCTCCTTCACGTGAGGTAGCAACTTGTGGTAGGCCAAGATGTAAGGAGTCCTGCAAGCACTGCTGCCCTCTTGCACTGGTCCCCGAGAGGAAAAAAAAAAAAAGAAAAAAAAGAAAAGGAGGTTAAAAGGTTTTCTGTGGAAGAGAATTTTATGAATATTATTTGGACTTTGAGTTATAAACCCAAGCACGACACAGACCTAAAGCACAAAATAAGGCACTGCCCTCTTCTACCCAATGGGGCAATTCATTCAACCTGTGGTAAATCCTGTCCTGTCCCTCCTAGACTTTTCTGTTTGTACATAAAGTTAAAGCATCCTTAAGCCTCTTACTGCTCTCCCACTCTCCTGATTACAGCTTCATCCACCACTGAACTTGAAACACACACCTGTACCTAAGTTTGCAGCTAATTGTGAGACACTGCACAGGCCTGTAATTCTTTGACTCTTTAGAGAGGAATGTACATGTATAAAAGCCTTGTGAATTTTCATAAGCCGCCCCTTAGATGTGGGATAGCAAAATAAAAAAAGATGAAAACAAGATGCTCACCCGATGATTCAGCTTTCCTGCAAAGTTTCTTCAAGCAGCCATCATAACCCTGAAAATAATCACCCCAGCCCATTTTTCCTGTGGGCTAAAAACACATCAGCAGTGAGGATCATAATTTAAGGGTTTTTTGTTTCTACTAAGAACTAATGAGAAAGAGCTTTGCATTTCATGGAGAAAAAGAATCATCTGCAGAAAAAGAAAGAGGGTACGCGTATGTTTGTTATTGTTGGGGTTTGGTTTTTGAGGATTTTCTTTAATTTTTTTGTTTTGTTTAAGGAATGCTAAATCAGGCTTAGCTTTGCTAGGGGACATACCAGCTGTCTCCAAGCTCTTTTTATGATGATCTCTCTTGTACCTTAATTGAGAAAGCAGGGTGTGGAAGTTTCAACAAAGGCTCCCCTTTGTAGTGTGTTAATTAGGCACAGGAGTTAACAAAACCCCTCAGTTATAAACAATTACCTTTCCCCAGGCTTACTTTCATTTTCCTGCTATTGCATTTTTACTAATTTTCTATTAGGTTCCCAGAGTGGACAAGACTAATTTCTAAAATTAGTCTTTTAATTAGCAAGGAAAAGAAAAAAAAACCCAAACCAAACCCAAGCAGGAAAATAAGTTAAGCAGGAGGGAAAATACCACTATAATTAGAAGCACTTAAAGAAGCATTTTTGGTGCCTCTTCAGGATACAGGAGACCGAGACCAAGGTCTTTTAAGTTCAATGTAAAGTCCCCTCGAAAACTGAAAATCTAGATTATGGTCCCCTGGAAGTGACTCTGGGTGTAAATGCCTGGGGATGTGAAAGAATGTGGTCGGGATTTGTGTGCCCTAAAATGATTGCTACCCTCACCCCTGCAGGGGGAGGAATGAGAGGAAAGTGAGAATGGCTGCAATTTGTCCAGACATGTCCTTGTCCTGGCTGGCTGCTCAGCCCCTGCTCAGACTGGCACACGGCACAGGCGGGGAGGGAGCTCACCCGTGGGCACCGAGCTGTCCCCAGCTGACGCCTCAGCTTTTAGATTTTAGATTTTTTAGACCCTGAGCTGTTTCAGTGGGTAGCTTTAGGTTTCACATTCAGTGCTGCTGAGTTCTCTTCACAGAGCATGGACACAAAACAATTCCTTCTCCAGCTCCACACCAAGGACAACTTTCAGGCCCAAGAACGAAAACAGCGGTGAAGGGAGAAGGAAAAACCAGGAGGATGGAGCTCCATAAGCTGAAGCTGTGGTTGGACAATTGTTTCTGATGTGCTGATGGAGCAGAACTTATCAAAGTGTGGCACCTCGTGATCAGGTGTCCATTCTGGGACCATTTTGGGGCATCCTGGGTGTGGCCTGGCTGGACTCTGGTGTGGCCCAGGTGTGCCCAGTGAGGCCTTGGAATAAATCCCTGCTTTATCCTCTTGCTCTGGCCGGGCTCTGCTCCAGGGCAGCCGCCAGAAGGCAACACTGGCACCCAGATGGGACAGTGAGGAATCTGGAAAACACCCCTGGATTAGAGGAACACTCAGCTCCTGCTGGCACCCTCCTCCTCTTCCCTCTGCCTCCTGCCAGGGGAAGGAGCAAACCCCAGGGGCTCGGGGCTGTCCTCCCCCCTCAGAGAGAGGCAATCCCAGGGATGGAAAACTGTGCTATAAGGATGACTGCCATCTTAACTGCAAACATTTTCCACTCCGTGTTAGCATGAAACCTTCCATGCTGCTGCTCTCTAATCTTGTTTTCTGTTTAATTCTGGAGAAAGGTCGAGCAAGGCATGTGAATCCATGATATTGGGAGAAGCACGTTAGGATTCAGTCTCCTCTGGTCAGCATCACACTTCTCTTGTTGCCTCTGGTAGTGCTGTTTGCCCAACACCTTTACAACACAGTAGGCACCAGATATTCCAAGTTGCCTTTGTGTCTAAGGAGCTGCTCAGAAAGCAAGGGAGTAACATTTATGTGAGACTGGGGAAATAGCAGCTCAAGCTATGTTCCCAATGGAGGCTGCATATCCCATCCTGCCAGCAGACCTGGAAAAGACTGGCTAGGGGAAAACTCGTAATTCTTAGTGGCAGCTTCCCAAGCACAGCAGTTCTTGCTGGGAATTTACCTCTCCTCTCTGGAAAAGACTGCAGATAGCCTGGGGAAGATGGGCATTCTGACCTTTATTGCTGCACACCAAACCACTCTTCCTTTCTCCCTGTGTTGCAGTAGCACAGGCTGATTCTGAAGCCAAGATCAGCTCCTGCTGCTTTCCCCAAAGAGCTTTCAAGCTCAGACAGACCAGGAGAACTCAGTGTGGGAGCATGATCAGAAGTGAAGGAAGGCTGAGAGTGGCCTCAGTGGCTGCAGCAGGTCTCAGGCAGGAAGTGTGTCCAGGTACCAGCCTGGCTGACCAGGCAATCAGGGAACTGAGGAGCCCATGGCAGCACAGAGCCACTGCACGTACGATGGAAAATGTTTAAACTGCTCTGCTTGGGGCCCACAGGAAACTTTTGGGAAGCATGTGCTGGGTCTAAGACAGGAACCAAGAGAGCCAGTGTTTAAAATATGCACTGACAATGAATTGCTTCATTACTTAGAGAAAAATTGAGAAGGGGGGAAGGGGTAAAACTCAACCACATCAGGAAACAGGCAAATAATTGTCTGATGGATACACCAGGTCTCCTGATTGCTGGTCTAAGGCTTTGCTGCTGCTCAGCCCACAGCGTCTCACTCATCATGATCTCCTTCCAGGAGACATCAAGGTCTTCTCTGCATTCAGGTATGGATCTCACCCACTGGAAAAGAAGCAAACAGAAACACAGGGCTGCTTGCCATTTCTGCTGAGGATCTTATTTTGCCCTGATCTACTGCTGTGCATGCTGCTCCAACACCTTACCCTGTTCATACAGCCAAAATTGAAGAATGAAAGTCACATCCTCCAAACCAAGGAAACTTTTGGCCCGTGAGCTGCTGAAGAAAGACACAGAGGGGTGGACCAGAGCCCCTCTCCTGCAGCATTTTGTGAAACCATTGCACAGTCCCGGGCAGGAGCCCTGCAAAGGCCAAGGGGAGCAGTCGTGCAGGGCAGAGCACCTGGAGAAACTGGACATCATCCCCTGGGCTTGCACATCCAGGTGAGGAGTGATGGCAAACACTGCCTTGCTGGAGCTGGAGCGGGGAGGGGAGCTCTGGAAGCTGCAGGCACTTGGGAAGAGCGAAGCAGGTAACAATCATGCAGCTATTTCGGGCTCCTTTTCGTTGTGACAAGCGCAGCCTTATAAGGGCAGGAGCTGCAGTCGGGGCAGAGCTGCGGAGGTGGAGCCTCCAGGGGCGCTCCTGATGTTTGCTCCTGATGTTCGCTCCCTGGCTATCTGCCTGCCCAAGCTGCTGACCCGCTTCCCGGGAAAAACCCTGGGAACCCTTGCTGAATCCAGCTGTTCAAATTTCAAACTCCAAAACGCCTCCCCTTCTCCCCAGACCTCCTCCTAGCTGGAGCTGTGGTGAAGCAGAGACGTCTGCTTTTGTAATGTTCTGTGTATCAGGGAGCACTGGGTGCCCCCACAGCTGACGTGGGAAACATATTCTCATCTGGTTGTGACAGTGCTGAGAACCGGAAGAAAAAAGAAAGAAAGAAAAAACAAACAAGCCTCCCCACGGCCCCCCAAGCGTTTCTTGTCGGACACAAGCGAGTGTGTGAAAGGCTGCAGCTGGAAAATCTTGTGCACAAACTCAGTTGCAGATCCTTTTGCCCATGGATGTGCTTCAGAGCCCCCAGTAACTCTGGCTGAGCTTCCAATGTGTGTTGGGTTCTTACACATTTCAGTCCTGTCCAATCCACCCAGCTGAACTATGCTGGAAACGATTTGCACATAAAACTGAACATAAACATGCTAAAAATGTCACTGTCATCAGATAAGGTTGCTATGCACATGAAATTCCTGACATGAGTTCATTAAACCAAGGACATGAAAAGTTAAGCCACATGCAGATGTTGCCTGGGATGGAGGAGGGTATGGTGAGTGGGGATTCAGGCTGTAACTTTATTTTTTTAGCCTTCTACCAGCCCATAGCCATCACTCTGGTGTGACTCAATTTCCCCCAACAGGAGGAGAAGAAGAGGAAAAAAAAATGTTACAGCACCCACCTCCCCCAGTGAATACCCTGTGGTTTGGGAAGGAGCAGGAGGCAAGGGTTAGCTGTGCCCCTCGGAGCTGTGCCAGGCTGGTTTTCCAGAGGGCAAAGCACACACTGACAAAGCCAGGGCTCGGCAGCCTTCACCAAAACCCATCACATTCAGCACTGCAGGAGGCAGCTATCTCTGTATTGTGAGAGGAAACAGGCACTGAGAGCTTCCTCTCTGATCCACGGAACTGGGGCTGGCTTTGACTCGCTCCTACACCGACTGAGCAGTTCTCAGACACCCCAGTCTGCAGAAGTGCCAGATGTAATGACCTTCCCTGCCACCTACCGAGTTGTTAGAGATCTCACACCACGTATTTCAAGAGAGGGGCAGGAGCTGTGAGAGTGATCTACAGATGGGAGTGATTCCAGGAGATGCCCTCTCCCAAGCCACCACACAGCCACCCTTTATCTGCTTTATCTTGCTCAAGAGAGAGCAGCTCTGCACACTTTGCCCTGGGATGTGCTGCATGGGTTAGGTTTACCTGCCAAGGTGGAAAATCATGTCTTCCTCAGCCTGTGAAGGATCAGGGTTGGGGTTTGATGATTGTGTGAAGCCAACCCAAGTCTGAGCAGTCCCTGGGGAGGGTTGTTCCCCTCCCTCCTCTGATCTTCACACTCCCACTGCCAGTGTCTGATGACAGCTGGCTGATTCAGCTGGAAACAACCCTGAATCAAAAGACACACAGATGTTTCCAGTTTGGTGATTTCCTTGGTACATTCGACTACGGGCCTGCTACAGAGGTGCTGAAAATGCACAGTCTGGAGCAGCCAGACCCACAAGCTGCTCAGAAACTACGGGGGAATTGAAGTTCAGTAGAGGCCAGAAAGGATCCTTTTCAGGGGTATTGTGAATGAATTGAATTCAGTTGTGGTGTTCTTATAGCACCCCACATGCAAGTGGTTGCAATCAGTATCTGTATTAAAGAAAGTCTGCTATCAAACATGTACCATTACAAAAACCACAGCATCACTTAGCATAAGAAGTCATTTTGGAGGTCTCCAAGTCAACCATCTGCTTGGAGCAGGACCAGCCTTTAAGTTAGATCAGGGTGCTTAGGACCACATCCAACTGGAATTTGAAAAACTCAGAGGATGCCAAATCCACCATCTCTTCCCTCTTGTCCTCCCACTGAGCACGTCTGGTGATGTGGCTTTACCTTCCAAAACCCCCATTTGGGCAGTAGAAGCCAGTGGCTGGATAGTCCCTCTCATGAGTATTCTTGTCCCTTTGCCCAGCCCAGCTCCCTCAGACCCTGCCTGTGGGTCAGATGGTGCAGTGCCCTTGGGCAGCTTCACACTTCTGCCCTGGATTGCTCCCGTTTGTCAGTTTGTCCCTCCTGCAAACGTGAAGGGCCGTCCTGAAGCAGCCTGAGGAGGGAGAGCAGGGGTCTCTGCCTGCTTCTAGACACTGGAGTCTTTGAGTGTGAGTGTTGGGGTGTGCATGCACAGTCCCAGCATTAGTCCATGTGTGTACACAGCGTCACGGGGCAGCTGTGCATCCACCTCTCCAGTAAATATTGACTCAGAAGTTTAGGTCATAAAAATGGGTGCTGATTCGCTCAAGGTCCTGGAGCTGTGGTGGCTTTTGCAAGCAGAGCTTTACTGCAGGTGTGAATGCTATCCATGCTGAGTCCCAGGGACATCTGAGCACGGTCCTGCTGCAGCAGCTCTGCACCTCAGCAGGCACAGATCCTCCTTCCCATTATTGTTGGAGAAGATGTTTACAGTCAGGTTTAAATCTGGTCAGGTAGCTTCTCGATTACTTCTCAGCTATTACTCTGCTTCAGTAACCCTGAAGCTCAGGGAGACAGGGTGTACTGGGCAGTAGCCAGGTCTGGAAGACAACAGAAATTATTTTCTGCTCTGGTGATGTTGCCAGAGGGCAGTGCATCACTGCTGTGATGTCACGAGCATGAGGCACAGCCTTCAGAGCCTTCAAATGAACACCCATTACTCATGGGGCCACCAGGTGTTTTCAAAGGAGTCAGGTGAAAAGGGACACCTCAAAACTTTTACCTGCCTGCTGTCTTGGGGATATGGTAGGCAAAACATTGTGTAACTGTGAATCAGCAGTGCCCTTTGAAATGTTGGGATTGTGGCTTAATGAGCAATCCCTCTGGTGTCTTCAGAAGTGTTGGTACTGTGGTGTTGGACTGTGCAGGGTAGAGCCAAGGCTGGGCCAGTGACTGCCCCAAGCTACAGAGGCAGCAGCAGCAGCAGCAAGCCCTGAGGTGCTGGTTCCCAGCTGGCCACATCCACTCCTCATTTTACTGCAAGAGTGACATCAGGCCTCTGTCATACGGAGCTTTGGTGCTGCAGCCCAGGGTGCTTGGATGCCTGACAAAGAAGGAAAAGGGGAGCTGGGTAAAGCCCTCCGTGGTGTTAATCTCTAGGCTGGGGCTGTAGCCTTACAAAGAAGAGGAAGTGAAGCAATGGGGAATGAGATGTAAATGTTTACGGAGATGTAAATCTGGGTTAACACAGGGTGAGGTGCTCAAAGGTCTTACCCGCATCAGAGTCAGGGAAAATTTGTTCCGCGGCTATAGAACATTATTACAAAAAAAGCAATAAACAAAGGTTTTACTGCAAGTCAAGGGCAAGAATCACCAGCTGTTTGTGTCACACAGGTCCCTTTATTCTGAAACAATTTAAGGACTGCTGAGGTTGCATGAGGAAAAGATATTCAGGTCAGATTTGAACGGCAGAATTTGTTCCAAGGATCAATATCTCCTTTTGAGACCCTTTTGTAAATCCCAAAAGCAAGGCAGAGAGGTGAAGTACAAACTCAGCTGATCTTCCCTATCAGCTCCACATCTGGATCTACAGGACCCAGCTGGCATTCCCTGGGTTGTGCTGGACAAGAAGCAGTGTCTGCACCAACACACTGCTGGATATAGGTTAGAAGGCCCAAGATAGCACAGCCACCATGAGCTGTGGGACCTTGTTCTCTGCCCAGGGCAGGGTGGCCAGTCCTGCCCAGCCTGGCAGCCTGGAGAACCTCACCAAGGTTTATCTGGCTCTGTGCCCTCCTCCCTCCCCAGACGTACCCCCCAAGGCCAGGTTTTCCTGCTTCACCCCAAAGGCTTATTTTTCTTATTTTAAAACAAACAGAGTTGCGTCTGTTTTGATTTCTAGAAGAAGGTTGGAGGGAGGTCAGAGCTGACATCTGGGCTGGAGATAACATTCCCGTCTAATTAGCAAGCCCTGGATAATGAGGGCCTTCCTGTCCCATCCCCCTGCCCTGAAGTGAGAAAGGACAGCCACCGGAGGCTGGTGCAGAAATGGGGCAGGAGAACAAACACCCTGTAGGGCAGCGTTTCAGCTCGTAGTGTCCCCAGCCCGAGCTCGTGGGCTGCTGAGAGGTGCCCGTGGGCGAGGGCTGGAGGCTGCTCCTCCTTCATCTTTGTGAGGACACCATCAGCAGGCGCTCAACCTCTGCAGACTCGTTCCAAGGCACCGGCCACGGCTTTCCAAAGGCCAGCGGTGCTGCATTCCCCCTCTCTGCACAGCAGGGTTTGCGGATTTGGACACCCCGGGTGCCGCCGGTGCTGCTGCGTGTGCGGCAGGAGGAGACTCCGGGAGACACGACATCGGTGGGAGACATGGCCTGAGGACAGAGAGGTTCCCAAAGCCTGGCTGGGCTATCTGCTGCCCTCCCCTCAGCCCAGGGAGCTGTACACTGGCAGTTCCGCCGCTGCTCTCGGGAGCCGGGTCATTTGTGAGGGCAGCGCAGCCCCCGGGCTGACACACTGCAGCTGTGCGTGCACAGCGGCCCCGCACACAGCGAGCGGCCGGAGCCAGCTTTGGCTGGGGGGGCAAAGGGGCACAAGTGCTGGGGAGACTCAGCCTGGGAGGCTCCTGCAGTTCATAGACAAAGCCCCCCGCAGCAGCACAGGGAGATGCCGGAATCGGGCCTGACTCAGCAGGGCCAGAGGCTCCCGGGCTGAATCAGCCCCAGCTCCCCCGCCGTGGGCTGCCGGCGCTTTCGCAAACCCTGCGCGATTGCAGGCGCAGGCAAGCGCGGCTGCTGAACTGCAGCCAGGCACTCTCCAGGTGAGATTGCGACAGCGGGTGCATCCAGGGCACGGAAAACCCCGGCGGAGACCCCTCGGCAGAGCTGAGACACACCAGCCTCCTCGCCTCTCCGCTCCATGGCAGAGGGATTTGCTGCCAGCAGCCTCAGATTCCGCCCTCAGCGGAAATGCCACAGCCTGTTGATTCCTTGGAGGGGACGTGACCATCATTCCTGGCCTCAGTATAAAACCCCAGGGAGGGAAGGAAAAAGGAGGCAGGGGAATAGGGCTTGGGATGTAACAGTGGCAGATCTTAGCCATCATGACCCCAGCTGTGAGCTGGAGGAACGAGGCTGGGAACAGTGCCCTTGGGTCAGTCATGTGCTGCTGGCCACCACGGGCTGGCCAGGCTGTCACAGGGAGGCACAGCATGGTGGGGAGCAGCAGAACAGGGAGGTGACAGCAGCCCAAGGAGTTTGCTTGCAGACATGGCCACATGCTGCCAGTTTCTGTGCCGCAGGCTCCAGTGAGACCAGCAGGGATGGGCCCTCGTGTCCCTGCATCCTTTCATCGAGGATGCTGCCAGCTTCTGCCTTCGTGTGCAGTGCCAGACAGATTAAGAAAATCCCAAACGTGCTTCCTCCTGAGAGTCGCCTAAGAACTGAGAACGGAACGTGACCCCAAGGCCAGGGAAAGGGGAACGAGAACTAAACAGGGTTCAGACAGGTACAAGGGGGTTGGAGTGCTGGGCAACCACACAGTTTAGCATGAGAAAGGCAGTGGTAGGTGTGACAGCAGCAACCTTCAATCTTGCCTGAGCTCTATGAAAAATTTCCATGCTCCTGCCAGGATTTTAGGATGAAGCCCATAGGACCTGGCCTGGCTGGGAAGGGGAAGCTGGATCTCCTCAGGTAAGTGAGCTAAGCTGAAACAGCTAGGCTGAAGGATGAGCCCCTTGAGAGCAGATCTGGCAAGCAAGAAGGAAGAATGTGGGGGTTTTGTCTTGTAGCTTCCTGCCAAGAACTGGCACAGCCGTAAACACGAGTGCTGAACAATAAGGTCTCCTGTCCCAGCAGCTGCTAAAGCTGTCACCTGGGAAGCTTCCTGCAATCAGCCAGTGGCAGGACAAAAAGGAGCTCCCACATACTTTCCTGCAATTTGTCATATGTCTGATCTCTGTTCTGCCCAGTGCCTGTCATCCTCCCTTCCCCCAGAGCCATCTCATGCTCCAACAGGAGGATGTGATTATGAAGCCCAACCTCTGGTGTGGAGCAGGCTCATTGTTCAGCCTTGCTTCTCCAAGCAGCAAGAAGTGCTTCTCTTTATGCCTTCTGAGTCACCCTATAGCCTCCCCTCAGAAATCATTTCCCTTGGGCTGGTTCTGCGGGCACCAGGGTGGACTTCCCTGCTGCTTGAGATCACAGCCCTCTGCAGATCCTCTCTGCCTGCCATGTGTTGAAGCTCCGGGGCTTACGGTGACCAGAGCTGGCAGGACACTGCCACTGGCTTCTTTTTCAGACCACTGCACCTTTCCAAGGCGTTAATCTCTGGGTCTGAACAGTGCCATGCTAGATCTCTCCTCACGGGTAAGTATTTTTAGAAAGTTTGAGCTCAGACTATGCAGTCACCTCTGAGCTATGCCAGGACGAAAAGAAAACAACCACTTCTGCCTGAACAATACCAGCACAGAAAAAAAGCCACTGTAAATGAGGTTTTTCGGCATCACACAAAACTAGCCAAGCTTTGAAAGATGAAACTCACAGTCAAAAAAAAAAAGAAAAAGGTTCCTAGTGAACAAGTGAACAGAAAGGGCTTTGACAGTTTACTTAAAAAGGCGGATTAAAGCAAAACGATGTTATATAAATACCAGCGGGCGTGCTGGAGCTTGCATCTCTGTCTCCACTGCGGCCAGAGCCAGGGCTGCCTTTGTTCCCTGTGCTGCCGGTGGCACGGCCCCGCGGGGAAAGGCACGGCGGGGAAGGAGCCACAGCGGGGAAAGGCACGGCAGAGAAGGAGCCACGAGTGGGGAAGGAGCCACGGCCGGGAAGGAGCCGCGCCGGCCCTGCCCTGCCCTGCCCGCCGGGAAGGGTTATTGCCTCCTGATGGAGCAAGAGGCTCCCCCGGGGGATGCAGCTCCTCTCCTCCCCGAGGCCGAGAGGCTCCGTGTGCGGAGCCCCCAGCACAGAGAGCCTCTCGCTGACAGCTGGGTGCGACTGGCACGGAGGAGCTGCAGTCACGGGGGGAGCAGAGGTCACATCTCTGGAAAACACCGAAATCTCTGGTGCACGTTGTACCCCCTGGATGACTTGAAGTCAGTGTTTCTGAGGGCTCTCACTGCCAAAATTTCCTGTTTTTCAGGAAATTGCTCAACCTCTTGTCCACTCTTGAGAGAGATGGAGCCAGGGTGCCTTTAGGGTGAAGTGTGTAGAGGCTGAGAAGGGCTCAGGGAGCTCAGCCTTGCCTTGGGTGGGAGAGCCAGCAGCCTGGCTCCTGTCCTTTTCTGTCACCAGCTGCAGCTGCTGGGGACATCTGAGAGTCACAGAAATTCCTGGCACTCTCCACAACAGAGAACAAAAATAAGGGAGTAGATGAACATGTGTCCATGGGACCTTCTTTCACAGACCTTATTTCGTGCAGGCCATGGAGAAAACCCATCCATTTTAGTGCGTTTGGATTGTGACTTTTGGATCATGAGAGCCTAGGAAGTCAATGTGAGGTGGGAAATTTGGTGCTGCCCTGTTGCATTCCAGCTGTCCTCCACCCTCAGCACAGGAGCAGCTCCAGTGTCCCCCTCTGGCCTCTCCTTGTAGGATGTTTCCCTGTCTCAGTGCCCACCCTTGGGCAAGGGACCCATCGGGAAAGCAGCCACAGGGTTTCTCCTCACTCCATTCCCACTGGGATGTGGGTGGATGCATTTTCAATCTCTCCCTGTAGGCCTCTCGTTTTCACCCATTTGGCTCCTCTGGTTTAAGAAATTTGGGACTTCCCCTGCTGGTCCTGCCTCCACCCTTCCCTGGTTGTAGAATGTACAGAGAGAAAAAGCAACCAGGCATGGCTCAGCACAGCAATCCCCCCCAAAATTGCATCCAGCCTGCAGCTACCAACCTCCTGAGAGTTCAGCCTTTGGTTTCTGCCTCTGAAAGGCTCTGTGGACACAAGTGTGGCTGAAGTTACAGAGCTGCAGAGGCAGAGAAAACACAAAGCTCACAAGGGCACCCCACATCCTTGAAAAGAGCAGCAGGACAGGGCAGGACATCCCCCCTGTGTGGTGATGGACTGTGAACTGGTTTTGACTGGGACAGAGTTAATTTTTTTCCTAGTAGCCAGTGCAGTGCTGCATGTTGGATTTAGTGTGACAATAATGCTGATAACATAACCAATGCCCTACTTCTTTCTAAGCAGTGCTTACTTTAAACCAAGGAGTTTTCAGACCCCTGTGCTCTGCCAGTGAGCAGCTCCACAAGAAGCTGGGAAGGAGCATGGCCAGCAGAGCTGATCCCAAATGGCCAAAGGGACATTCCATGGCATAGGACATCATGCCCAGTACATAAACTGGTGGAGTTACCTGGAAAGGGCCAATCTGCTCAGGGACAGGCTGGGCATCAATCAGCCAAATGGTGAGAAATTATATTGTGCATCACTTGCTTATTGTGTTTTCTTTCTTTTTGTAGTTTCCCTTTTCATTACAAGCATTATTACGTTATTCTTATATTTTACTTTATTCAAATTATTAAACTGTTCTTGTCTCAACCTATGATTTTGCCTTTTTTCCCCGATTCTCCCCATCCCTCCAGGAGAGGTGTGAGTGAGTGAGTGCCTAGTACTCAGTTGTCAGCTGGGGTTAAACCACAGCTTGAGCCTAGGTGTGTTGCAGGGGCAGGTAAGGAGGACAAGAGACTGTGTAAGAGGTGATCTAGTCTGGCTTTTGTTTGGAAATCAAGCCCATGGTGGTTTTATCTTTTTATCCAGTAGCTGCTGTTACTCTTTAACTTGCAGGAACTCACAGCAAACACTTGCCACCATTTAGGAGTAGTTCAGAACAACTCTGAGCTTAACATTGCTGCCAACAGCCTTGCAGGGCTGGAGAATTTAACTGCTGATTCTGCCTGAATCCTGTAATTACTTGGATGAGAAAAACGAGGAGTGTGAGGGGAAGCTCCAAGTGATGACCAAACTGTTCAGGCCAACAGCCTGGCTGGGCTGGGGAAAGACCCTGCCTAGGGCACTGCCAGTGGGGGCCCTTTCCCTGTTGACATGAAGCTGGTCTTTGTTTTGTTCTTTGCACAGGAGAAATCATATTTGTTACTAAAGCAAAGGATTTACTGGCCAGGCCGCCAAGGTCAGACCTCACTGGAAACAAACTGGCCCAAACTATCCCCTTCAGAGGACCACATACACACAGCCCACTGTGCTGCAAGACAAGCAGCCTGAGTTTTCCATCCTCTACCAGCCCTTGGAGCTGGTCCTGGCACAGCACCTCTAGCAGAGAAGGCAGCAAAGCTCTCCCTCTCTCCTTGCAGACACTGTGAGCCAGAGCAGCTGGAGATTAACTCGGAGTTCAGCAGGCAGGCACAAACATCTTGGGGAAAGGAGCAGCTGTGTTAGGGCTTGATGCAAGTGCAAAGCCAACAGAGAGGAATGGAAAACCTCCACTTGCCTGGAATCAGGCCTTGGACAAGACTGGGAGGGCAGAGGCACCGTGTCTGGCTCTTGGGGGAACCTTGGTGTTGGGTTCAAAACATGCAGGGGAAGAGAAGTGGGCTTAGCTGAGCATTGCTCCCCTTGGGAAAGCACTGACTGCCATGTCCTCTTGAAATAGAAACAAGGAACATTAGGAGCTGAGAAAGCTACTGTTAGATGGACAGGCTTGGGAAGGAGAGAGCAAAGGCCTGACAGACCAGAGGATTCACTGTGCTTAACTACAAAAGGGAAAACAAATTGCATCCTTGCTGGAGAGAGGAAACATTGTCTCAGCTGACATGGCAAAAACAGCTCCTGCTGAGGAATTACCCACTGCTCCAGCTCCCTTCAATCAGCAAAGACCAACACCACCTTCAGGTGCCATGAAAACTGCTGTGCAACCCCTCTTTAACCACTACACAAATACTCTGCTGGCACTGCTTCCTGCTTGCACCTCCTGTTATTAACACCACAGTGGGAATCCCTGAAGCCTTCCCCAGCAGTTGGCAAACAGGGAGCTGAATTAAAAACCTGGCACAGAAAATATCCTTTTGCTCTGAGTCCTGTCCTGTGGTGCAAACCCTGCAAAGTGCTTGAGGAATCTCAAGCTGTCCCCAGATCCCTCCTCCTACTGTCCACCTGTTACACTTCTGAAGGGAACGTGGGTCTCCAGCATTTATCTCAGAGAAACAGTTGTGGCTTTCACATAATGTATCCTAAAGTTTGCTGGCACTTTAACAGCTGAATGACACTGTAGCGCTACTTTTCCTTAGAAGGAAGCAATAAAATAACTATTTCATACTGCCCCTTAATTACACAATGCACAGTCACTGTGTTTTTTCCTGTTCTGTAGGATGGTAAGGCAAGTTGATTATTGTCGGGTTTGTGACGCTGTTCCCTGACTTTTCCTGCTTTTGCAGGAAAATGGAGAGTCTTTACTAGAAGTGTTTACTGAGCAGGAACACTGAAACTGCAGGGGGAATGGCCCAGCCTGAACCCCGAGGAGGTCAGGAGCAGCACAGCCTCTGTGATCTCCGGAATAAAATGAAATGCCAGTTTTTATTGATCATAGCTGACCAACAGTTCCTCACCACATTACATCCAAGTGACATCACCTCCAGCAGCGTGCCAGCAGTGAGGCCAGCCCAGCCCCAAGGGGAGGCACCCACCTCAGGGGCCCAGCACCACCGTGTGCTGTGGCCCAGGCTGACACAAGCAGGGGGGAGCAGTGCAGTGATGCCAGCCAGCAGCACTGCAGTTGCAGCAGGACTTGGATCATCGCTCCCCTGGCTCCTTCAAAGGTCATAAATGGTTACTGCAGAGGTGCAGAAAAAAAATTACCTGGCTGCTCACATGCCAGGGAGGTGAACTGGAGCAGAGCCAAAGCAAATTTAAGAGGAGCGACTGAAGGAAACAGAAGCTGTGGCAAAAAAAAAAAGAAAAAAAAAAAGAAAGAAAAAAAAGGCAGCTTGCATATGGCTATTAAGCACTTACAATGTTCTCATGCAGCTTAGACAAGCAAGCTGGAATTAAACAGTGCAGCAGTCATCAGTGCTGGTGCTGTACTCTGCCTGCAAGCACAGGAGGAGGCTGGGAGCACTCAGAAGCCAGGCTGAGAGGAAACAGGTGAGGAGGAGGAGGAAGGGCTGAAGGCTGCTCAGATAGAAGCCCACAACCAACACCCTTAGTGCAAAGGTCAGGGCAATTGAAGTCAAAAGGCTGCCTTGTGGCAGGGCTGGCCTGTGTGAGCACACTGAATTACAGCAGGAGAGGGAGGCTCTCAGGCTCCACAGGCAGGGGACAGCAGGGAAAAGCACAGGGGGAGCCAGCTCAGCTCAGGCTGCTGGTGTGCAATGAGCAGCTGCTCATCTGTGTGAGAGGTGAGGCCCCCTCAGACCCCCTGGATCCAGTAGCACACACAGAGGGTCCCACAGCCAGCACTGAGAGCCCCATGGAAGGAACCCCCTATTTTGTTTTTCAGCACATTCCATTTTAGTAGGGATCAAGTCATAACCTGCACTTTCCCAACCCATCATTAGAAACTGTGCTGCTGATACTCCCAGCTCACCTCTCTGGACAGAGAGATTTGTGACAATCAAGTTTTATTCTCCCAGCTAGACAGCAGTGACTGATAGAAGTTCTCTACTGCAGATGTACAAAAGGAGATCCATAAAATATTTCTCCCTATTTTCTCTTATAAAATTATGATGGGAGCCCATGGATTTGTGGAGGAGTTGTACCTGTCCCAACAACAAAAGGACACAGGAAGAAAGAGGTTTCACAGACAAGGCAGAGGCATTCTCAGCTTCAAATGAACCCACCCAGGGCAGGTATGTACCATCATCTTGCAGGGAGCAGCTGCCCTCTGCTCTGAGCTATAAGATGTGAGGCAAAGACAAAAACATTCCTCTTAACTCAGCAGCAGCAGCAGCTCTGCACGTCAGCTCTTGGCTGATAAACACAGGCTCCCAATTCCAGCCACATTCCCTGTTTTGAGAAAAAGCAGCCCTGCTCCTGAGCACCCTTTACAACTACTGCTGCTCAGGAAAAGGGGGAGAAGGAGGGAAGGGTTACAACATTTTCCATCTCCTAAAAACACCAAAACAGAAGAAAGCCCCGGGTTGTACAGGGCAGGCAATTGACCTGCCCTCAGCTCTCCCAGGCAAGGAATGCACAACAGGGACGTGTCCAGGGGCAGAGTACAGCCACCCTTTTACTTCAGGCTCCAATGAGTTTCTTGAGGAATGCCTCCAGCTGATCCTCATCCTTTATGCCCACAAATTTATCCACAACGTCTCCGTTCTTCATAGCCAGCACAGTTGGCACTGCTGACACCTGGGGCAAGAGAAACAGGGAGACAGGTGAGCAAAGCCTGCAGGAAGCCACCTGCACCTGGTTCCCCCATGGAAGTCCAAGGGAGTGGCTCCAAGGGAGGTGAGCATGCACTGCTCTGTGGTAAGATGCAAAACAGGCCAGCTGAGCTCCACGTTCCCCCCCTCTGCCCTGACATACACCACTCTGCTCAGGTCAAGGCTCAGCTGCTTCCTGAGTTTAAATAAGACCCAAATTTTTAAAGACAAAACCACACCTAACACAAAAACCATCTCCAGTACAAATGCTGCTTCCTCCTCCCTGTATCATAAATGAACACATCTAGGACACATCTCAGACATAATGACCTTTGCACATTTTATTGCCAGGGCAGCAGCAGATTGGACCCATGTTTTTCTCCAGACAGCACTGGAGCTCTAATTCTAACCTGCCCCACCACTGAACAGGCAGATTTCCTGCTCCATCACATGATGGCAATGACAATCCTTCTTCCTACCTGCCCCACTTCTGTTTTCAGGGGTCTGTCTGGTCACACACCAGTGGTCATTCACTGCAGATCCCTGATGATTAGGTAGGAAGTGAAAATGTCCCTCTGACCAGAGTTTGCAGGCAGCTGTGCTGCTCTGGGCGCTGCTTTTTTAGCTCAGAACAAAGTTTTCTGGGAATTATCCAAGAGAACAGTGTTGGAAATGACAACACTCCCCAGGGACTTGCTGGCTGACTGGTGACAGCAGAGACCCCAGGGATATGACTGAAAGAAGGAACAAGCAGAGCTTGGAGAGCTGCAGCAGTGGAAGATCTGACCATATTTCTGACCCCACGGCTTTGATGCCCTTATCTCCCCCCTCAAAACACAACCTGTCCTTATCTTGCCTGCTGACTCTCCTCCAGCCTGTGGGGCCTTGCCATGTGCCCTGCCAGCCCTGCTGCCAACAAAGACCTGCAAATCCCTCTGGGAGCCCATCAGAGGGCTGCCTTTTCTTCCCCGGGGAGCCTGACATCAAAGGGACATTCTGTCTTCCCCTGCCAGCCGGTTCCAGCCCCGCAGTCCAGGGTGGCTCCCCACAGAGTCCTTCAGGGGCTGTGCAGCCTCAGCTGCAGGGATGGCAGCGTCGGGGCTGCTCCATGCACAGCCTTCAGCTCCTCCTAGTGACTGCAGGGAGCAGATCCACAGGGCCTGGCTGCTGCCAGCACATTCCCTTGCGATTTCAGGAGAGAGAAAGGATGCACTGCACTCAGCTGCTCCCTCCCTGAGAAGGGCAGACCTCCCCTGAGCCTCCCTCTGCTTTTGCACGGTGGGTGAAGATCGAGTGGAGTTGCTCCAGTCCCGTCCAAAAAAACGAGAGCTGGCCCCTGTTAGGGCTGGGGTGAGGAACAGGCAATATTTGGGAGATTTACAGAGCAGCCAACACCATGGTGCCAGGCCTTGCAGGCTGCCCAGTGCACCCACAAGCTTCACATGGTCTCAACCCCTCTGTCTCTTCCCCTCTTCGTGCTGGTGAGCAAATCCCAAGGAAGAGTGGAAGGTCTAGGGATGGTGCTGCAGAGCCAGATGAGAACCAGGGGAACCAACAGAACAACTTTTCTCTGCTCAGAAAACACAGTGTATTTTGTCAGCTTCCTTCCTGCCAGCTGCAGCAAGGGCAGCCTGCTAATGGAGCACGTACTTTGTTTTGCTGGTTGAGAAGCAAATGTCATGGGAATTTCTAGAATGCAAAGTTGAGGGCATTTTTTCCTTTTTTTTTTTTTTTCTCCCCTGTCTTTTTTTGGGTCCCATCTGCACTGAACCTAAACAAACTTGCCTTCTCCCTGAAGAGCATTTCTACAGAAAATATCAGTCTGCTTTTGATTAGTGTTGACCACACAGATAAATAAACAAACAGAGCCATCCAGGTTATTCCTGGCAACACCCATCCCAAGGGATTTCTCTCCCATCTGAAACTTTTATACAAGATCAGATGCCACATAACAGAGCAGGGGGAAGGATCTCACCCAGGCCTGAGTGAGGAGGTATCAGGATGGAGCTCCACTGCTGAATGACCATCTCTGTACCCAGCAGCTCTCCTGAGCTGCCCACCCACGGTGGCCAGAGAAGGGGCTGCCCTTTCCCAGTCACCACACACAGAGGCAACTGGCTAAGGCAAGAGGTGAATCTAAAGAGTTTTAAGAGACTGCAGATAAACAAAAGTATTTCTTCTCCCTTTCTGCTCTTGAGGTGAGAGGTCAGGAGCTGGCTGGAGCAGTGGAGAAAGGCCACAACCAGAGAAGAAAGCTATTAGATAAAATGGGGAGTCCCCAGAGAAAGCACTTTTGTGCTGGGCATAACAGGACAGGGAAGGGCACTGGGGACAGTCCTAGCTGCAGGAAATGCATCCGTGCTTTGTGCTAAGGCAGGATGGCTGAGAGCCAAGGGCAGCTCATAAAGGAATGCACCAGCATTCCTTGGCTCTTCCAGGGGGTGTCCCCCTCCTGCTGCCTCCCCCTGCACCAAGGAGGACACTGTGCAAGCTGGGGGCTGTGTGTGTGTGGGCAGGGGAATCAACACGGATGGAGTGAGACTTCCTGGCAGCCAGTGAAGGAGTTGTGGGGGTGGCATGGACACTGAAAACCCCCAAACAAGCACGTCCTCAGTGTGCACACATCTGATCCCCAGTGGAATGGCTTTAAAACAAACGTTCTCTGATCCCCTCTAAACACCACCTGTGGTTTTCCTAATCTCACACAAACACTCTGTTTGGTCCCTCTTTGATCTCCACTTGGTGCCTTCCTGTCAGCCCTTACATTTCTCCTTACATGGCAACTTCCCAGAAGATGAAGCAAAACCAAGCACATGCTCAGCACATGAACAAAACTGCTGCCTCAGAAAGGATGCTCCAAACGATGAAGATCTGAGCAAAAAATTCTCCTATCCCCCTACCTGTCTGCAGCTCTGGTACTTGCACCACTCCTGGGGATGGTGTTCTAGCCACGGGGATAATGGCCAAGACAAGACACACACACATCATTCCAGAGGTGGAGGAGGGCCTCTTGCAAAACAACAACTTCATCATGTTTGTATACAAGGTTCCAGAGTGAACTGCTAGAAGCTGAACCTCCCCTGCAGTCTCAGTCCTACCTGCACACAAACACAGAGCAGGCAGTGCTCCCTCAGCACATCATCAAAGCTGCACAACCCAGGACATTCAGCCTCCTCTCACAGACCTTCCTCTGCATGCACACACCCTGCTTGTCGTTTTCCACTCAGCTGAGATGATCCTCTTGTAATCCCAGCTAATTCTATCTGCTGCAAGGCTTGGAACAATATATGAGTTGAGCTAACAATCTCTATTCTCTTGTCCTTAGTGTGGTTGCTACCGGAGCTTTCCCTGCCTCTATCAGGATTGACACACTTTCAGATCATCACTAAAACACCTCATCCTCTTCAGCCTCTCACCAGCACCCTCAGAGCTATGCAGCCTTCTGGGCTTGCAGCAGCCAGCCCTGTTGAGGAGCCAGCAGCCTCTTCCTTGGCCTGGGGTGTATCTGCCAGCACACCTGCACCCTGCACAGCACGGGAGCCTCTCGTCCTGGCCCTGAGGGAGCTGCACGTCAGGACTGTGGCTGTGCCACCACAGCACAGGCAGGAAGGTGTCCCTGGGGAAAGAGTGGCAAGGAACAAGCTGTTTCCACTTCTGTCCCCTTCTGGCTCAGCAGGGTGTGGGAATGGCACACAGTGTCTTCTCCAGGCTCAGCAGAACAACAGCTTGCTCAGGAGATGGCTCCTGCTTTGCAGGGCAGCTTCAGGAGCTTGCTGTGCTCGTTGTCAACCTGGGAGCAGGACTTTATCTGCAGAGGGGAGCAGATCCATCTCTGTGCCACCCAAGAGAAAATGAAGCGGTTTTTGCCCCTGTAATTGTAACAGCAGGATGCCCCAACTCCATGGGCAGATAACAAGGAGAGACAACAGAGGCAAGCAGAGCCCTCAGAGGAGCTTTTGTGTTTCTTCAACTACTTAATCACTGACAGAGGGGACAAATAAATGAATCATGTAAACTAAAGCCACTCCAGTCATTCCACTCCTTCCTGGGAGAAAGGCAGCACAGTAATTGTCACACACTAGTGTAAGCACCAGGGTCCTCTCCTTTTGAGACACTCCTGTTGTTTTATGTGTTTTTTCTGACCTGGATTCTACCTGTCCAAACAAAATGTACTGTGTCTCCTTGTGCTGCAGCTTAAGGATGGGGGTGTTATGATCCAGCTAGAGATCCTGAACAAGGAAGGGAAAGAGAGGACAGGCTGGTTGCACAAAGAACCATGTTCAGTGGCACAGCAGAGTGGGGCTTGTAACTTTGTGTTCTTGCCCTGCACCTGAGCAGCCCCAGCTGGCAGCAAAATGTGTGTGCTGCAGGCTCCTGGAGGCCAGGGAAGTGTTTACACTGACAGACACCTGCAAGGCCCAGAGACTCCTCCCTGCAGAATTAGAGGTGGGGATGCTGGGCATGACCAGCACAGCCAGAGCAGAGCCAAGCAAAACCCACCCACTGACAAGTGGGCCAATGGCTCAGGAGCCTGTAGGCCCTGAGCTTCCCCTCCCCTCCAGCTGCAGTGCAGGCTCAGCCCTCCCCAGGGAGGCACTGCCAGCCAAAGGAAGCCTGTGCTCCTGCACCTCCTACCTCGTACTCGATAGCAAGGTCTGTGTTATCATCAATGTCCACCTTGGCCATCAGCACCTTCCCCTCCAGCTTGGCCACCAGCTTCTCTAGCCTGGGGCCGAGGATCTTGCAGGGCCCACACCACCTGATGGAGCAGAAGAGAGGGGACATTAGGAGAGGCAGGTATGGAAGGCATGCTGGCACACCAGTGCCTTTACCACCATTGCTGTTCCACTCAAGAGCCAGCCTGGAAAGGTAATTCCTCAACCATGGCCAAGAAAAACACTTCTCTCAAAGGAGCTGTCAAAGGTTAAGGAAGCTCTGTGTCCAGTTCCAGGCTTCAATTGATTGTCCTCTCCCCCCTGGATGATCCCAACTCAGGCTCACTTTGGTTTGTCAGTTGGTTTATTTACAGCAGAGGGTTTTGGCTGTTTTGTGTTCTGTTAGCCCCAAATCTGCTGTAACAGGCTGACAAAGCAGCCCTGGAGGACTATGAAAACACATGATAGTCAGTATTTTAAACAATAAATAAGATAATCAGTATTGTTAACAGAGCAGAAAATATCTAGGAATATTTTTATTGGCAGGTGCATGACAGCATTTTTATTGATGACAATTGCTGTCATTGGTGTCACAAGGCTGTTATTAACACATAAAGGCATTTGCTATAAAAACCCCAAACCACAAAGCTTTAAAATAGGTGGAATGATGCACCATAACAATGGTGAGGCACAGCAAGTGCAGAGCTCTCTGTGCCTGTTAAACTTTAATGTTTCTAAGAGGACGTTTCATCCATGAAGCCAAATAGGGCAGAACTTTTTCCTGAGGCATCTTTTGTAGGATGATGCAACACTGGGGCTGGGGTGACACCTGAGCACCAGGAAGGTGCAGCTATGCCACCTTGGGGAATGCCCTCCTGGCACTCCTGTTTGACACTGCTGCAGGGGGTGGCTGTGAGGGGAATCTTCATGGACTGAGCCCCTCGGGCAGAGGCATCTTTCAACACGAGCCTCCACAGCTTGGGAAGCCCTCAGACCTGCTCCTCCATGGAGTGCTACCACATCGGGAAGGTCACAGGGACACAGCTGCACGGGTGAGGAGGAGAGGGGTTCAAGAGCCACGGGTGGAACTTACTGCGCGTGGAAGTCCACCACAACGGGCTTGGGGCTGTTCACCACCCGGTCCTGGAAGTCGCTGCCGTCCTGCACGTTGAAGGTGCTCCTGCGGCCAGCGGAGGTGCCAAGGGCCCTGCCGTGGGCAGCCAAGGGCCCGTGTGTGGGGAGGGACAGCAGCCGTCGGAGCGCCAGCCTCTGGGCCATCTGTGGGGACAGAGCGAGCTGGGGTGGGCGCACCGGGCTGGGCCCACTGCAGCAGCGCCCTGCTCCGAGCGCCCTCGGCAGGACAGCCCCCAGGCCGGGAGTGTCCAGAGAGAAGCGCACAGGATAGAACACGGCAGTGCTTCCTGCCCCTGTGCCCAGCCCGTGCCCCCCTTAGCGGCTCCAGCCCCACGGCCACGGGGCCCCCCGCTGGACCCCGCCTCCCCCCCCGTTACAG
>VYXF01007460.1:427037-438905 GCA_013397295.1 Polioptila caerulea
AGGCAATAAAGTAAAATACACGGCCGGGGTGTCTCTGGCCAAGAGCCATGAGCTGTTTTAGAGCTGTTTTAGAGCTGTTTTAGAGACATCCCCCCCCCTTAAATATGGATATTTAAATAGTTGTATCTATACTTTTCTAAAAACTCATTTCCATGTTTCTATGAGCTGTTTTGCATGGCCACTCCTTGGTCCCACCTTTTTAGAGCACCTGTGTTTCTTGGCTGAGGTTTTAATTAATTCTTCTTATCAGTCTTAATTTATGCCTTAGTCTATGATTCCTTCAGACGGTCGGTGCTGGAGCTGGGATATCAGCAGCAGATTCTACATGTCAGAGCAGGGCTCTGCACTGGGGGTTATCCTGACCAGGCACTCAGGTCACTCACTGCAGAAACACTTTATCAACTGCTTTACTCCTAAAGAAAACTCTGTCTTTAAAACCCTTTCTATACCACACATAGAGTATCCACTCTCTATGGGTGCAAAAAGAAAAAAAAACAAACCACAAAACAACCAATACCATAATATGTATTTATAGCAACCTTGTATGTACAACACTCATCTTAATTTTTGCAAAAAGCCAACTTTATAAATGTGATGTCTAGCTGGTAAATTCCTAAATTCCTGTTCTCCCAGATAAAAATGGAGAGAGAGGTTAAGAGATGACTTTGATAGAGAACAGACTTACAGGACTCTGGACAAGAAATATGTCAATAAAGTCACACGCTAGGACAGGAAACATGACTTAATGTTGTGCCTCTTCATTTTCTCACACACACAGCTTCTTAAAATAAAAATATTCCAAACTCTGCAATGATTCTGTGGAAAATCATGTTTTCAGGCTGTTGTTGTATGATCATTCAACCAACTTTTTGTTTTTAGAGGGTGTTACAGAAACCAATTGACTTTGAGAGTTAAATTTGTGTGAAGAATGGGAATTGCAGTTGTGTTCACAGTGTGATATTCAAGCTCCCCCATAGTCCCTGATGGCTTCCCTGGACCTGCTGGAAGGCAGACCTGGGGCTGGAAGTTGTTTTCAGCCCTACAGCCTCTCTAGGAGACCATGAACCAGTGATTTAATACAGCAGTGCCTCGAGTCTCTTTCTCTGTAATTGGGGTAGTATTTCTTCTCAGGGAGTGAGGGCAATAAATCATTAAATCCCAAATGTTCTCATGCCAGAGTGATTGAAATTTTCTCTACCCCTAAGAAGAGCAGGATCTGGTTTACAAATCTCTTCAGCTCACAGGCTAAAAAACTCTTTAGAGAATTTTACTGAGTAGCTTTTACCTAGGAAGAGTCTGGATCAATATTTTCCAGGCAGAGAGGTCATGCATTTTCTTCTTTATTTTCCACTTGTGATTCCTCCTCGAGAAAGAACCGAAGCTGCAGTGCTCTTGGCTTTGACAAGATGCCCTGCCATTAATCAGAAGTGGGATTATTAAAGTGCCTCTTCCCGCTAGCAAGAAAAAAAAAAAATTAAAAAATCCACTTATAGAAATACAGTTTATAAAATACAATTTGTAACTGTCTCACCTAAACAGCATTTTTGGAGACAAACATCATTAGTGCTGGATCTGCCTCGCTGGCCGCTTGCAGTGGCTCAGTGGGATCCCAGCTCCAAGTGACCCCCACAGCTCCTGTCCCTCAGCCCCCCGAGCTGGGGCAAGGGGTTCAGAGGGACTCACAGCTTAGGAGATGGGGAGGAAAAGAGGAAGAAGTTATGAAAAGAGAAATAGACTTAGGAATGAATGAATGAAGAGAAATAGATTGATTAAATCCCGTGCTTTCCTCTTCACACTTTCCTCTTCCCTCCCGAGCCTGCGTGAGGTGCATGCAAGGGAATGTAGTGCTGCTGCTGTCTACCAGAGATGCCAGATCATGTGCAGCTTGGTCTCAGCCCATCAGATTTCCTTTACTGGTTGGATATAGGTGTGGGATGGAGGAGACAGCATGCACAGGGAGTGGCTGGTGCGGGATAAACACTCCCCTGGGTGTGGATCTAACCTTTCATTTTCTTAGCAAGGACAAGAAGAGTTCTATAAAAAAAAAATCCAGTCTTAAGCAGGGGAGATTTTCTGCCACATTTAGAGTTGTGGAGTGTTAAGGGTTGGAAGGAACCTTAAAGATCCTGTAGTCCCAACCACCCTGCCATGGGCAGGGGTGCCTCCCACTAGACCAGGTTGCCCAAGGCTTTATCCAACCTGGCCTTGAACACTGCCAGGCTTGAGGCATCCACAGCTCCCCTGGGCAACCTGTTCCAGTGTCTCCTCACTCTCACAGTAAAGAATTTCTTCCTAATATCCAGCCTAAATGTCCTTCTTTCAATTTGTAGCCATTAGTCCACGTCCTATCAGTACAGTTCCTGATGAAGGGTCCCTCTTTGGCTTCCTGGTAGTCCTCCTTCAGATACTGGAAGGTTGCTGTGAGATCTCCATGAGACCTTCTCTTCCCAAGGGTGAACAGAACCACCTTTCTCAGCCTGTCTCAGGTCAGATTTAGTAGGAGAGGGAGCAGGTCTGTCTTGCTTCCCAGGCACTGCACCTCCCGTGTCCTGCTGGGGCCCTGCAGCTCCGAGTGCCTCTGGCCCTGTCCTGCTGACCCCACACTCTGCTGCTGCTGTGAACAGTTCCCCTCCTGGCCTCTGGTTTTCATGAAAGGCACGTGGAATACGTCGCTTCCTGGAAAAGTACTCCAAATACACTTGCCTTGCAATCATTTGATCCTTGATCCGTAATTTCAGTTCATCAGTTAATTAATCATTTAATCAGTTAATAAGACTAATCACTCTTCCCTGGAAGATGCTCATGAGAACAGCCAGGATAAATTGCTCCCATCTGTTTCTCTGTTCTTGTCTCCCACTTCTCCGGCTTTGGGCTCTGTGCTGGTGTTAACAGGCCCATAAAAGAGGGGCTCATTCCAGCACCTTGGGTGTTCCAGTTCAAAACCTTCTCTGCCATCTATCTCTGCTGGAGAGCTGTTGCCCTGTGAGCTGGTGCTGCCTTGAGCAGCCTCCTCCTGCTGAGAGAGGATGATACACAGCCCAGGCAGTGTTACCAGGGGCTTGCCAGGTTTAAGTGAAGGAGAGCAAGTCCAAGCAGCAAACCTGTGTAGGTGCCTTTCCTAGAAAACAGATCACCTCTGCCTCGAAAAAGCTTTGGAAAGCCTCAAGATGGTTTGCTTTCCTGCTTGTATGATGGTACTTCCAATCAAAGAGGCAGCTGAGGATTGGAAGACTAATGTTCACATTAAAACGCTATTTCCCAGTAGTTCCTTTTCTCATTCTTACCAGAAATGCATCAAAAATAGACAGCTGGGCTCCTTTTCCTCACTAAAGACCAAACACACCTTATGCCTGTGCCATATGCTTACTCTCCAGTGCCCCGTGCTCCTTGACAAACCCAGAAACCAAGGGAAATATTCTTCAGCCTTAACACCTTCCCACTGCTGTTCACACACACCTCCTCAGGTCAGATTCACTTCCGCAGTCATTGTCATCATCTTTAAAGCACCAAAATTTACTGCTGGCTCCAGGGCTTCTGTTGTAACCAATTTTGGCCATGTATGAACTGGCTCATGCCCTGGAGTGATGTTCACAGTCTGGGAAGCCCCCCTTCCTTCCCTGGCCCTCCTCTTTGCATCCCATCTTTTCCATGGCACTTTTCTCTGCCTCCTCACTCTGCTGTTCTCTCAGGCCAGGTGATTTGCTGCAATGCTTGGCCTCCTTTCCAAGAGCTTCATTCCTCTTGCTGCTGTCCTGATTGCTGAACTATAAACCTGTCCTCTTGTGCTGTGATTGCTCACCAGCTTTGTCGGGGAAATTCTTGCTTTGATTTCCAGGAAAATTCTTGATTGGGTTTTCAGGAACCCTGGAAAAATGGCCATAAAAATGGCCAGTGTTACTGTGTATGTGTGGTGAATCTGATTTTTAATTTGCTGCCTGTGCAATCTAGTGGGGCTGCGAGCAGGTGGAACCTGGCAGATTTGCTGTGTGTTTTCAGACCAGGTATGTCTGTCCAGTAAAGTCCACACAAGGAATGTGCTGGGTTTATTATTCTTGGTAGCAGATAGTGCTTTCGCTGTGAGGCTTTTCCCCTCTTCCTCCTCCTGCTGTGCTGAGCTCTCCCTGGCTGCTGGGCTGGACTGTCCTGTCCTCACAGACAGACAGAAACTGAGCAAGGGCAGATTTACCCTTCTTAAACCACACTGCTTCTGTAGGCTGGGCTCAGAGCCTGACCTTGCACTGTCTGCTCCTTCCATGCTACCAGGAAAAGCCACAAACTTTTGGTGTATCCAAAAATTGTCTTTCTCTGAATTAGTGCTGTCTCTTGCCTGGTTTTGACTATTTTTTGCCACCAGTGTCAGCACTCTCTCAAGGTTTCTGTAACTCTGACCACCAGGGTCTGGACCACGTGAATTGCAGAAGAGGCAGTGTGTGTGTCATGCTGCATCCTCACCCTTGGCTGCTGAGCACTGCCCTTTCCAGAGATGCAGAAGGAGCCCAGGTCCCACTGCCTCCCCTCAAACTGTCAGCAAGATTGTCTCCTTTGATCTGCGCTCAGTGCTGGATTTTATCCCAGCAGCCAACAGGCTAATTCCACAAGTTTATTCTACAAAGCTCAATTAGAGCAGCTGGCGCCAGCAGCGTCCCTGCTGGCTCCGAGCCTGCATCAGGAGAGGAAGGCTGGTGCAGTGGCTGGGGTATGAGCTTGGGAGTCCACAGGCTCAGCTGCAAATCCCTGCTCTGTGGCTGTTTTCTAGGCGACACCAGTGAGCTTCTGCAGGGCGAGCTTGTCACCTCCACGCTACACAGGGAGGGACAACGTTCCCTGCCTGACTGGAGGAGATACGAGCTGTGGTGATGGGGAACCGTGTCAACAGAGGCTGCTGCTTCTGGGGAATGCTGCGTAGATCCAGCCAGATCTGCAGCAGGGAAGAGGATGGGGCCCTGGGTGGTGGAAGGCACAAAATGCCTTCTCACCACTGAGTTAGCAGTTTGTTTTGCAGCTGCTGGAGCTGCACTCCACACTCTGTGATTATCCAGTGCCTGAGTCATATGCAGCACTGCCCTCAGAAGAATCTCGATGTGAGCAGGGCTATGAGCAGGTTTTCTTTACCAGGGCCCTTGCCCAGCTCAGAAGCACCCACAGTTATTTCCCTCAACTTCATCAGTGTTTGACTAACTTCTGTGAAGAACCAGAATCTTCTGGGGCTAAACATGCTGTGCAAATGCTCTTTCCTGGCTGGTCTCTTCTCTGGAAAGCTTAATGTTAATGCCAGCCAGGAAAAGAGGTCTAAGCAGAATATCAGGAGGCAGAAAAAGAGTGCAAGCAATTTCTGCTATGAAACACAGTTGAACCCTATTTGCACAAGACCTAGTTTCAAGGCAGTAAGGAGCCAAAAGCAGATGCTACCTATGTATAACATACTGTTCCCTTTCCAGGGACTGTCAAGAAGGTCCTCACGAAAGAGAACAGCAGCAAGGGATAAAGCAGCAGCCCAGCAAGTCCATGGTTGCCATTCCCTTCTCTGCTCCTTGGTAAGTCAGAGGCAGGGCTGGCCGACACGCTCGGCTGCGGACAAATGTGCCTCTCGGGGTACAGGGAGTGCAGAGGGTACAGGGAGTACGGAGCCTCGGGGCCATTCCTTCCTCTCCTCTTGAGCAGATTTCAGCGCCATCTGCTCTCTTCTGTCTTTGGAGGAGTCAGCCGGGTGCTTTTGTCCCTTCTGGCAAAGCTGTGCTGCGTATGTCCCCCATCGGGTGTCAGGTACCCCGAGGCAGCTGGGACGGATGCGCACTCTCAGCCTTGCTCCAAAAAGCTCCCACTGCAGCAGTCCAAGGTCTTTCTTTCTCTCCTTTTCTCTGTCTGCAGCCTGTTCCTCTGGATCAGGCACTTCCCAAGGTCACAGCTGACTCCCAAGGTCAGGCTGAGGGTTTTGTGTTTGGTCCCTACTGTAGGGGATGGGAAGGGGTTTGGGCTGGGAAGGAGCCTTCCCTTCACCCCTTTGTCCCAAAAAGATCCATAAACAGCACTCCAGGGAGAGTAGCAAGGGCAGAAGGAGACATGGGGCAGTCATGGGGCTTCCTGACCTTGGAAATGCTTTGTGGAATTACTCTTTTCTCTGCATGCAGGAAGTATCACCCCACTAAACACTCCTAGGTGATCCCTGGCCAGGCATCAGTCAGAGCTGCAGATTTTAGAGCAGGAGAAATGGGGGGACTTGCTGATAATTGGCAGCTTCTGGGACATGCTGCCTCCAACCTCATGGCCACACCAAGCTCACAGTAAGAGCCTTGTTGTCTGCCCTCCTTCCTGAAATAATACTCGCCCCTGTGCTGGCTGGAGCCCGTCATGGGTGAGACTAAGCTGAACCCCTAGGTAAATTATGTCCTTGTGTCCCCTCTGAGCTGACGGAAGGAGAGGGGGAACGAGGGAGAGCAGCTAGTGAGGAGCCCTGGCAGAGTGGAAATATCCTCTGGGCAGCCCTGGACACCAGGGGGACACCGGGCAAGGGTCCCAGCGCTGCGTCCTCCCTGGAAGCTGCGGGGCTGCTCCCGCACAGCGCGGCTGTGATGCTCCGCTGCTGTGCCCAGCTCGTCCCACGGGATGGCACTGCCTGCTCAGGAACAGGCAGCCCGGCCGGCGCTCCTGGCAGGCATAAATGCAGCAAATTAAACGGTGCTGGCAGATTCTGATTGACAGGTCCCTAGAGAGCAAAGTCCCTTGTTTTTTCCATCCCCGAGGGGATCAGGAGCAGCAGGAGGAGCAGCAGCAGAGAAAACCCTCTCGCAAGCCCAGCACTTTGCCCTTGTGGATCTGTTTCTGGGACTCAGCCCACAGCCGTGTGTGTTGACCCCTTTGCCGAAGCCGCGGGTATCGGCCAGCCGGCCCCTCCGCCGCAATGTCAAAGCTGCTGCTGCAGAGGATGCCCGGGCTGCCGAGGCCCAGCCCTCGCTGCCTGCATGAGCCCTGGCACCCTTGTCGCTCCCAGCCCAGGGTGCAAGGCCCGGAGGTTTCGATAAAGGGCAAGCGAAATGAGGCCAGCAGGGTTTGGCGTCATTCGCACGTTACTCCTCTCCACGGTGTAAAACGGGCACAAGTGACAACGCTCTGCCAGAATGGTTCACGTCTGTGTTGGCTCTGCCAGAGCCAGGTCAAAGCTGGGATTTGCAGCCAGGAAGATGGAGGCAGTCACCCAGTTTTTGCTGCTGCAGTTGTTGGAAGCAGCGTGGCCTGTTGGGGTCCTGTATCCTCTGTTCAGTGCATCTCCACATCTGGCAGGTCCTCAGCACCCCTCCACCAGCCAGGGGTTGATGGCTTTACTAAGGTGCAGCCACCATGGACACTGGGACATCACAGATGTCCTCCCTACCCTTGTGGGCACAGATCCCCAGTTAAAGATATTTTTATGACCATGTCAACAGGGCCCTGTTCCCTCTCTTGGGCTGGAGGGCAGTTTCTCCTCTCCATGGGGCATCTTGGTTGCACAGCTACTCTGGAGCTCTGTGGAGCCAGCAATCTGTGGTACAGCTATGCTCAGCTTGATCAGAAGTTCTGTAAATGCCCTGCCTGGCTGAGGAGCTGCATACTGCCCAGCAGCCCACATGTGGTCCAGCTCCATGCCTCAGCTCAGTGTGAAGGGTGAATTGTTCCCTGCCCTTGGAGGTAAAACTCAGGCTGGTGGCATTTAATTCACATCTGCATAGGTCCTACTCAAATTTTATCCTCCATCTGCCACTCTTCCTACCAAAACTGCTGCCTCTTCTTCCTCTCTCCTGGGGAGATGAGGGCAGAAGGCCTCAGCAGCTGGAAGGCCCCTGGGAAGGAGATGCCAAGATGTCTGGACCCACCTCTCCCTTTGGGGATACTTCCAGGACATTCAGATGCCCTGTCCTTTGCCATCCTTGCTCACTCAGCAGCTTTAGTTTTGTTGGCTGTACCTCTCCACAGACCCTCCTTCTCCATCAGCTTCCCATCCCAAACCTTTGTGTGTCCTTGGCCCCGATGCTTGGCTTTTGAAAGGCGAGCTGTGTGGCTGTCTCCTTTCCCCGTGGCAGTCCTCACACACAAGCAAAACAGCAGGCTTGCGTGTCTGACGCTTGGCCTCTCTCTGTAGTCATCTGGCACTAAAAATTATCTGCAGAGAAAAATACTGGGCTCCATACCTGGGTCTTAATATCCTCCCTCACCAAACCATAATTACTAATTACCACTCCTGGGTGTTTAAACCATTTCAGTGATGCAGTTAAATGCCCGACGTTAATTTAATAGCCAAGTATCTGGGTTTCCCCACATGAGGAGCTCTCAGAGCGTCTCCCACTGAAGCAAAACACAGCCAGCTCTGGCTGTGGTCCACATGAGAGAGGCAGCAGAGGAGCAGCAAGCACATGTTGACAGCAGACCCACACACGTGAGGGCCTGGGAATTAGGAGCAAGTGCTCCCTTGCCCCACACCATCCCCCAAAGGGAGCCCCCTCTGCAGCCCCGCTGTGCTTCCATAGGGTAAGACCTGGCACCACTGCCAGTGCCAGCCAGCGTCCCTTGGGAAGTGCAGGCCCTCTGGAGCTCAGATCCTTTGCCAGAGCCATCCTTGTGGATGGCTCTCTCTGAGCAGGGCAGCACTCTCTCTGGCAGATGCCCTGCCTGCCACCTACCCACCCTGGCCAGCATTTGAGAGCTTGTCCTCAGGTTAGGAGGGGTGCTGTCCAAAACCAGCCCCATGCAGGGCCACACACTGCATTCCTTTGGCACCTGAAAGCACGGAATGACCACTGGCCCCAAAGAGGTCACGAGGCTGGGGCGTGACAGGGACTTGGCTGAAGGCATCAGACCAGGCTTTCCCTGCTCCATCTCCACTCTGGCTGTGTTGCAAGGGCCCTGCTGTCTCTCCTTCCCCACTGCTGGGGCTTGGGACTAGGGCAGGAGCTTTTTCAACCCAAATATTTTCACTGTGGAGGAGAAGACCTTGGAGGCCTGCTCACCCCTGGCACACCCAGGGCCTGCCAGAGCACACAGTCAGCAGTGGGAGAGGCAAGCATGGGGAGCTCTGAGTACTGGGAGGGGGGCAGGAAAACATATTAGGGTCTCTCACCTACCTAAGTGTTAATGTGCCTGGAGAGAGATGTGGAATGAGAGCTTCTGCCCACGCACGAGTCGTTTGCTTTCGATGCTGCCCCTCTAAGACATCACTTAATATGACATTAATTAGTTAATGTTTGCAAAGTGCTTTGAACATGAAAAGTGCTGTATAAGTGCTGAATATTAGTACTAATTATTATGGCATGGAGGCTGGCGCTGTCTGAGGAGCATTCCCCACACCCAATTTCAGGCCTTCAGATGCTGCTTCGCTGCCTCATCCCATGAAAGCCAGACAGAGAGGGGGAAAAGGATCTGCACCCTGTGTGGAGGGGCTGAGCCATGCATCCACTTCACTCCAGGCAGGACATTGTGTGGGAAGTGTAGCCACATCTCCCCAGTGCCCCACGGGGAGAGGGAGCACACTCTCACCCCAAGCTCTGCAGCAGGCCAGGACTGGAAACATCCCAGGATGGATGGAGGAAATGCAGGGGGGTTCCTTCAGCTTATCCCACCCATGGCTGAGCGGGAGCACTCAGCACTGGTGGAGGCTTCAGAACCAGGCAAGGAGATGAGGAATGAGGTGGTGAGAAGGTTTTGGGGTCTGTGCACTAGACGGGGTGGGAACCAGCTGCCTCCTAGCTGTGCATGTGGCAGGGCCAGGATCTCCCTGGTGTCCCCCAACCAGGCTCCTGGCCTGCTTTGCTGCCTCTCCCTCCCTGTGCCCTCCTTCTTGGCAAGGCTGCTGCTGGGGAGGGGCCCTGGAGGAGGAGCAGAAATGGGTCGGCGGGTGCCCCCAATTACCTTGGCAGTGATGCCAGCTGGAATGCTGGGGTGGGTGTTAGGTGCTACCAGGGGCCCAAAGAAGAGGGATGAGCTGGAGGAGGTTGTGCTGGAGGGTCCACCAGCCCCCCCAGAGTGGGGACCCACAGTGCTGGCCAGGGGATACAGATGCTGAGCACAGGTATCCAGATGTGTGAGGTGCAGCAGGGAGAACTGCAGTGCACTGCGACCCACCAGGGTCTGCTGGGACTCCTGAAGCCAGCCCTGCCTTCCTTGCTGCTGCCAAATTAACTCCCCTGCTCCCGCCTGCTCATTCAGCCCGAGGTCTCACTTGCCTGCTGTGGGCTGCACAGAGAGAACTTTGTCACACAGGTGGCTGTCCTTCCATGTCATCCCTCTGAGCTGGTGGTGACGGAGTCTGATGGGGATTCTGGTCTGCTTCAGAAAGCCGTGGAGGGTCTCACGGGAAGTGAGAGCCCAGTGCAGGCTGAAGGGAGGCTCATTGTGACACCCTTGCTGCCAATGGTGAGTGGGAGGTCAGGGGACATGCCCGGAGCCTTAAGTCCCCTTTGTGGGGCTCTTGCCTCCCTGCTCTGCTGCCACCTCACCTGTTTCTGGGTCTGCATCTCCAGCTGTAAGTTATTCCCCTGCTCCAAGCTGCTACGCTGAGCATTTCCACCAGGCAGCCACTGCCAAAGCAGCTGCTGAGGAAATCGCCGTGAGTGGCTGAACAAAACCCCAAAACAATGCTGGGGTCACTTTGTTTTTCCTTTTTGAGCCCTCCGGTGTGTATGAATTCTGACCTTGTTGGCAATTCTTGGCTTGCCACAAGAGCCACTGTCTTCCAGTAGGAATTGGAGCATCAGCCTTTGGGGTATCTTCACCCCAGGAAGAATGGAGCAGGAGGGGAGATGCTGGAAGCTAAAGAGAGGCTGGAGCAGGTGTTTCGGAGGGCAGCAGAGACAGCCCAAGTATGACTTGAGTTTAGCCACATTTACTTAAAATAAAAAGTTGTGGCAAAGCCTTCTCCTCTTGTCTCATCTTTTCCTGGATCTGGAAGACCATCTCGAAGCAAGACAATCCTCAGAATTGCCAGTGAGGAGGAAACTGTCCACAGCAGCAGATTCTGTTGCTGGGTTTTGAGATACTCTTCTGGCACTACAAATCCCCCCCCCCAATAAATCCACATAAACTAGGACCAAGTTATAAAAAAAAAAAACTTTATTTCATGTACCAGGATTTTTTTTTTGTCATTTTCTCTTTTTAAAATTTTTTTCTTTTTAACAGTCTGAAAAAAACCCACGAAATAAAGAAAATGGAGGTTGGTTTCTTGTACTGGTTTGAGCTGGACATGAGCAACACCCTGGGGAAAAAATCTTCCCCGCCAGCCCATGCCTCCCGCACACGCTCTCCCCTTCCTGCCTGGCCCCGGGGCGCGCTCAGCCCTGTGAATGCTGCCCAGCTCCGAGCAGGGTTGGCTGGGGATGGAAACCCCAATGCCACCTTCCCTCTGCGCTGGGATCCGGGGAACAGGCTTTAACTTCTTCCTCGAGGGGCACTGGAGGGGGTGGGTGTCTCCTGTGAATCCTTCGGAAAGGGCTGGGGGCCACGGGAGGGGATGTCAGCGATGGAGTGGGCTCTGAACACCCAGCCAAGGCTCTCGCATCCACCGCTTGCCCTGCGATGCCGTTTTTGGGGGTGACCCTGTCCCTCTGCTGCTGCCCCCCTACCCCAGAGCGGGGAAGGGGGGCTGAAGGAGCAGCGGGTCGGGGGGAGCGGGGAGGATCCGGCTGCTTTAAAGCAGAACCCCCGCTGGGACCTGGAGCGGGGACTGCGCAGCTCCTAAAACTGGAGCAGCAGGAATGGGGACGGGAAAGAAGTCGGAAAGTGGGTCTGAGCTGCCGAAGGGCTCAGCGGCCCCATCCTGCAAACTCTCGGCTTTGTGCCTGCCCTGGGCGCCTCCGCTGTCGGGGGGCAGCCCCGAAGGGGTGCTGTCCCCGCCCCGGGCTGGCC
>VYXF01007460.1:442141-491900 GCA_013397295.1 Polioptila caerulea
GCTGAGAAGGAGCTCGTGGTGCCATGCACTGCTCTGCAGCTGCAGTGAGGACTGAGAAGAAAAAGTCCCAGCTCTGTGTGCAGAAATGCGGGGCTTATCCTAGTGATTAAATGACTGGGCTCCTTCCAGAGGGCAGTGATGGGTTTGGATGTGCCAGCTCCCACACACGCACACTCTCCATCGGTCGATACGGGAAGAGCTCAGCCAGCAGAGGGCAATGGCATGGATGCACAGATGCACGTATATGCTCAAATGTGCATGCAAAACATACCCCAAAGCTTCTGGGGGGCCTGACTCGTGTTCACTCGAAAGGCCAAGCCTGTGTGTAGCACACCCACGCACACAGGCACGCACGCACACAGCACTCGTGGGCGGCTCGGTGGGAGCCAGCGCTCTGCCTGAGTCTGCCTTGCAAATATTCCTATTTCTTTTTTAACTAGGAAGGCCTTCTCTCCTCCCTTCACAAGAGAAAATAAGCTGTTAAAGTGTGAAATGAAGCCTGGCTTGATAAAGAAAGGTATCAGACGGGCTGGTGCAATTCTGTTTGTGGAGCAAAGATCTGGAAGGGGGGATGAAAGCTAATCCTTCCTTGCCTGCAAGAATGAACCCAATGGAGCAAATGCAGGACTTCTTCCTAAGTGAGCAGAGACCCTGCTTCAAAGACCCTGCTGGTCTCTGGATCCTGCTAGGCACAAGCAATCAGCTCCTTTGGGGGAGCCTAGCCCACTGCCTGTGCATGGGGAATGCAGAAGGCAGGGAGAAACCTCTATTGCTTGCTTTCCAGCTCTGCCTGGCCGTGTTTCAGGGAACAGGACAACAGTAATAACCATCTTAATGGCTTCTGGAAAACGAGGTGGCATTTGACGATGGGAAGCTCAAACAGCAGGAAGCGAACGTCAAGCAGGTACCCACTGCTGAGAGGGCTTCTAGGGGGATGCTTGGTGAGCCCTGCAACCTGGTCCTGACTACATCAGCTTTATCTGTGTCTTAATTCTGAAATTCACGTCTGTTGGGAGAACACAAAGTTGCTAACTAACATGGGAAGCTGCAGGTGTCATGTGATGGAGAAGGACAGCAACCTTCCTCAGCCTTTCAGGAGGACCCTGCCAGCAAGAGAGGGGGAGAATATCATCCAGTCTTCCTGGCTCCAGAGCCTGTGGCCTAAAGAGAATGGGCTGGTGGTGTATGCTCCCTAAATTCATCTGTGTCTGCTAGCAAGGAACACGGGGATGCTTCTGCTTCCTCTCTGATAACAGGCATTTGATTTCAAAAGTCCTAAGACACCTTATGTGGATGGCTGGCAGAAATAATGGCGAAGCCCTTCTAGCCATGGACACTGCCCCATCACTGTCCTGGTCCCCTGGGGCGTGAGGGAATTGCCTACTCTGATACTGATAAACAACTTTCTAGCTGTTCCTGATGGTACTGCCAGAGCACCCAGGGACTCCAGTCTGACAGAAGTTCTGGGAAGAAACTGCTCAGTGGGGTCCCTCTCCAGGCAGGTCTAAGCCGGCAGAAATCCCAGGTCCCTCAGGAATGACCCAAATCAGCCTTTATTGACTTGCCAAATCCCTCTTTGAACCTGGTTCTTTCTTAAAAAGGGCTCTACCCTGGGGACACTGTAAGGTCCTGACACTGGGCCAGTTTTTGTCTTCAGATCTTGTTCCCTCTGAGGGAACAAACCCATCCGTCTTGAAATGCTTGGCCCCTTCCCCCAACTCTTTTTTTCTGAAGTGCAATTGATGCTGCAAGCATCTTCCTTGTTCCCAAGCAGCTCTGCAAGGGCTGGTTTGCCTGCAAACCTTTGGCATCCCCTCGCCAAACCGGATCAAACCCCTGCCTTCAGCTCTGCAGTTCGGGGCCGTGCAGCAATTCAGAGAGCAGTGCTGCAGAAAGGCAGCTGAAAGAAGCAATCTCCCTCGGTTATTTACAATTTACAGTGGATGAAGGACTGTTTGAGAAACCAAGAGGAAGCAGCATAAGATCTGCCTCTTTTCACATACAAATGAGCCTCACAGATCCTAAATTATCTCTCTCATCCCTGCCGCAGGGCTGGGTCTCCACATCTGGCTTGGAGCACACCCGGATGACAAGGAGCTATTCTGAAAGACTCCCGGTCTTTGGAAGCCTCTGATGATTAACCTTGGAAGGTCAAAAGCACTTCTCTCAGATTTCTGTTGGGAGAAGATCTCATGATGTCAAAAGATGTTGGGCTTTTGGAGGGAGGGCAGGAGAGCAAGGTGGAGACCTAAAAGGAGGAGTGTTCCCACTTCAGCTGTGCTAAAGGAAGAGTGAGCTCCTGCCTCTGGGGTGGGTGGAAATGCTGGCTGGGGAGGGCAACCAGGCAGGGCAATGCATGATGTGGATCTGTCCTGTTGGCCAGGGTGCTGCTATGCAAAGCAGTGTGAGCTCCACTCACACCTCAGGCTGGACTTGGAGCTCGGGCTAGGTTTCACTACAGACATGCCTTGTGCTCGGGGCTCAGCACCTCTCCTAGGGGCTCTGGGTGAGATCTTTCCTTCAAAGGGCTCTGCCTGTCCTTATTCCTGCATCCTGCTCCCATCACTAAAACCAGCAAAGATCAGATCTGCAGCCTCTCTAGGGAAGCGGTGTTTGGGGAAAGGAGAAGACAGCAATAAGAGCTCCTCAGACAAAATCCAGCTGATTTCTGAAGTCTGGTGCCACTGGAGTATCAGATGAGGAAATACAGACTTCCTCTGCTTTAGGAGGACATGCACACTCACACTCGCACACACACACACACACACACACACACACACACACACACACACTGCCCCAGCTATGCCAGTCTGACCTTAGGCCCAATCAGCAGCTTTTCAGTGGATTTGAATTAAGACTCTGATTTTATATCCCAATTAATCGCTGTTAATAAAAAATTATACCATTGGTTGTTACTGTGAGTTCGAATTTGCACTGTTTCATGTGCAGAGCCCCTGGCAGGTGAGAGTGGAGTCATTTTTAGGGGGTGACAAGGCTCTGGGGTTTGCACTGAGCCTCACAGGTCCCAGTATCTCCAGCACCCAAAACCAGAGACGCCCGACGCCAGCAGCTACGAGCCATTGCACAAAGAGCCTGTGGACTTACGGAGGAAATATTCTGCTGTATCGGCTTCATAATCTGCATCCTCAGGGAAGTGATCGATTTGCTTACACAGACCTTTAAAATTCCCTAGGGAACAAGAGAAGAAAAGAACAAATGAGAACACCAAAACCTGCCTCGCAGGAACAGCTGCCCTCTGCGTCACCTTTTGTGCCCGCCTGCCTTCCTCCCAGGCAGCAAAACCCTCTGGTGTGTGCCTGCCCGGGGAGTGCCCGGGGCCTCTCCTTGCACACTCGCACGGGTGTGTCCCTCCTGTTTGCACAGGAATGTGGGGTTTGCTGTCAGGACCCAGCCTGGTGCCCACCTAGCCCGGCACACCCCGCCCTGAGAGGAGAGCACCAGGAGCTCTGTGGCTCCACAGACAGGCAGGAGAGCTCTGCCCCATTCCGGGGTGGGAACAGGAGTCAGGTACCGGGCAAAGTACAGGTGTCAGGGTGCCCTCCCTCAGCATCCACAGGCAGAACTCTGAGTTACAGCCTCAGACCTCAGCGCTTCCCCTGGCATGGTCCCGGTGGGTCCCAGCAGTGAGGGGATCAGGGCAGGATCATCAGGTGTGGGCTGCACAAGTATTTGTTTCTCTCAGCTGTGAATTTGCTGCCCTCTCATTCCGTGGGCAGGATACACCCCTTTGTGCTGGTTCAGTGTGAGAACAAAAGCCCTTAATCTACTTGCTCCGTATGACTGCTCGTTTTTGGATACCTTTGTCAGACCTCCTCTTGTGTCCTCTCACAGACTGAGGCTACAAGAAGCTAAGTGCAAGTGTGTGTGTGAAGCTCAACAGCAAAACACCCTTGTGCTGGGGGAGCAAAATCTTCCACTATAAGTGAGGGAAGCTGGGCTGGACACAGTTCCATCAGGCTGGGGTATGTACAGGGCCTTCTGCTAGTTTCAGTCATGGGGCACGCTTTTTCACACACTCCATGGCCAACAAGGCCATCCCAGCAGGGGCCACTGACATCTTCCAAGTGTTTTGTTAGCTGGGATGTCTACCAGACTCTTATTTTCATCACTCATATCTCCTCTTGACATGAGGAATACCACTCTGGAGAGATACTCCTCATAATTTTCACTATGACCACTGATTAATTAGTTTCTCAAATGATCAAGTTGTCCATTCTTGTACAGGGCTGACCATATAAAAGACAATTCCACTATATCTCCTGGGGTTCCCACAAATTTTTTCTCCTACCCTTTATTCCACTTCCCTCTGGCCATTTGCACTGGCTGGCCATTAACACAGAACTGATGGACACAGTCTGTCCAGAGAGGAGAAATGCATTGTCTGCATGAGGTGTGTGGGTAGGCACGGTGATCCCTTGGGCCTCCTCACCAGAGCTCAACTAACAAAGAGCCTCAGGCTCGTTGATCCCTCAGCAGAAGCATTTGAAGCCCAAGTCTGAGGAGTTACAAATGCTTTGGCAACCTGGGTGGGCCTCCTGCCACCCTGACCCTGAACCCAGCTTCTGGACCAGCTGGGTGTGCAGGGCCTTCCCTGAATGAAGCCACCACATTTGATGTTGTTGCCTCTGGGAAGAGCAACAGAGCTCTTCCAGACCAACCCTACCCAGGCTGAGACTTGCAGTCACCGTGTCAGGTCCCCAGGTCATGTCTGTTCCAGGTGAATGACCCTTCAGATATTTGTGAACAGATGGAAGGAGGACCAAGATCAAAGGATTCTCCCTGAATTTCTCCTTGAAGCCAAGCCTTGATGGATTAATGTTTGGGATGCTTTGGGAGGCAGTCCTGAGTAAATAGCTGAGTAAATGGAAGGCAGATAGGTGGGTTCCTTTAGGTCAGCCCCCAAGTTTGGCTTTTTCTGCATCCATCTGTCTTGTGTCTATTGCATTTAGCTACTCATGAAGAGCTTGCATGAAGAGAATAGAGACAGCAGAGAGGAGTGTGTGTGTGTGCATTAAGAGGTAAGTAACAGAAGGAGAAAGTAGGAACAAAGCCTCTCTGTGTAGCTCTGACATACTATTCCCACACTGAAACTGTGAGTTATGAAAGGTTGTTAATCACCCATCCCCAATCCAGTTACCTCCTTCAAAAAGTGTCTGCTTCTCAGCCATGGCTCTTCTGGAAGGAAAGCTTCCTAGCCAAGTAAACTGCCTTGGCACACTTCCACCCTGCTACTTGCCCACTGCAATCCCTATGAGGCAGATACAGCATGAAGGGGGTCCCTTCCCTTGCTTGCCCCTGACTGCCTGGGGCCATCTGCCTGTGACAGATGAGCAGCTCCTCATCCTGGTCCTTTGGCTGCAGTCACTGCTGTACAGTGCATGTGAACACTGGCACACTCCGGGGCACTGGGGAGGTCTCCAGCTTCAGATTTCAGTGCCTGGCCCAGCAGGTCCTGAACACTGAGTTCCTCCTGCCCGTACATGCTGGGGGAGCAGGCAGAACCTGCATACACCTCCCAGGTGATGTTCCTGGCACACAGCCGGAGCCTCCCGGTTGGAATCAGCCAGGGAGGGAAGACGCAGTGCATCTGGAAACCCCCTCACTGTGTGACATCCTTTCCCTGCTTCCTTTTTTCTCCCTCTCCCCCGCTCTGTTTCTTGCTGAATTTGAGGCTGATTAATTCCTATGTAAAGAATTGAGCTGCTTGGGGAAGATGCTGCATCTGGTGCAGGCTGCCTTTTCTATGGACCTGCGTGGGATAGCTGGTGAGAGGTTCAGCCTCTCAGGCAGGCTGAGGGGATATGCAGGCTCTTTGAAAATCTGCTCCTGGTGCTCAGTGTCCCAAAGGCTTTGCTGGCCTGGCTCAGCAGGGTACTTGGCCATTGGAGTGTCCAGCCTTGGCTTGCTCAGATGCTGTGACCTTGTGGGGCTGCCCTTCTCTGATATGCTGTGCCAGGTTGATTCCACTCCCTGGATCAGCCCTAGCAGGGTTCGTGAGGGCAGTGTTGGTCCCACTTTAGCCCCTGCTTTGTCTGTGCTCAGCACAGAGAGCTGGGGTTTGGATGCTGACTGTGCTCCCACACCCTCTCCTCCGATGCCTCCTCGCTCCTCTGGGCGACGGATGGGGAAAGGATGCAGAATTTAGGTCATTAATGCGCTAACTGGGAATATAAGAGAACAAGATTCAGTTTTTGCTCTGCCACAGGCGTGCTGCTAAAACCACTTCTCTGTGCCTCGGAGTCCCACCCTGTAAAACGGGGGTGACAGCGCTGCTGTGCCTGGTGCCATACAGGGGCTGTTAAACAGGGCACGGTGTGGCTGTGCTGGTGCCAGCAGCTCCCAAAGTGCACGGGGTGGGTGAGGGATGGATGGCGGCGGTTCAGGAACCCGCCTGGTGTGGGGAAGGCCTTGGTGTCACTTCTCGTGCCAAGGTCACTCGGCAGTTCTGTGACGGACATCTGTGGCCTGCTGAGAGGGTACAGCAGCTTCCCTGGCACCTGTGCTGGTGGAAGCACAGAGGGGGGATGGAGCAGCTCAGCAGTGCTGCTCAGGTCTGACACAACAGCCTTTTCTCGTGCTGCACGTGTGGTCTGCAGAGCCAGGGATGGTGAGAGCCGTGTGCCACTCTATAGTTAACGCTCCTGAACGCCTGAGCAAGGTCAAATCATTATGTGGGAGGGCATGTAGGGCTCTGAGATACCCCACAAGGAATTAAGAGCAACATCTCCTCTCTACTTGAGTACCTTTGCCCTTTCCACTCTTCCCAACTCAATATAGTTCATGCTGTGGACGTTGAAACAGGGTGTGTGTCCCTGCCTTCTCCCATATGCCTCACTGAGAAACTTAAGCCACATGCTTCCACCTCCTCTCTGCAGCTCTCCCAGCACAGTTTGGGCTCTCCCCTCATCCTTGCTCGTGTTCACCCATCAGACCTTTCTCCTGTTTCTCAGGCCCTCTCATTCATGACAGCCACCTCCCTCTCTCTGGCACATCAGCGTGGGCACCCCCCCAGCAGCCTGCTTTGGGGGCCATGACCATCAGCCTGTCTCAGGACAGGAAGGCTGCGGGTGCCCAGGTCCATGGCAAAGCACAGAGCAGTCCCCACAGCCCTCGTGTGTTACTGGGAGTTGTTAGGCAAGATCTCCACCATTTGCTTGTTGCCTGCCCAAACTTTGGAAAATGCAGTTTAGAAGAGCCAGGATTGGTGCAGCAGGCACCCCTCCAGCACCTGGCCAAGGACAGAAGTTGCCCAGTGGGGTCATGAGGAGCAGAGACAATCTCTCACACTGCCAAGAGGGACTGAATGTCTAAGCTGCATGATATTCAGCATCAACTGTTCATCTCTGAGAGCAGCCTCCTCCAGTGTGGCAGGGTCATTGTTTGGGTAGAAGCTGTCTATCCAGGACAGCTGGCAGCCACCAGCCCTGCTGCAGCACCACTCAGACTGAGCTACCCCCGATGAGAACCCAGCTCAGTATTGTTGGTGTTACAGTTTATTTTTGTGCCGCTTTGTGCAGCCCTGTCTCTTTCAGAAGTCTTGCTTGCCTGCAGAGTGCAATCCATTGCAAAATAGTAAGTTCCAAAGAATGAAAAGCTACTCCCTTCCTGCGAGGTAGGAACACTTTTAAATGGTCAGGACCATACATCTGAAAACTGAGAGCCAGAGGCAGAGGAAAAGACATCCAAAAGGAGAGAAGCAGACAAAGAGGGACGAGAACAGAAAGACCTGTTTTCCCAGAATGATTTGTGATATTTCCATTTATGGAGAAAAGCAATCCACTGAAAGCTTTTCTTCAGTCTCTAATTTAGCAGAGGTTTTGGCATGATGACTTCTAGAGAAATAAATAAAGGGGGCTGGATATAGCTGTTGTCTCTAAAAGCTGAGAAAGATGGCTTGGTGTTGGCCAAGGATTCAGTATCACACACTCCCTGTATCATTTGAGGCAAGCTGCTTACCACAACCCCCTGCCCCTTCTTTCACTCAAAATGGGAATAATGGTATTTCCCTGCCTCAGGAGAGTAGGCTGAGGATATCTGTATTAAAAATATGAGAGTGATCAGACACTGGATCATTTGGGCCAGGTAACTCTTCCCACCTTCCTTTCAAATGTAACACACTCATTTTTGATGTGACCTTCTGTGCATGAAGGCTGTGCAAACACAACAGTTCTCAGAAGTTCCCACCTGTGCTGCCTGCCCTAGCAGTAAACTTGGCTGCAGATTAAACTGTTTGCTATCTGCCCATGAAAGAGGTACGAGAAATGGCACACAAAGGGCAGGGAGGCAGACACAAACACAAACGTTTGTGCTCCAGGATTGTGTTTCTGAGCAGCGTCCCTTTGGTACCAGGTGGTGAAGTGGGGCTCACAGCCAGCCTCTGGGCTACAGAGACAAAATTCCACAGCTACATGGCAAACTGCTGGCATGCCTTTCTTACACACAAAAGGCTTCCAAACCAGGAGAGGAGGTCTGCCATCCCTGTCAAAAATTGACACTGGTGACACTGAATTGTTAATGCCCAACCTGACATGACTGCGAGAGGAAGGAGTGAGGTTTCATGAAGTGACAAAGAGTGCAGGAAAAGCCTTTTGAAGGCATTTTGACTGCTCACCTCCCTTCCAAGAATGAAGCACTTGAGAGCACACATAATTTTGGGGAATTTGGAGCTGATGAAAAGCGTGGTGGCAGGGAGCACAGACAGTGCTTGTGGGCATCTGCTTTTACTCACCTGTGCTGACATTCCCAAAAGAAAGACCAGCCCTTCAAAAGGGCTCATTATCTCTCTCTGGGAATCTCTCCATAGCACCTTACAAAAACTAGGCCATCTTTTCACCTGGTTACAGGGTGTAGGGTTAAACCAGAAAATAGAGCATTTTCTCTTTTTCTACGGGATGGTCATTCTGGGGCTGGAGCAAGTGCTGCTCTTGCAGCTCTGACCCTGCACAGTGGCAGGGGATGCTGTGCTAGGATAGTGCCTTTTGACCCAGCTGGGTAATTTTAAGACTGAAGAGTGCTCAGCTGTCATTAGGGACAAAGGGATTTTCCACTACAAGGTGAAGGTCAGTGGGGCAGTAAATGTGGTCGGCGGAGTTGAGCCTGGGACAAGAGCAGAGATCCCATGGGAACTACAGGCCATAAAAAATCTTGCCACCTTTCTGTCCAAATGCAATGCACCTGCTTTGATGTGGTCTTCTTCACTGCAGACACGCAGCAATGCATATGTTAAAAATCCCAAACAAAACCCTAGCAACATAACCAGTACGTTGCATACATAATTTTCTCCCTGGGGAGAGGATAAAAGAACAAACCACATGTGACTGATATCAAGCTCCATCACTTAATGTGCCACTGGAATTCATTCAGATATTGTGCTGAAGATGCCTGTAAAAGAACTGGTGCAAAATAGAAATTGATCTTATAGTTATGAAAGAATATCTGGCCCTGCCTACGAGGTAGAACCATTATACCAGCTCTCCTCACCTTATTATTAATAATCATGTTTATTACAGCTGTTGCCAAGGATTAGATGATAAAGGGAGTTGCAATAAAAATGTTACAAACACTGTCTTACAGACCACTGCTGCCTTGATGAGCATGGAGGAAGAAGTGTATCACAGCACATTAGCAATGACCAAAGCTACAGCAGTAAAATGGCCTGAATATACTGGCTCTGGGGAGATTGATTTATTCAGGAGATGGCTGATAAATAGGAAAAGAAATGCAGACAAAGATGGGAGAAATAAGTGGGAGAAGCCAGTATGGGGTAGCACTGAGGAGGAGATGATGAGGAGGAAGGAGAGGAGCTGCCAGTGAGCCCCAGGAAGATTAGTCCCATCCAAACCAATACCAGTCTCTTGTTCTGCCTTGTTCAGCCCTTCTCCTCACTTACTCTCTGCAGCCATCCCTGACAATCACCTGGCAAAGGAGAGGGGGCTAATGACAGGAGGATCATAGAATCATTCAAGTTGGAGAAGATGCCCATGATCATCGAGTCCATCCTTTGACTGATGACCATCGTGCCAACTTAACCAAAGCACTAAATGCCATGTCCAGTTTTTTCATGAACTCTTCCAAGGATGGTGACTCCATCACTTCCCTGGGCAGCCCTTTCCAGTGTGATGACCACACATGTGCTGCTGCAGGTGCCTCAGGTCCCTGCTGTAGAGCCTGGGCAGTGTGGGAGTGCAGGAGAACCCATCCCACACTGGTGTTTCCTGCACGGTGCCTTGCAGAGCTCAGCTGCAGCAGCCAAGGGGGCCCACACTGTGCTGGGGCTGGACTCTGCACTGCTGCAACCACTTTGCATTTTTCCTTGGAGGTGGCAGCCTCCCCTCCTCCCCACCCTGCTCGATGCTGCTGCTGCTCTGTGCTGCTAAGTAGCCCAGAGCCTGCCTCAGAGCTGGCTGCAGCTCTTCCATGGAGGTGGGTGGAGATGCAGTGGTAGCAAAACCTGTTATTAAGATTATATGAAGATTTCCATTTATAAACACCCTCTTTTTACAGGGTTGTAACTTTCAAAAATATCCTCGCTGTGGCTTGAAACTTCCCGTGCTTTGTCACAGGCAGAGGAGTGAGATTGGCTGGGAAAATTGGGCAAAGGCTCTTGAATGCGTTTTGGCGCAAACGCAAATCCAGAGTGTTTGAGCTTGACAAACTGAAACATTGCGGGTGGCTGGATTTCAGGGGCTGCTAGACATCTGTCCAAGTCACAAATGAAAAATCTCAACACAGCAATAATAAAAATCATTCAAAAAAGCCTTTTTTTCCCCAGACACCCAGTACAAATGTCTCCCCTGGTATCAAATGCCTCTGTTTTTTAGACTTTGCCAGAATCAAACCCGGACTGAATTTCTTCTGAAAATAGTACTCAACACAAAAATGTATTAGACTCATCTAAATCATTGAAAGCTGTGGATAACTGTGCTCCTCCTAATGTTCTATTTCTCACATTTGCCTTCTGCACTGACATTGCAAATAATTTTATATATATGTATGTAACAAATGTGTGATTTCATTTATATGTCAATGAAATAATTTGGGTTTTACAATGATACTTTTCTGTGTGGTTCAGTAAATGAGTAAAGCATGAGCAATATCTCTGATTCTTCAGCAGAGAGATCAGAAACTATTTCTAGTGTTGTTAGAGTGACTAGTGTCACACTGGGAAGGAAAAATATATGAATTCTCTGGCTTATGAGCCCTGTACCAGTTTTCAAGGTATATTAGCTGAGTTAGTAGAAGCACTGCCTTTACCTTAGAGGGAGAGCTAGAACTAGATTTGAAATGAGCTGGGAACCAAAAACAAAATTGAGAAAAAGGCTTTTAAGTGGTTGTTCTCAGATATGGTAGCATAATGTTTGCTTTCAAATTCAAAGAACATAACTGAAGAGCTGGACCTGCTGTGGTGGAGGGTGGAGAAATAAAGGCAGAAGTTGATCAAGACATGGAGAAAAGCCCAAGCAAAACAGGATGGGCAAGTGAAAGAAATCAAGAAACTACAGACTATTAAAAAAAAAATCTATCAATTTGTAGCAAAATGATTTATATGTGTGTGTGTGTGTGTGTGTGTGTAATGAGTCCAATGTGGCACTACAACTGTAAGCCAAGTGACAGGAAGGGTGCTGCAATTATCTGCAGTGAGACAGAAGTGATGTGCAGAAGGTGTGGGAGGAGAGGAGATGCTCCATAACCACCACAGGCAATCCCAATCCACGGCTGCACATCCAGATGTGAGAGGAAGGAAGGCACTAATGTATCCTGGATGGAAAGGGGTGAATGGGATGGAGGAAGTATTTAAGAGCTGATTCTTCTCTCTTCTTTTTTTCTTCCTTTTCCCTACCACGGCAACAATATTGTAACTAGGACAGTTTTTGCATATAGGGTTACAACATCAAACTCTCAGAAATCAGAGCATGTAAACAACATCCTAGCTGGATGAGGACATCAGGACTGAACCATCTAGAATTTGGACTCAAAGACCCATAGCTCAAATGGATTAATCTTTCCCCAGAAGCATGTAGAGGAAAACCACAGGCTAGAAAATTTCTGACTGAGTTCGTCCTACGGTGTTGCATTTTTCTGCTCAGATGTAACTGGGTTGCTGATCTATGAGTGTGCATCAGAGGACAGAGCCAGGCTCACCTTGTACAGCAGGTCATGTTTTGGATCAGTGGTGAGACTGTAACTCCAGTGGTCACTGGAAGTAACTGTGCACAGACACGGATTTAACAGGCAAGAAAAGAGGGCAAGCCAGCCCTCCTGACGTGGTGAAAAGTGCCCTCAGAGGAGCCACAGGCTGTGCATGCCTTGGTACAGATATGAGCTGGGCCCCTAACTCAGCAGGAACCAGAACCTGACTATTCCCAAACTCCAAATCTTGAATCTTGCAATTGTAATGCTGTGTTCACAAGGCATTTTGAATGCAATTTCCTTAGTCATTTTTAAATAATGAAGGAGGAGAAAAGGCACTTCAAATCTTTCGTCTCCAGCTCCACATTGCATTTGTCTCTGACATATCCAGCTGGATCTATAGGGAGATGCTGTCCTCAGTTAAACTGGTGTAAATCTAGTGTGACTGTGACTCTGAGCTGCTCCTTCAGCAGTTAGGGCCACAACCAAGAGAGGAATTAGGCTCGCAGCTGTTAATTAGCTTATGAAGTATGTGGTGTGCTTTAGGGTCCTTCAGGATGCAAAGCGCTATATAGAAATTATTATTAGTTATTAATAACAAAAATACCCAAGAACCCCAGGGAAACACTCCAAAGAATGGAACAAGTCAATGGCAGAGGCAGCTTTTAATCCATCCTCCCTCTCTGCACCACTTAAGCTCTCCTCCCCCTTCCCCTCCGAGGCTCAGACACACGGAGGAAGGGAGAGCCCACCATCACATGTGTTTAGCAATTTGGCAGTCTCAGCGAGTCTCCTGTGCTCTCCCACACAACATCATCAGCCTGCAGTAGGAATTGTGAAATCTGTAGCAGAACTGACACTCAGCAGTAGAAATTTTGGGGAATAACAGTGCGTGGGAATTCCTCAGCTTGCCTCTCATGGAAAATTGCAACCCTGCCCAGTGGTCTTCAGGGCTTTTCATTTCATTGCCCTCCCTTCCTCTGGGAACACGGCTGAGAAGGTAGGCTTGCTTTCTTTAAAGGTCTCTAGGTGAGAACTGAGGGTCTGTTTGCTGTTGCCTGAGTTGTAGCAAGTGGCTCCACTGGAAATTCCCAACCTGTTCTGGCCATTCCAGCCCAGGAGATGAGTGTGAATTCTATTTCAGGTGAGGAAGTAGAACAAGGGAAGGGCTGGACTTTCTCTCTGGTACTTTTTCACCCCAGGGAACCCAAAGCCCTTCATGCAACCCTGACAGAGGTCCCCCAGTGCTCTGCAGATGAGTGTGGCAGCTTACTCACCCTTGGAGAGGGGAGGTGGCTTTGCCCAGGCAGGGAATGTTGGTTATCCCTTAGTCTGTTCAGGAAATGTGCTGGGTTTTTTGCTGTCCCTTCAGGCAGCCCACCAGGGATGGCCAGGAGGGAACTGAGTGTGGGATTTCCTTGGCAGAAAGCCCTGCTGACTGCAGCTCTCCAGGTTAAGCTGCAACGTGCAGGGCCGTGCACTCACAGAGCTTTTCTGCCCTGTGTCCTTTATGCCCTGCAACGCACCACCTACAAATTAGAAAATGAAAGCCCTGAGGAAGAGGTCAGGGCTTTCCAATTTTGCAATTTCCTCTGGCAGTCACTACATCTCACCCTGCAGCCCTGGTGTTTTGGGAGAAGCCCGACCCAGAACAGACACCCTGCTGTGCTCTGGGGATGAGGGGATGTGAGTGTGGGCAGCTCCTCGGGATGCTCGCCCCTGCTGAATCCAGTCCTCACCTGGACCTTACTCACAAAACTATCCAAACCTCCCAAATGTTCCTAAATCAATAAGGAATAAGGAACATGATGGAAAACAGGGCAGGAAGAGCAGAAGACTGATCTGATGTGTAGCAATTCCCTTCCTACTGGCAGCTGAGGAGGAAGCCCCTGGTCCTGAGCTAGCCACTCGCAGAAAGGGTCAGTCATTGTCAAGTCCCTAAACTGACAATGTCTTCAGGGTTGGGCCTCCATTGCAGTCCCTTCCCAAAGAGCCTGAATGCTGAATCCAAACATGGCTTAATATTGTTTCTTGCATTTCCCAGCTATGCTAGGGATTTGAAGAGTTGTATGGATTGCATGTATGGGTTCCAAAACATTTTAGGCTCATACCTCCCTGTGCTTATTTAGGTGCAATTGCTGGCAAGGCAAATATCCAGAGTAACAACCAGGCTGGCCTGTGAAAGTTGTAGGAAAGCATTGCCCTCTGTGCTGAAAGAGCCAGGACACCGAGTTTGCTTTGTTACAAACATTATGCTTATTTTTCACTTGGGTCACTGGAGTTCAGAAAATGTTGGTAAACACAGCTTATATCCCACAGGGCCATGCAGGGTAGCTGTGAGTGTGATCAAATTGCCTCAGCACAGCTATGCCAAGGCTCCCAACGTCTCCAAACAAGCTACTGCTGTTCTAACTTGCTGCTTTACTCATAATCCACATCAAACACTGGGTGTTAAAGTAGATATTGCACAGATTTGATTTTAGGTCCCTTTCTATGCAGCTGAGCAAAAAACAAATGCCAAGCCTTGCAAGTGTTGTTAGCTTTTAGAGGCTGCTATTATAACATTAATAATTTTATTATTGTTATTTCCTCAGGGTTGTGGGTACCCCAGTGATTTACAAGAAAACAAAGTGATTTGGGCCTCTCCTGAAGCTCTTACAACAAAAGTTAGACTTAAGCACAGCTCTGGGCTTATTTAACAAGCAAACAGTGCCAGCAGGGTGTTTGGAAAAGGGAGGTTTATAGCAGCACAGGATCAGGAGACATTTACGATTGTGTGCACGTGTATATCCTGTTAGTTTATGCCAGCTTTTAAAAACAAAACCGTAGAGGGGAAAGGTGTGCTGGATTTAGGGATGATGCCTGCAAGAAAAACGAGCGGAGGTCAGCGAGGGAAGGATGATTTGGAAAGGGGAGGCTGAAGGGAAGGCTGCAGAGGAGGAGTGTGAATCTACCTGTGGCACAGCCAGGGAAGGCATACGGGGGAGCAGGAACTGCTGCTCACTCATAATAACCCTTTTGAAGCTTGACTGCAAGTCGTGCTGCTCCACCAATATTTTTTCATCCACTGAGCACACTAATTTATTACAGGAGAGTCTGTAGGTGTGAGCTCTGTGCTAAGGCTAATCTCTGAAGCGTTTTCAGCTACTGTGCACGTTACATTACTCTTGCGTCCCAGGGAGGAGGCTATTCATAATGGAATAAAATTTACTCACAATACTAGACTGGGGAATATTATTTCTAATGTGATCTGGTCCAGTTACACTCAGTTAGAAACCTGAAAGGCCGTTTCAGGGTTTTGAATCATGTCCAAGCAGGTACCAAGCCACCTTCTGTGTCCTGGATTGTACTGCCTGGAGACAAAACATCAGAGCTTCTTGTACCAAATTGTACCTCTCTGCTCCCCACCTACACCACACATGGAATACCAGAGGGCTCAGAAATGAAACTCCCCTGCTTTAAAGTCTTTAACATGAGAACTTGTCTCCTAAGCCTGCAAAACCCCAAACCCCTTTCACATTTGCCCACTTTTCCTTGGAAAATATGATCAGTTCTCCACTGGAATCACTGGTCTGAAGTACCAGCCCCTTTCTTGGTTTCTAATTTACTGCTATAGCTGCAGCAGTCTGTGAAGTAACAACAAAAGTTGTGCTGCATCTTAGATCTTAACCTCATTCTTTTACCTTTGAACTCAGTTGCCAGACAAGAGAAGTGCCAAGATCAAAGAACAGCAGCATCTCAGCCTCACTGTGTGTTTGTCTCTCCACGAGTAAATCCCCTTTTTTTTTGGCTGTGCCAAAGCCACTGCTGAAAGTCTCTCTTTCTTGAAGTTGGTCAGCACTTTTCAATGGAAATTTCTCAGAAGGGTGCAGGGGCTTTGACCTGGTCCCCTGAATACCAGGGGAATAAAGTGAATATCTGAACTATTGGCTTACTGACAATTTCAGTGCATCTAACTTATGGTTTTGGCTTAAACAAAAAAAGGCATAAACCCTGATCTTTTTCCCACCCCAGTGTAGAACAGGAAGTTTTATAAATCCAGAGCTTTGTGGGGTGGGAAAGTAGTTGGCCATGTTTTTCCAGCCTGGTCTCTGCATCTGCTTGACTTCGTGTCAGCTACCACGCACCTTGCTCAGCATTTGTTTGCAGCTTCTCTTTGGGTCCTGCTGGGACAGCTGTGGCTGCTGGACACATCTGGCCAGCTGTTCCTTGGGCACCACTTGGCCACCTTACTTGCAGTTGCCACACCTCAGGCTACCAGTCTGCCCCTTCAAAACCAACCTCTGAAATCCATTGTGCACCAAGAGCTCTTGATCAGCACGGCCTTGGAAGATGCTGGCCTTGGTTTTGCTGAGCCAACACTAGAGCCCTGTCAACCTCAGACATGGAATTCAGTCTGTGCATTGGTCTCTGGTCTCCTGGAGTCCCTTTTATTGACTGTCTAAATGAGTTTTGACCAAGCTGGAACTAAAACCATGCAGGTTTTCCTCTTGTTTCCTCTGTGACCTGACATTCCAAATGGATTGTGCAAAAGCCTCTTGAGAGCTGCCCTCCACTCCTCCTGAAGGGCTCCTCTCTTTCTGTAGTGCCCTTCACAGTGCTGTGGAGCAGAGGCCATTGATACCAGAGAGAATGAAGGACTTTGTCCCACCCCGGGATCCTGTAACAACCCCAGCGCTGGGGATTCCCCTGCAGGGGTGGGAGGGCTGGGGGTGTGCAGAGAACAGAGAGCATTTCCTGGCAAGCTGGAAGCCTTGTGTATAGAATACCTGTGGAGACTGGCAGGGAAAGCAAGCAAGCTGGGACTGGATGCCTTCCAAGCATCAGAGCAAAACTGAGTCTCTCAGTGGAGGATGCTAAATTTTGACAACAGGAAAGAAACAGATAGACAAGGGGTGAGTGGGAGGGGAAAGCCTTTCCCTGATAATGCTGTCTGCTTGTAGCTTGAAGCATTATGATGTATTTCCACATGCCATCATGTGTACACAGCGTTTTACTGGCAGCTAAACAGGCAGAATTTTGTCCCCAGGATTTTGCAGCACAAAGACCCCAGCGTGTGGGGCACTTGCAAGTGAGGACACCCAGGTCTTCAGAAGAGGCTCCCAGCAGCCATTAGGCAGCAGCTACAAGGCCTGAATCCCACTCCTGGTGAGGTCAGTGGGAAACAGTGGGGACAAGATTAGGCCTGAGACTTGCAGGATGGAAGGAGGGAAGGAAAGGTCACAGGCTGAGCTACGGCGTGTTCATATCTTGTTTGCTCCTGGCTTTAGCTGGGTATCTCTGAATCATTCCTCATTCCAAAGATGTAATATAGTAAACAAAGTTAATAGTCAGAAGGGGCAAAGCTTGCCAAGGGCACAGGAGAAGTGGAAGTCATTAAGGCAGGGAGAGTAACTGCAGTAAATGAGTCCTGAGGGCAGGCACGAGGGAGGGGAATAGGGCTGTGCTGAGGAAGGAGGGGAGAGGACAGCAGGAGAGGAGGAGCAGGGTCAGTGCTGCAGGGCAGTGCAGGGGCTGGGGAGGGCAGATGTGCCGAGTGAGCAGCGGGTAGCTCGGGAGAGCAGACAGGGAGCAAGCTCCAAGAGAGCCACGTGAGGCCTTGAAGATGAAATGAGAACTGAACTTTGATGTAGAAGGAGTCTGGAAGTCAGCACAGGGATTCAAGAAGAGGGAATGACACAAGTGGAACAGCAGGTAGGGAAAAGATAATGTAACTGCTGCATGCTGAGTGTTTTAGTGTGAGTATTAAGCCTCCCCTACAGTCCTGCTGGGCCTCTCTGGCTCTGAGAATTGAGCAGGTTTGTGCTTCTGTGAACTGGTCTAAATAGCTGGGGAAAACATCTTCCCTGCATTGCTTTTGCCTAATCAATCATCCACACATCAGGAGAGTTCATTCGTAAGGGAAGGCAGTGGCAGGGAGAGGGCTGCCTGTGCTGCTGGGATGGGTGCCACTGAGGGGCTGAGGATCTCCCATCACAGCCCAGCAGCTCTAGGGTGCAGAGCATTTCTACAGAGAGAAAAAGCTGTGGCATTGCCTCCAATCTCATGATTTCCCCAGAAGCTGCTCAAGGGGACAATCCCTTGTAGCAGTAGAGCATTTCCCACACTTTGCAGGTTCCAAAGAAGATCAATACCACAGGCTCTGTTGTTTATTGCATCTTCCCTCGGGCATGTCTTGTCCAGGGTGTTTCCTGCAGGACAGAACTGCCAGAATAAGCAAGAAACATTCCTGTTCCTGTGGCTTCTTCTGTGAGAAGCTTCATCTCCCATCTCTGAGACCTTGAGTAGATTCTATGTGGTTTTAACACCATCTCTCCATTCACTTCTGAAACAATTTTCTACATGTGAATTTCTTCTATTTTCTTACCTTCCATGATCTTTTAGATTTAGTTTTTACTTATTGTTCCAACTCTGGTGACTTTCCTCCTGCTGCCCCTTCCTCCATCTTCTCCTTCTTTCTCAACTATTAGCATGAAGTTTCTCAACTTCAGTTTCCTGATCTGTGGGACTCAGTCCTACCAAGACCAACTTTTCCTGCCCTACCAAGTGCTGCCTGGCTTAATTTGCACCAATCCTGTCTCTTAATCCCAGAATTACACAAAACCTTTGATTCCCTTCAAGCATTTTCCTCATATGCCTATTAGTGCTCATCTGCAGTTTCCCTGGCTCCCTCCTTTCATCTCTCTGTCCATTATGGCAATACCTGGCAGTGCTGAGTTAATCTCCAGCACCATCTGCATTAAAAACCAAATCCAAACCTAAACAAAATCCATCACATCAAGATCTTCTTCAGGATGTTTTAGCAAGTCTCTGATGGTCAGTTGTTTGGGTTATACTTTCAGGAACAGCAGTGTGAATCCATCCTTTGTATCTACCAGGACAGCAGGATAGGGCAGTTTATCAAGGACAGTCTTGTTATTCCTCCTGTTTCTCAAGTTGGATTAGCCCTTCCTCCCTGTTCCTATGACACCACTATTATTCCCAGCACACTCACGTTGTCTTCACCTCCTAGATCTTTTCCAGACAATATACTTTTTCCATCTTTCGATCACAGATTTCCCTGATTTATATTGTTTACACTTACAGCCCCCTTTCCTGAGCCTTTCTCATGCCTTTCCTCCTACTCTCTTTGCAGCCCTGGAAACATCTGACATAATTCAGTCGCTCAAGAAAACAACTTCTTCTCTTGACCCTGGTACCTCTCATCATTTAGGCCTATCTCCTTACTCCGTCTTTTTACTTTACTGCTGTTTCCAGTAATTCCACAGCTTCTAGTACTCAGCTCAGCTCTTTGAAAAGAAGCCATTATCTGCTGTGTCCTCAGGCTCCTCCATCGACACCTCCGTTCCACTTAACAAGCACCCAGAGCCCCCTTATTCTTCACAGAGCACTTAAGAGAGTCACTCCCTGCTGTCCCTCCTGCATGACTGTCCTCATCCATTTTCACTCCAGCTTCATGCACACGGCAGTGCAGGAATCTAATGATCTCCTCTCTGCTAATGATGCCTGGTCCCACTTCTTTTTCTGCCTCGTGGCAGCCTTGTGAGATGGTTGCCCACTCCATCCGTCTCGGGGTATTCATTGTGATGAAGGCGCTGTCGTTTCTTAGCAACTGCTCAACTTTCAAGTGGTTCTTTGGATGGGGATGCCTCTTCTTTGCTGGGATCCCTTCCTCACGGATAAATGATGCTTTTAATCTTTTTTTTTTTCCTTATAAGAATTATAATCATACCTAACATTCGTATTGCTTTTCACTCATGGAGCTCGAAGTATTTTGCAAAATCTGTAAGCATTGTTTTCTCCATTGTAGAGAGAGAAAAGCTGAGTCACAGAGACACTAGGGCCAATATTTTCATGTGTTCATTCATTTTATGCATCTTCATTTCTGGGAACCCAGTCTGAAATAACTTAACCTAATTGCTTTGCTGTAGGACATGAAAGGGAGCAGTAGGTCTTGAGCACCTTTGAAAAATACAGAATAGAACAGTAGGTGCAAAATATCTCAGATGAGGCACAGAGAACTGAGTACCTATGAAAATGTAGTTGTATACCATCTGATCAAGGCCACAAAGAGCTCCCTTACTTCTGACATCAGAGCCAGAGACCTCCATTCATGAGGCCACTGCTGCTTCAGGGTCTTCTTTCTGCCTTGAGTGGTGCAGAGATGTGATGGTGCGAAGCATCAGGGTATTTTAGAAGTTTCAGAGTAACTCTTCATACTGTGACATATCCATACCTCCTCAGTTTTTGTTGGTTTGTTTTTTGGTTTTTTTTTCCTTTTCTGTGAGAAAGATCGAAAACAATCCTGTCCTAGAAGAACTGGACTTCATATTGAAATGATAGAAAATGGTTCAAAATTCTTATCACCCAGCAAAGACTTCACCCTGGACTTGTATTATAGATGAATTCATTAAATATTTGATTCTTCTGACTGCCTCTTCTCTCCTTCTGGCCACTGAATCCACCTCAGATCTAAGCAACCTTTTCCACTGAGACTAGAGAGAATGTTCCTGCAGAGTGTCAGCTTCAACAAACTGCCATTCACAGACAAAAAATGTGTTTCAGTAAAAAATGTCTGTGAGCTCTATCTGCCACGTTAATGTCAATAGTACTCAAATATTCACAGTTTTATAACTGCACTGGCTTGTCCCTCCTTACCTGCAGCCTCTCTTGCCTAAAAAAGTTCCTGGATTTGTATCAGCTTTTCTCTGTTACCTTCTTCATGGGTGGAATAGTTCCTCTTAGTCTAAAATGCTTCAAATGATCAACAGCACTTTTCTGTGTCTGTTTGAAACCCATTCTGCATATGTTATGTGATGGTTGATGAACAACCCAACATGAGCCACTCTCAGCACAGCCAAAGGAATCCTGGGCTGCAGGGCAAGGGAGGGGATTCTGCCCCTCTGCTCTGCTCCCCTGACCCCCCATCTGGAGTGCTGAGTACAATTCTTGTGTCCCCAGCACAGGGAAAACATGGAACTGTTGGAGCAAGCCCAGGAGGGGGCCACGAAGTTGATAAAAGGACTGGAGCACTTCTGCCAAGACAGGCTGAGGATGTTCAGGCTGTTCAGCCCGGAGAAGAGAAGGTTGTGTGGAGACCTCATTCATTTTTTCAAATCCCTCTCCTTTATTTTCCAGTCTGGTTTGTTCCAGTCTGTGTCACCACTCAAATTTCTCTGCTAGCAGGGGCCTCCTCATGTCCCACAGCTCCAGCTGGTGACCTGTCTTTTTCCAATACTGCTTCCTTTGCCTGGATTCACATTTCTCTCTCTGCTTTTTGTACTCTGTCTCTCTCTGTCTCTCTCTCTCATTCCTGTCTTGATTTCAATTGATAACAGATTTGATTGTTTTTCAATTGTTTTTTTAAACCTTAGCCCTGGGTTTTTCCACTGTGAACCCAAGCCAGCCTGTGTTTTTTACAAAATATAGGATTGGTAAGTAATTCCATGCATGATATCAACAGAAAATCCTTATTTCTTTTGAAAAGCCTGGGAGAGACCCACTTCCTCAAAACCATTAACAGTCTCTCCCATGTGTTTTCTAATAATTCTTGAAGGAACATAATAGCTTCCCTTAATTTGTTTGTTGATTGACTTTTTTTTTTGACAGCACAAGGGCAATTCAACCTCTGACTTGTTTGCTAATCTGTTTGTACCAGCATGGCTTTAAGCATATGAGATGTGAATTTCAGTTATTTTCTAACTGGAGACGTGTACTCAATGACTTTTATCCTAAGCCATCAACTGAAAATGGAAAATATTTGCGTTTCCAGTTCCCCCACAAAAGAAAGAATGTAACAAAAATATTCCTCAAACTCCAGGTGCTTTTGCAGCTTTTCCCTCAGACAAAAATTTCCAGTAACAATTTGGTAGCTGCTTTAACTCATTAGTAGTAGTGTCTCATCAGGGTGAATACTTTTTGGTTGTAGAAACAACATTTGCTTTTTACAAACATATTCACGTAAATGTTGCTATTTGAGGGAAAATCCATGCCAGTAAATATGTTTTTGGAACAGTCACAGAAGGCAGACAAATGGAGTGGGAGCACAATTGAAGCTAATTTGTTTAAAGTAAACAGAATGATCATACACAAATATTTTGGGTGATATTTACCAAAACCTATGTTCTTGCCCATCTGATGACAACTACATAATTTTTGCAAAGTAAAACGGGTGCATGAGAGCCCAACCTGTCCCTTCAAAGGGTAGGAGTTAACCAGCAATGGGAGATGTGCCATGCTGAGTTTTTGTTTAAAGGGTAGTCTGAGAGGTTATCTTAAAAGTCAGATCACACACACTTTTCACTCCAAATGCATGAATACACTCAGCCAAAGTTTGCCTGCATCCACAGAATCTTTCTTTGATGAAGAAAACGTCACTGCAGCATCAATACTTTCAGGTTAATGACAGGCAGAGGGTACAAATAGCTCCCTTCTTTTGGTGGAAATATTTCAGCTTTCTCAATTATGGCTCTGCCCAGTGTTTCTTTCCTTGGCTGCTGCAGGAATGCTGCTCCTGTAACACAGCATAATCTTACAGGTGCTGTTAAAGAGCACCACATCTCTGTGCTGTTTATTGGGCAGCAAGGGGCAAGTGTGGAGGAGTCCAGCAGTACTTAAGGTGATTGAAGCTGTGTGAGTTACATGCTGGCAGGACAGGGAGAAAACCACACTACAGCAGCTCACACTGCTTTGTATCCCCTCAGCTCAAGCTGTGAACACAACCAAATATATACATTTTTATTAGTTATAGACTTCCATCTTTTCCATCCAAGCCAGTGAAACAGCTCGTGTGGCTCACTGGGTGAAAACCTTTGCTCCTGAGTGGAGAGTTCCTGTAATCATACCCCAGATGTTTTATGCAGTGAAATGGCTGCAGCACAAAGTGATGGCTGTGGATAAATAAAGTTGGTATTGGAAATGAATGTTGCAAACATCTGATGAACTGTTCAAAAGAGAGACAACAGAGATGACAGTGTCGTCACATCTGGCTCTGGATCAATCATGCCACTGCACACCACTGCATGCCTGACATATAGATTATGAGCCAGCTCTAAACTGATGAGCAGCCCTGGGAATCACACATATTCCAAAAAGAGCAAACCACCCAGGGCTCGTCACGGCGCGTACTGGGGAATGTGAGCAAACAAACCTGGGCCTGTTTGCAGAGCCTGTGACTGAACAGGGTAGGGTTCCTCTGCTCCACAGCATTAGGTTTAGATCACAGCAGCTCCCTCTAACACAACCACATTTCCTGGCTGGCCAGAGAAGCCAGCTCCAGGCAAGTGGGATTAACGACACACCTGCGAGGAATTAATGGAGGTGACAGCAAAGAGGAGATGCCTGTGACCAATGCAGCCACTGCTATCTCAAAGGGGGAAGCTTCTGATCATACAAGAGGCCCAAGCTGTTACCAGGGGTCTGCACAAAGCTGTCTGCAGCTTCATGTGTGCAGCATCACTGTGCAGTGCCCAGAGGTGCAGCCTCCCCAGGAGCTGGGGTTTGGAATGGCTGCAGGTCTGACTGCCCTGACCAGGCTGAGCCCGTGGGCAGCCTAGAGCCTCTCCTGTGTGTTTCTCTAACACATAGCACAGTTGGAGGTGCTGCTTTAGGAAATACAGTTTCTAATTGCAACCCAGGGTTTTCCAGACCAGTGGCATTGGCTGACAGACGTTCACGTGGTCCCAGATTGCCTTTTACTGTGTTTCTCCTCCTCTCATTTATCCAATAGACCATTGAACTATTGAGCAGCTCTGGCTGACACATTTTTGCAGCTCTGAGACCTACAGCACATGATTGTCAGTATATGGGGACCATGATCTCTTGTCACATTCAGGGGAAAGAAGGGTAGTTTTTGCCTGCAAACAGCTGAATTGATTGGTGTTGCTGCTAAAACTTTCTGTCTCCTTGGCACTGCATGATGAGAGTTGTATAATCCTTGAGCTGTTGTGCAATTTCCCATGCAAGGAGCCAAATAAATGGGATTTCAGAGGGATATATTTTCTTTGTTATTCCTCAGTGGTGAAGTTCAAATCTGGCAACATCCGTGCTGACCAGAGACAACCTCACTGCCCCCACTCCAGGACTCTGAGGATGTGCCATGATGTGGTGATTTATCCAGTAAACCCTTTGCCAAGAGTAAGCAGTAAATTCCTGTCTCATGCACAGAAGCCTGTAAGAGTTAGCTCACAAAGAGAAGTCCACCCATCCCCAGGACAGAGGGGAGCCCCCTGTGCATTTGGCTTCAGGGAGTAGAAACAGCGCGCGTGGGATTTCACCAAGTGGTGCAGAGAGGCATCAGACATGTTCCCACGGGCCCAGAGCCTTCAGCTGGCACACAGTGAGCTCCCAGGGAGCTTGATTCTGCAGAGCACATTTTCCTACATCTCTGACTCTCTGGCTACTCTCTCGTGGTAAGAGAGATGAAACACTGCTGTCTCTTTCCCTGTGTGCACAGCCGAGGAAAAGCCATACAAGGTGCTTCCTTTGGCTTTCTTACAAGCATGTGGCCCAAGGGGGGCTCACAGCTTGTATTGATTTGAGATCCAAGATGGGCTATTTTCAGTTCTTGATCAGTACCCACTGAGGACTGCCAGAGTGAGGAGATGGGAAAAGTCTCAAAGGTGTGATGCACAAACCACTAAGACAGAAGTATAAATTTTTAAAGACCCATATGTCTCTGGAACTTCAGGCATAGATGTTCTGCAGTGATACACCACAGTCACTTGGAGTTCTGCTGGGATGTGATATCCACAAAACCTGGCTGCAGATGAGTAAAGCCCTGAGCAAAGTGGCCTGGCCTCACAGCTGACCCTGCCTTGAGCAGTAGCTTGGACTAGAGAATTTGTGATGTTCCTTCCCACCTGAGTGCTGCAGTTATGCTATGATTCAAACTCCAATACCACACACAAATGTCTGACCCATCTCTTCTTTACCAATACCCCTTGTGCTGTGTCTAGAGGGTGTATACAAACAGGCACAACTGGAGGTGAAAGTCAGTGCTGTACCATTGCAAAGCCTGGAAATAGAGTGATTCAATACATACACAACATGGCAATGACCACACTCCAAATAGCCAGGGAGCATCTCTAAAATTTCATTCCACCACAGGATCCAGCTGCTGAAATTTGTGTTATAACTAGAACTTACAAGGAGAAAAGGAATCGGATTGAAAAAACACGCAGGGAAAAACAGACTTTCTCAAATTGGCAACATGTTGACAGATTTCTGTCAGTGCAACATATATTAAAGTAAAAGAAGCTTCCATGCTAGTCTAAACATAGGAAATGGATGAGTGCTCCAGCAGATCCACCCCGTTGGCTGGTCATGATGTTCTTCAGAATTGCTTAAGTCTCTGAGAACATTTTGGGATGGAGGCCCAGGATTCACCTAAGATTTATGATGCATTATTATTGTTATTATTTCCAACTTACCAGTGAAACTGAATCAGAGAAAAACAACTGAAACTGAATTCTAACTCAAGCTAGAGATGTTTTATTCAGCTGGGGTTGACCACGGATCTCACATTTGAGAAGAGCAGGAAAATTGGAATCCCAGAATCCCAGTGAAGGAATCTCAACAGCCAAAAAAAAAAATGCACTTCACTGCATGTTGCTGCATTCTGATGGGAAGTAATAAAAAGGGCTTGTAGTTTACATGAAAGTGCAGCAAGAATCCAAAATCTATCGACTTCTAAAACCACCAGTAAGCCCCAGATCTTCACCCATCCAGCCTAGGGCATAAACTTCCCTCAGAGGCCTGCACTTCCTTCTGTGCATGCACTTACTGTAGAAGACAGAATTGGGATTATCAGTCCTGTCCCTTCTCCAGTGGGGCTTGTACAAGTTCATTCCATCACTGCACTGATGAGACTGGTGCAGGCAACGAGGTCATGACTGCAGTTACCTTGGACCTTCAAGGGTCTCTGGGGAGTCACAGCCCTTTTCTCTAGGAATGCAGCTGCATGCTTTCAACCTGCATTTATCTTACAAAGCAGTGTGTCTCGATTTGAAGTTCTGCACAACAGGATTCCTCATAATGGACTTGACAAATCTGGGGCAGTGCACGGAAAATCTCCCTTCAAGGGAACAGGTTCAGGTGCACCGACACTGATTTTCACTCTTCAGCAGATGGAAGGCTATTTAGAGGTGGAACACTGAAGGTGGCATTATTTGCCAAGAGTTGCATTCCAGAGTTTAAAGGAAGGGATCTGTCAGAGAGGTTATGCTGGTAAGAAATTCCCAGACCATCCCAACTCCATTGCATCAGAAGGACTAAATGATCAGTGACCTTGAGCAGATACTTCTCCAATAGGGGTAGAGGTCAACAGGAAGACTTTTTGTGCCTGTGGAATGTGTCCAAGGAGAGATATGAGGTGTGTCTAAGGAAAGAATCTAAGACAAAACAAGAAAGTGTACAGCCATCCAAACATCTGGAAAGAGGTGGCACCGGCTGACCTGACAGACTTGTTTGTATGTGCATGGTGAAGCCTGAAGATGAGCTGCCAGGGATGGCTGAGCACATTCTCTCCCTGAGGATTTCTGGATGGGATTCTCAGGCTGGGATCCATCTCCCTGGGAACTCACTGAAGCATACACCACTTCCAGACTGTGTTGCCATGCTCAGTAGCTTGTGGGACAGGAATAGTGTAAAGACAGTCTTGCCACGCTGGACTGAGGAGGTTACTCTGAGAAGTGGGGGCATGTCAGGATCTCCACTCCTCTGCTGCACTGAGGGAAATGTCCCAGGCAAGAATGGAGCCCTGGGGATAGGGGTGTAAGACATACAGAATAAAGCTAACATGCCAAGGTGACCATAGTTCAACTTCTGATGAATGGCAAAAGGAGAAGGACCAACAGGCCCTTCCTTTTTTTGTCCTGTCCTGCTGTTGTACTCTCTAAGGCTGCTGAGGTATTTCTGACTCTCTGTGTTGGAATCTTGGGGTTAACAAGAGTTAACTCTCTCTCCTTGGAGTTAACGAGAGGATGAGAGCACATATGGGAAAAGGTAGAAAGAGAGAGAGTATGGAAAAGAGCTTGGAAGGAAAGCCAAGGACAAGCAGATACAGTCATGATGCTTTGGCTGGGACGTATATTGAATAACACTTCCCAGTTGCCCATAAAGTCAAGATCCTGGCAGAGGGTGGATCTGGATGCTAACTCAGCATTTGTATGCTATGAAGAGAATACCATGGGGACTCGGTCCATTTTCCTCATTGAAATGATCAACTCAAGTGAATTAACTTGGTTTCCCACTCATCCAACCTTAATCATCCTCCTTTGAAGTTCTCCTTCCTCATTCATGCTGTAATTGTGCTCTCTATAAAAAATCCAATGTGTCTCAAAGGCAGCTGGAGTACAAACCACGGAAGGGACATGGAGGCCTTTTATCCAAGACAGACCTACACTGAAAATTAATCCTGGCTTTGGACACAGCTTAGTAATAGCTTTCAGATTAGAGAGACAGAAGAAGCTAGCATGGCTGGACTGCTAACTATGCCTGTGCTTGCTGCCCTTGAAAGGGACTGATTCAGGGGGCTTTATTCACCCAGACTAAAATACTGGTTGAGTTAGAGGAAGGTTGAAAACCTTGTTCTGATGTTACATAAGCACATCGTGTAACTTAAACTGAGGGATCAGTTCAACTCTGTAACTCTGAGCAAGCATAACTGCAGTGAAATAAAATTGTTACAAGAAGGAGTGAGAAGGGGTTTAGAGACTGACTTTTCTGTCATATCTCTCGGGAAGAAAATCTCAATGAAAGCCACCAGTATTAATGAAAGCCAATTGGAACTTGATAGGAATTATTTTGCTATTTTGTCAGCGTTGGTTGGAACACAGGGATTTAGGAAGATTTCCTTTGTAGAAGCACATCTAGGAACACTGTGCTGTCTCCTCTGAGCTGTGAGATGCACAAGCCTTTGGGAATTTGTATTTCTCTCAGGATATGGTTTGTATGCAGCTTTTCAGATTTTCATGGAAGAGCAACAAACCCACATTACTGGCATCTGTTAAATGAATGAGAACACACAAGCCCAGACCCAAACCCACATGCCACGAAGGAACCAGAAGGAGAGAAGGGAAATTCGGGTTGCCTGGGATTACTGTGCTTCTTCTAAAAATTGTCCCCATAAAGAAATACCTTATCACAGTGGGGTAAGCTGCCAAATCCCAAAGAATGGGCTTCAAGAAAGTCCTTCTCAGGTTATTAAAGAGGTCCTGTCAAAGAAATGGCAAACAAGAAAGTGGCCTTTGTTTTCCACAGTCATGATGGGTCTAGGAACTGGAGTGGTAAGGGGCACTGTAAGTGGGGACCAGCATGACTTGTAGGGGTCCCAGAGAATGGAGCTGCTGCAGTTGAGTCATTTCCTAACTGCATTTGCTGGTATGGCACTTGGCTCTGACCAGAGCATTTCACAGTTTTTTACTGGAAGCACACAAACATTCTCTCCATTTGAGAGGAAGGAGAGGGAAGAGCTCAGCTGCAGCGAAGAATAGCGAAATCAGAGAGTGAGGGAGGGAGCTGCAAAAAAAAAGAGCAGGTATAGTGCATGTCCGATGAGGTCCATCTGTTCCTCATTAACCAGATGTCTCCCACCCACCTCCTGAAGTGCCATTGACTGCGTATTGTCAGGACAAGAAGGGGATAACAATGCCACCATGGTGCAGACATTCATACACCAACAGGAGTCCTGCCATGCAGCCATCCCTCCCTCTACTACCCTTCCAGACTGGATGCCAAGTCCCTCTTTTTCATAATCAGCTTTTAAACAGTTACATGCTCATAAAGCTTTTTGCATTATAATTACCATGTGTTTCATCCTGCTCTGAAAATGGCAAGTTATTTCAGCCCACTTTACCAGAATCAGACCTTACTTCCTGTAAGTGTGTCACGACTTCCTGCAGCGTTTAAAAGAGAGAAAAGTGAATCCTTGCTTTCAAAAGTGATTTCTGCTTGCCAAACTTCATCATTTTAAGAGTCAGAGAGTCCTTGGATTCACACCTGTATCCAAAGTACAGCGGTAGATTTATGGACAATTCAACCTACTAAAGATTATTTAGAAATGCAGGAAGAAGCATAAATTACTTTCTCTATGTTGTTAGCCAGGGATCATTTATAATAAGAGCCCATTGAATTATCCTTACTCCAAGGGTGATCTGTGCAGTGGTCCATGTGTGGGCAGGTCAGCCCACACAGGAAAACTCTGTCTTGTTCTCTAGGCTGCATTCACAGCCTGTTCATGGCAAGTCTTCCTTTACCTCCATATCCCTGATGAAAGCAAAGCACTCTGTCCCTCAACCCTCTAAATCATTCCACAGCACGGCTCATAAACTGTAGTGTGCAAATGGAGCATCTGCTGAGCTGCTGCCACAGATAATGTGATGCTTCCACCTCTTTTCCTTCGGAAAAGCATGCAGGCTACGCCGTGCCCTGGGCCCCTGACTCATGTACCAGCTAGAAAATAGTCTTAATCTTGTTTTAAATGTCTTAATCTTGTCATTTTGCTCCAAGCTCCTGCACACTGAACTTGAATGGCTGGAGGAGATCTGGGTGGGCGTGTGTCCCCCAAAAGCAGCAGCTCTGAGCACTTGCCAGATGAGCAGCTGAAGGCCTCCAGAGCCTGTTGAGATAAATATCTGTGCCTCTTTCAGAGTCAGTGTGCTTAGTGAGCCTGCAAGGCTGCTAGGACAGCACTGGGTTCCAATGCCTGTTGAACAGCTGGTGCTGAGCCTCACGGTGATGTGAGACCTCGGCATGAGCCCTGTGCTCTCCTTGATGTCACGGGGTTGTTACATTGCTGTAACTACCAGAGTCACTCCAGCGTGGATTCCTGCTCACTGTGAGGCAAAAACTCCTTCACACATCGACAGCAGTTGGTCCTTGAGCCCTGGTGGGTGATGGCTGAGGCTGCACACAGGGGTGGTGGCATTGCTGAGCCCTGTGCACGTTGCAAAAAGCTGAACAAAGCCAGGTAAGGATGGAAAGGAATAAAGAAAGATTTGGTTGAGCAACAAAACGGGAAACTTCATCAAGAGACAGGAGAGAATGGATGGCAGAGAGAGGAGTGAGTGGTTTTTTAAGGAGAAAAGCCTCAGTTGGTGAGGGGAATAACCACAAGCAGAAATGACAAATGATGAGCTGGTGTCAAAGGCAGGAGATCTCCCATTGAGTTCAAAGGAGAGGGAGCTGTTGAGGGGGACATTGTGTTCATTGTTTTTTCATGATGTCTTTTTCCTGAGAGGTGATGGGTGAAGACATTACATGTAAATGTAATCTTTCTCACAGAGGTGTTACATCTGGCAGTGACTGTAAGTGAAAGTGTAAGCTCAGGCCTCATGCTAGGTTTCTGAGAAAGGCTGTTCTTCAGCTACCTGGGGAAGTTGTGTGAGCCTGCAGGGAGAGGCAACTGCAGTAGGAGGTCAAGTTCTCAAGAAGGAATGGTCAATAGAGCTCTGTGCCCCCAAACCTCCCCGGAGATGCCCAGTCAGGTGTGGTGCTTTTGTCTCTCTTTACACTCCAGAGCTAAAAGCACGCTGGAAACTCCGCAGCTGGATTCTGCAGCAGCAATCTGATTAGTGTCCAACAAATGGCTCCCAGCCAGGTTTGTGACAACCTGATCAATCAAATTCAGAAAATCCCTTTTTAGCTTCACAGCTGACATTGGGAAAGATCTGGGAACATGTTTGGGAATTAAAGGCACCCGCTGAAAATGAATGAGAAAGAAAAAAACCCCACAGACAGGCAGGTGGAGAAAGAAATGAATGGAGGATGGTGTGATGAGTCCATGTGCTGGTGTTTGAAAGAAAGCAAGCCACCTTAGATGTCAAATTGTGTCCTTGCCTGCATCACCTGGCAAACATGAGGCTGTGCTGTGGTGGCAACCTAATGTGGATGCATTTCCATGTCTTGCTTTTGCAAGAGGAAAACACATCAGAGAGTTTCTCCAGGTGAGTTACAACTGACATGGAAAGCCTGAGGAGAAAGCTGGGATCCAGCAAGACATGGGAAAACATACCCAGAGTGCCTGTTGCTGCTATGAAACACCATCTGTCATGGACCTATGCAGGAATTCAGTGCTGGATTCTACTCACATCACAAGGAAAGAATCTGTGTCTTAGCCTCTCGTGCATCATTGCTGAATGCAAGAATCAGAAGTTCATCCTCACTTGTAGTAGCCATGGATTTGATCCAATGTCAACTTCCTGCCTTATTTTTCTGACACTGCCCAAGACTTAAACAGCATGGATTTTATTTTTCTTTGTTCCCCTTGCTGTTTCCTTCTTCTCACTTGAGGCATTGTAGAATTGGTTCATTTTTTTTAATAAAACCCTTTTTAGGTGCCAAGTAAGCCTGCAACTGCAGCAAGAACAATACCTCAGTGTCCTCTCTCTCCCCTTTGGTTCCAACAACCTTTGAGTATCAACTGGGCATTGCTTTGCAGAGAAAAAAGAGATGATAATAATGAATGACTTAAAATATCTCTGCTGAGGAAAATATGAGCTTGATTTCAGTTTCAGAGGGAATAACTTTTTTTCCCTGGCTCACTCACTGACTCTAATAGAAGACCAGCAAGACCTGATGTGGCTCCAGCTGAGACCTCCCATGTTCAAAGGATCAAGGAAGCTTGCAAGGAGTACCATAGAGTTTGAATCAGCTCTCAAATGTTACTGATTGCTATCCATGACATTTCCCTGGAGCTTTAGGGAACATCTGTGTGCTTCACACTTGGAAAAAGTCAGTATCCTTCTGTGGTGTGAGAGGCAGTGGGGCCAGGCAAACAGCACTGTGGAAGGAAGGCAGAGTGGTCTGATATGAACTTGGGCTTGGTGAAAAGTGAGTTCAGCTCTGCTGCAGACTTTGTGCATTCTTGGCTAACCACTTCACCTTCCCATGTCTGAAATGTCCCACAGACAGAATGGACATGGAGCACTTTCTTGTGCTCCAGGGACACTGGTGGTGGAAGGCATCAAGGGGTGAAAACCCAAGCACTACCAGAATGGCTTCTACTGCTCTGAGCAGGGGACAGCAACCACATGCAGAAGAAAGCACAAGTTGAAAGCTCACCCAGCAGCTTTGGTTTTGCTGCTGAAAACTGGGACATTGCCTTCAGTAATTCATCTTTAGCCTTTGTTTACCTGACCAGTGATGGCACTAGTGGGTTTGGAATGTCATCTTGATTGGCACCAGTAAAACTTTCATACCATGATCTGCCACTCTCTGTTCTAGAGGGGCTGTATGTGTCATGGAAAATGAATTTATTTTGAGAGGTTTAAAAATGTTATCAAGATTATTCTTACATTCCTCTTCTGCAAAAGTAAACATCAGTTACTACTCAACTAACCACACAGACCTCACAGGAGGCCATAATGGTCCTTTAAAAAAAATCCTAAAATAATCTCTCTCTATACATAAAAAATGTCAACATTTTAAACTCATTCCAAATGACTTCTGGGGGGAAGCTGTGGATTTCCAGCTTTCTCAGTGGTGTCTGAAGCAGGATGGTTGGTGTGGGGGTTAAAGGTGGCTTTGTGCTGTATTTGTGTTTTTCTGATCACCAGACCAGAAGAGATTGGCTTAGTCTCTGATACAAGCTGGAGTACCTCAAGGCTCTTGTAACATGTACCTGGCCAAATCCTAACTGAAAACAAAGGAGCTGGGGACTCCTGGAATGTGATGTCTTGTTCTGTTTGTCCTTCAGCCACATCCCCTCACTGAGGGAAAGTTTATGCATTTCTTGGCTATGTGGGAGTTCCTGATAACAGGAATTTCTACCACCAGTGTGCAGCAACGTTAGCAAAGGGCAGGCTCTGACCCCATGGAGCAATAGAATTAACTGAAATAACATGATGCTTTCTGTCTGAAAAAAGGAGCCACTGCCTCAAGACTAGATCTTATTTGTTTTGGGCCTTGGGCAGGTGTTGTTTTGGAAGGCAAAATCACAAATGTCACAGTGTCTGCCTAAACTAATAAATGAGAAAAAATGCACATTTTCCAGGGAAGAGATACTTCAGCCATGAGAAGCAGCCTTAGCCCAGTGCAGTAGAAGGCTACACAGCAAACCCTTCTCATCATTCCCCTGATGCACACCAACAGGGCTCCCAGTGAGTTCAAGAGATGGTATCTGAAGAACCCAGCATGACCCCGAAAAAAACCCTGTGTGACACAGCAGTACCTGATAGAACCAGTGCAAAACCCCCACGATAACCTAGCACGACCCACAGGACTGAGCCTGTGACAACATTTGATTTATGGCGAATGACATGGATTTAATCACTCCCTGGAGAATGCTGAGTGACGCAGCACAGCGTTGCTCACTGTGGCTCTACTGAACTGGCACGCTCTGATTGGCTTTGGGAACACACCCATTGGGTGATTCATGCAATTAAAGAGCTGCCAATCCTCCAACACTAATGAAATGCATCCCTGTTTTACCGGTAGCACTTTCTAGCAACCCATTTAGGCTTTTCTGCTGCTCTCATCACCCTAAGGTATGAGCACGTTGCAGTTGATGGGCAGCTGGTTTGCTGTTGAGGTTAAAAGGAAAACCTGGTTCCAAATAGGATGGAATTGAATAATTCATGAGTTTATAAGCAGAGTACAAATATTCAGTCAGATAATTAATTGCTATACTGCCTTAGCACGGGTTGGATGATGTAACCCCACCTTGGGAGGGGGACACACTCACATTAATCTAGGATTGCTAAGAACTGTGTGTTCTAAGTAAACCAGCGTTACTAAATTGTTGTAGTGTATAAACCATATCTCAAATGCAGTTGGAGATTTCCTGCAGTCCGTGAGAAAGACACAGTGGTTCTTCTCCACTGGAAGGAAAAGTAAAGAGAGCTTCAAGGTGCACAGCAGCTGCCCACTAAGATCACTGATGGATGAGCCTACACCAGCCAGAGCAGGTGCATAGGGCTCAGTCCTCAAATTCATTCCACTTGATTCAATAATAGCACAAAACACAAAATAATTTTGCTTACATTCTATCTGAAGACTTTCCCTATATGGGATATCTTGGATAACAATAATTAAGGGATGTGTGGACTCTGCTTAAGACTCTTTTCTCTTCCTCTGTCATTCTGGGCTGAATATGATCCAGACATGCTGGAAGATTTAGTCTATCTAGGACAGCCAGTTCGGTCTGTCATGAACTAAACTAGTTCCACAGTGTTCTCTCAAACCTCACAATAGACCTAATTTCCTATTAGAGCCTCAGTTTCCCTCACTTCCTTTGGTCTAACACCCATGAGGATTCAGCTCACTTCCTTCCCTACATGAAAATGAAATCTTCCCTCGCTCTGGGGTCTGTGCTGATTCCCCACCCATTTTTTGCTGCTGTACAATTAAAAACCAGATTCTCCCTCATTCCCTCTCTCCATCCTCCTAATCTAATGCCCTGGTGCTATCCTGATAACAGCATGTAGAGATGTGAACTGATCTGCCTCCCATCTTGTCATCTTCTCTCACATATCCGACCCAGTTCCCAGGGTCTGATTTTGTACAACTATGAACATTTAGTCTTGAAAATTGATCGCTGGCCCAGAGGCTAGATGTTTGTTACCCGGAAAAAAAAAAGATGACGTTACAGTTATTCTTAATTTAGGTCCTGAAAAGGGCAGGAAGTCCTACTACATTAGCAGTGAAAGGATCAAGAATGGCTCAAGAGGGTCTTGGCAGGTTCAAAAAGTCACAACATTTGAAAGCGTAGTCCACATTTGATAACCTATCAACAATTTATCAATAGCTCAGTGATTAAAAACAAAGCTCTTTCACTTCATTAAACACGTTCAGTGCCGTTTGCTCTACATTCCAAATGGCTGAACTGATGTTCCAGTGCAGCCTATTTTTAGTCTTTCTGATTAGTTCATTATTTAGGGAAAGCTACTGACTGTGTATCTGTTGCAGAGATCTAATTCTTCATGTGGATCCCAAGGAAGAGAAGAGCTTCATATAGGTCTTAACAATTTATTTAAATGTGGGTCTGACCACTGTCCCTGCTGTGGGGCAGCTCAGTGAAGTGATGGGCATGGAGCTTTCCTCTTCCTGAGCCTTTTCCTTCCTTTTTGGAACGGGAAGAAGCCCTGTAATATATTATACTTACTTTTCCCTGAGAAAAGGAAGATGTAGATTGACAAAACTAGCAGTCTCAGTGAGAATTAAACAAGATACTCAAAATAAGTGATCTCTTGGGTGTCTGAGTAAATCACCACCTCCAGATCAGATTTTATTTATTTTGAGAACAAACTATTTCTTTGCTGGTAAATCCTGCAGTTTTGTCATGAATCCAATGAATTTTCACTGGTAAGTGACAACCCTAGAGACAGAAGTGGCCGTGTATCCCCAGGGCAGATACCACATGGGCAAAAGCATTCCAGCATTGCCTCTTCAGCAAGCTTCAGCCCTCATGTGAAAGGACAGGATCTGCAGGTCACATGGAGATTACTCTCTGTGTCCTTCAGCCCTGCCTGCTAAAACTGCAAAGGAGAAATCCAGCTGTGATGGCATCTTTTGGCTCACCATTACCCAAGTACTGGCACACATGTCTGGGCCAAGCTCCATTTCAGAACCCCAAATAACACAACACCCCTCCCACAGGAACAGAATGAGATGGGATTATTCATTTCTTTCACACCACCTGTGGTTAGCAAGCATGGGGGAAAGCCCCTCCAGTCACTTAGGCATTCCTCTCTGGGGATATGGAAATTAGATTTGGCCTGAGAACTGAGAGAGACTCTTACTACAAGTCCCCATGGCACAGTGGGATGTGACCTTGCCTGGGTTTTGGAATCTGCACACCTGGGTAAGAGCTGCATCCTGAGGGCTCTCAGTACAGCTCTCAGTGAATCTGCCTGTGCAGGGCACCATGCTTGAGTAGCCATTAGAACTTGGAATAGCTAGGCTGGCTTATTTAGAGTTATTTGGGAATCTCCTCCTGGCTCTGCCTGGTGCTGGGCAGGTGGGCCCTGCTCTGCTTTCTGCTCTGCCTGGAGAAGGAGGTGAAGTCAGTTCTACATGTAATACCCTCTTAGTGATGTCAAAAGCAACAACACAGAAACAAGTTCTACACATTTGTTGTCCTCTGCTTTGCTGCCTTTCATATGTCATCTTAGAGTGTCACTTCTTTGATGGAGGGACAGCAGTTCTGTGTATGCACAGTGTCTAGCAAAAAGGTGTTTCCACCCCATGGGAAGCATTTTTTGTGCAGCTGCAATGGTACAACAGCAAGAAAAAGTAAAATTCTCAGAAAATCTCCCCTGAAGAACAGCAGCCGGAGAGGAGCATTAAGTGCTGGTTCCCCTGCTTTACCAAAGATAATCTAGGGAAGCCATGGGTTCTTTGCCATGAAAACTGTACCCAAAGACTCCAGAAGGACAAATTCCTGTGCTTCCAGCTCTGAGACCAGCAGAGATCCTCAATGTATGAGGCGGCTGTGCCTGCCTTTCTTGGCAGCACCAAGTCAAGTCTAAAATTTCATGCTGCAACTAGTTTGTTTCTTCTTTCCTTTTCCAAACTTTATTGCATGCAGCCAAAACCACTGGTCACACTTTTCAAATTGCTGGAGGTCCAAGGCTGGTTGGTCTATGTGATTATTCCTGCCCAGTCTTTCTATGTTTGAATCCTTGTTTCTCCCATGGACTGGGGCAGGAAGGAGCAAGAGGGAGGGCTGTTAGTGGTGGTGGATGTTGGCTTCAGCAGGTGAAAATCCAGCCCATTCCACAGTTCAGAGGAAATGGATGAGGATGTCTGTCTCTCCATCCATCAGCTCCAGCTGATACTCCTGCTTCTCTCAGCAGTTCAAACATCTCCTACCTCTGAGTCCCAGGATTTCTTCTGACTCATCTTCCTCTTTCTGACCATGTATCTCAATTATCTCCTTGCAGCCCTCACACTGCATTCCTGTTACCACCTTCCCTTGTCATGCTGTGGCCAAGTCCTGGCTCCTCTCTTGCCTAATGTTTCCTTCTGGCCAGCTGTGCTTTCTAGCTGTCTCAGACCCTTCCAGCCCCGAATGTCCCTCTGTTTCCAGCATGCAGAGATGCTTTCTTCCACAGCTGAGTCAGTTTATTCCCAGAAACAACCCATCCCTTCAGTTTCTGCAGAAGAATAAAAGTCCTCCCTGGTCCTGGTGCCTTTATATCATCACAATGCTCTTTCTCACAGTCTTGCTTTGCTCTGAATGCTTTCCCCCTCACTGTTCTTGTAAATGTGGGCCAAGCTGTAATGATGCAGCACACAGAAAAACACCTTTCTCCTGTGATCTTAGACAGCCCCTGGAATTAATTCCTGGAAAGCCATTCTTGGCCTTTATGAGTTATGATTTTCTGTGAACAGATGGACAAAGTGATGGATGAAGAGGGGAGGAAAGGAACAACGATTGAGAAAGAGTTGTGCAATGATTAGGTGCTCACCTAAAATTTAGAAAAATTGTCAGTCCCATGCATTTTCCTGTGCTGTGCTGCTGTTTGCCTTGCAGTTCACTCGGCAGGGTAGACGTATGATTTTCTCTTTTGCTCCCTTTCCCAACAGCAAAGCAGCTGCACTGCTCTGCTCTGCTCTTGGCAGTTGTTCCCTTTGAGACTATTGAGCACAGTTCCAATGGAATCCTCAGCTAAAGGACACTGTGCAATGTTGAGCTCCAATTATCTCCAGCAGCAAGCCTGTTCACAGCTGCTCTGTTGCCCCAAACCCTTGTACTTCATGAGAGACCCCATCATCCTCCCAGGCTTCCTCCCAAATTCTCCTATTGAACTTTTTTTTGTGTGTTTTCTCTTCCTTAAAAGAAACACATGGCTCCTACTTTTGGAGACACAAGGGCAGCAGGAGAGATTAAAACAACTCCATGTCTGGAAGACTCAGAGGTCTAGCCCATTGTGCAATCTCTCAAAGCCTGGAAGACACAAAGGAACCTAAGCCTGGTTGTTTCTTGAGGGAGCAGTTACGTGTCTCCACTTCAGTTATTTCACAGGTCAACTTACAATTTCTCTCTGTGCTGCATACACTGAGATCATAGGGCTCCAGGCAGGCATTTGGAGAAATATCTGGGACAGAAGCTTCTACACCAAACTGTAGCAACCCTGACACCAAAAGCATGCACTGCAGCAGTGCTCTGAAGCAACTAGAGGAGAAAGGAGCCTGGAGATTGCTATTCCTGGACCTTTCCTCACTCCCACCCAACTGCATTTCCACAGTGTGTTGGGGATCTCAGTCTCTCACTCAGTTATTTCCACTGGACACCACCACTCTTGCTCTCTCTGAAATACACTAAACCAGCCCTTCACCCTGCTTACAATGTTCCTACTGTCTGTGGCCACTTGGGAACTCCCAAACACAGGGAAGCCATCCATCCTGTGGTCGTGAAATTCAGTAAAACTTCATAGTGGCTCCAATCTATTCCGTGTACTTGATCTCTTAGTGTCTGAATATTTGATTTCTGCCTCCCTCCCCCCTGCCTTCAGGCAGGATGACATTCTTTTCTGCTCAAGTCCTTTCAGGCGCTACTGATCTTGAAGCTCCCCAATTACAACCACTTTTCTTGCGATGGTGACACCTTAAGAGACAACAGCAGCTGCCTATAAAGGGCCTCTGCCATCTGTTTCCTCTGCCACTTCTTTGAGACAGCTCTAGTTATATACAGAAAAATATTTATCACAGTTCATTCACTCTTCACTCAAAAATGAGCAAGAGGAAAATGTCTTCTTTCATGATTCTACCACTGCCCTTCAAAAACCCATGACCCTCAGCCTAAGGAAAAGGGCAATGCTTGAATCTAAAACGAAGCAGCAGAAATTCTTGATGATTGGTCCCTTGAGACCCTGACTCTGAAGGCAATTCTGGGGGGCATCTACATTTGGGAATGAGTCCTCATGGCTGTCTGAAAGGCAAAAGTCAAAATCAAACCACTTCATCTCAACCAGCAATCTTTCCTACCAATCGTCTCTGAAAGGAGAGGCACGTGTGCACACATGCAATCTGAACAGACTTAGCTGTGAGTTCTCTCCATCACCTCTCCCAAGAGGCTGAATGGGATGGGATCAGGGGCACTGGTTCCTACCCAGGAGGACAATGGGCTAGAAACAGGAAGGGAAGAGCAGAAACATCATCGGGGTTAGGACTGTGGGAGGAAAATGCAGACATGAGAGATGATGTGGAGAAAAAGGGAAGAGAAGAAGAAATAGTGAATTCTGAAGAAAAATTATGAAGAGAATGAAGAAAAATGAAAACCAAGGTTGAAAAAAAAAATTGAACTTAGAAAGAAAAATATTATGCAACATCCTCAGGAGGAGATAAAGCTCCAGGAACAGGTTCTCAGAAATTTACTGTTTACAATGGACAGGTCACAGGAAGGCTGCAGAAGTCAGCAAATAGGGTTGGATGAAAAGTCTTTTGATTCAAAGTGATCTGTGATACTGAATGAACACAACCATAAACCTGGGAAATATTCAGTGTTCAAGCATGATCCATCTCACTGCAGCTACACTGGTGTTATAAACAAGACCTGAAGAAAGAGAGAAGTTCTCTGAGTGATAGCAAATTTAAGAATGAAATGTTGTTATGAAGGAGTGGGAGGAGAAAAATAAAACCAGCACTAAAAAAAAAAAGTCATGTTCAGAAGGAGAATGAAAACTGAGAATCAGGAAGAGAAAAATCAGAAAGGGGTAGAAAATCCAAGGAACGGAGGTGGATAGTGTTATTCTTTATTTGACAGAATGTATTCTTTATACAACAAGCTAAATCAGAAATTTATAGGTGTTTGCTTCTAGCAAAAACACACATCAGAAAAATCCCTACCCATGAATAGGATGACATTGCATTCTCAAGTTTACCTTGTACACCATCCTCATTTCCCATTTTTCACAGCTAGAACATAGGAGCGTGTGCTCTGGGGGAATAGGAAGTGCAGGATAAAGTCCATAAGCTTCTCTGGGGAGTTATAGATTTGATAGGAAGCCAGTATAAATACTTTAGTTGCCTGTGCCACAGACACAGAAGTGGATTTCACCTATCCTGCAAGGCTTGGTATGATAACTATGATTGAGTAGTTTGGAATTTTATGGGAGGGCTTTTGTGTAACACAAGGAGAATAAATGGGTCTGGGAGACAGAAAGCTGTCAATAAAAGAGAGAGATTCAGATAAAGACAGAAATGCAGAAAGAAGAGAAAGAGAAAGGGGAATGCCAGCAAGTTAATGATCACCTCTGCCATTTTACACACTCACCCATCCAAGGTGAGGAGGAATCTGTATGAGAATTTTTGCCCAGGAAGAGCAGCCAAGTTGAATTTTTCTAATGAAGGCGAAAGACGATGAAAATGGGAACAGTTAACAAAGGAGCTGCTGGACTTGGGGAACAGCTGGCAGAAACAGAAGCAGAATCTCATTCCCTTTGGGGCTGTGGCACCCACTCCCACCGGGAGTGAATTTAGCCGCGGGTTTGCTGGGTGCGTCCCCGGCGGAGCGCGGACACGCGCTGACCTTGGGGCACGGATGTGGAAAGGATGTTCAGAGCACGCACAGCCCTGCCTCAGCCTGGCTCCCCCCCTGCCTCCACGGCAGCGTAAGCAGCGTGGCTCCATCCCCGAGGAGTCACCCGGGTTACATCAGAGCAAACGAGGGCAGGATTGGGCCTCCATCTCTTGTGCATAGAAACACTACAGTGTCCTACGTCATCAGATGCCAGTGCAGTAATCATTTCCACAGATACAAGAGAAAAGAGACAACCTCGTTTCTAATTTGGTCGTGATAGCATCAAAGACCCAAAGCCTATTGCTTTCTGGGAAGCAGAGACTTCAACAATAATAATTCTTTGCACATATATAGCACCTTCATTGCCAACTACTTACTTTATACCCTGGGGTGTGAAGAAAAAGGACTCCACTTCATTCCATATGCTCTTAATTGCTCTCTATCCCAGATCCTTCCTAGCAAAATACGATAGAAATACCTAAACTCACTGTTAATTTGTCAAATTAGGGCAGTCATTGACACCAGCAGAAATGCAGGCCTAGTTTGCATCTTACATTACAACTGCACAGCATAGCATAGCATCTAGAAACAAAAGAAATGCCAGACTAAGTAAATCTGAGCTCTGTTTAATCCCTGACAAATGTTTCAGGGAAGAGGCAAGAACCACATGGCAGTCAGATAGGGGATAGACTGCCCTTGTGAAATGTTATCCTAGATTTTATGGCGACTGGCTTAATTGCTGAATTACAAAACACCCAAAATGCTGTTCACATCCATTAGGAGGATGCTTAATTTTCGTGAACTCTGTCGTAAATGCCCACTTGCTTGCTAAATGTTGTTACAATCTTGGCCATGAGAGCTCCAGTGGCAGTGAGCTCCACAGCCCTGATATGCATCAAATGAGAAAGCTTTAACTGGGTCTCCCGTGACTCATGTCAGGTCTTCTTGTCTGTGTGTTACAAAATGGGGAAATCAAGAGCTACTGATCCACCTTCTCTAGCCCATTCATTATTCAACACAATCCAATCACTTTCCCTCTCGTTCACCTCCTTTGCCAGGCAAATGTGCCTAGCCTTCATGCACAGTCTTTCCTACTCTTCTTGTCCTTGTCCTCCTTTTATGAACCCTATTCTGACTTTGCAGCACACCACCCTTGGGTGGCCCTTGCTTCTGCTCTCTCTGCTATCCCCTTTGCTTTACTCCTTTTGCTTGGGGGCTTGCTGGGGGTGGGTTTTCTGTCTGCAGCCACGTGCTGCAAGGGACCATTAACAGCAGTGTCCCCATTTCTGGCACCCAGTGAGACACCACAGTCCATGTAGAGCCCTGCATGGTGCACAATCCCTCTTTTCTCACCAGCCAGTGAAACCCTCTGCCCCTCCTCATTGAGGTTCATTCAGGCAGCCATGGGGCCTGGAGCCCCCAGCCCCCTTCACTTCCCCACCTTAGGTATTCCTGAGAATCTCAGAGAAAATCACTGCCCTGAAAACCGTTCAGAAAGGACGGCTGCTCGCTGAGACTCCTCTCCCTGACAACCAAAGATCCTTCACTGTAGTGCACAACAGCTGCCCCAGGGTTATGGCTTGAGAGACCCTTATTTTCCATTTGGATCCTGGCCCGATCTGTGTCTGAGGGTTGCCAGGGAGGGCATTTAGGGCTGCCATGAGCTCCTTCCAGCCCAGTTGCTGGCTGCATGCAGAGATGAGCCAGCTCATCAGCTGAGCTGCCAGTGAGCCCTCCGGCCATGGGAGGTTGGAGGCAGCAAAGTGGAGGGAGGTTGGCTTGACCACGGGCAGTGAGCAGTGAGGGGAGCAGAGGGAGGGGTTTGGGTCTCAACTCCCTCAGAAGTAGCTGGGCTGCTGGTAAGAGGACACAGCCACAGCAACTGGTGTCATACACTGCTCTGAGGAGGGGGCACTCCAAAAGAATGGGGTCCTTTAGCTGGAGGGAATGACTATGTGTAAGGTGGGGCAAAGGCAGGGGGAAATGGTGGCAGGGAGAAGAGGAAAGAGGACAGAGACACACGAGAGCAGGAGCGAAGGGGATGGAGAGGAGCAAGGACAAGATAACATAACAGAGGAAAGAGCAAGGGGGATGGGCCTCAGAGAACTTGGAGACAAACAGGGAGAAATAATGAAGGAGAAGATGCTTTTGAGAGAAAGCACAGGAGAGACATAAAGATGAAAGGGAAAAATAAAGAGGAAAATCAGGGGAGGGAAATGAGAACAAATTAAAATGGAGATGGATAGAATGAGTCAAAGATGGAGGGTGAGGAAAAAGCTGGGGTCATACAGGCAAGGGAAGAATAACTTTTAGGTGTATTGTATTTACATTAGGATCTGCGTGTGCCCCAGCAGTTCTGAGCCCTGTGTTTCCCCTGCTGGGTGGCTGCTGCCTTGGATGGGGGGCTGAGGGGGGAGCACACGGAGCAGGGGCCCTGCTGTAACCCATTCCCCCGGCTGCAGCCCCCTTCCCTCCTTGAGAGCCCCTGCACGGGGGGAGGCTCGGTGCCGTGAGAGGAAGGCAGCGGCACATCCCCTGCCAGCGAGTGCGATATGGGAGGGAGAAGCAGCGCAGAATGGAGCAGCGAGGGCTCCCCCTGGGATAAACCGGGTATGCTTGATTGGGAATCTGCTCTTAAAACAGGGGCAGGGGGCAGAGCCATCTGAGAGCCTGAAATGTTCCCTGCTCCCCCCGGCAACCTCCTCGCTACTGCTTTTAAATTAAATAAATATGGAGATTCTGCTGTCAAACCTCAGTGGTTCTCCTCCCCCAAAACTCTTGCTTAGATCATTCCAAACAGCAGCCAAGTGAGATGGGGGCTCAGAGGGCTGCATGGGGAAAGGGATGGGTTAAAAGGGAAACATTAGATAGGAATAGCTCCTGGTCTCCCTGGCAAAAAGACATTTGTTCTATCTCTATGTAATTTCTTTATACATTACTGCTGCCACACTGCACCTCCATGTCCCTCCCACTGCATTTCACTCTCCCTCTTTTCAGCAAGGCAATTTCTGGTGCATTTCAGGACAGTATTAACCCATTCCTCTTTCTCTGTCAGCAGGAAGATTCATAATTTAAAAGCAATTTAGAAGTCTGTTCTAGCAACTCACTAGTGAGGAACAGCATTTCTTTGTCAAATCTTACAAAGGAGCTGAGCTTGCAGGTCTCAGCCCCTCACATCCCTGCCTTCCCTGTGACTTCAGTCAGGTGTGAATTTAAGCTGAGAGGAGAACCAAACCCACCCAGGTCTGGGATCCTGAGTAATTCTTCCTCACCATCTGCCACCTCACTTTTTAGAAGACAAATCCTTTGTCTTCTTCACCCAAGGCCTGTCCGGCTCTGAATCCTTTTTCCCCCCAGCAGATGCAATGCCAGCAACAATCAGATCTGTGCCTGGTCATTTCCTCCCGCTGCATCTCACAGCTGGGCTAGGATGCTCCTGGTCCTGAACTGTGAAGACATGGAGACCCTGATTTAATAGACTGCTACAACCACTGAATTTTCAGAAAAGGCCCTGAATTAAGTCAGCAAGGATGAAAGGAAAGGATCCTTTGTAGATTTGTACAATCCTTGGACGTAGGATGGCAGGCAATTCTGCAGAGCAAAATGAGGGACACTGACAGAAACAACAGCTGAAAGGAATAAAATCATGAAAGGTAAGAGGGAAACCAGGGAAAAAACCTACTTATAAAATGGATGTGAAGGGAAAGAGGTGCACCAGGAACAAACAGCAGTGGGAGAAGGCAGCGAGAGGAAGCGACGCAGCGCTGGAATCATCTGGCAGAAGCTTGTCCACTGCCTGTGCCCTGCCTCACTTTGCTGTCAGCTCTTCATTTTTGCACACACTGAATCTGCACTTAGCTCTCATGCACTGTTCAGATATAACAAGCTGGAAAGGGAACAGATCAGCTCATTAATTCTCCTTGGGAAGGGTCTCTAGGCAGGAATTATTTTCTCCACCAACATCCATTCAATCACTTGCCTTCACACCAGTCAGATCTACAGGGATGTCTAACCCCATGTGCATCACTCATGCCTGCCTGCCCTGGACTCTTCTCTCCTGCCTTCTCAGTATAAAAGCCTCCCAGACCTATCCATTTCTTAATAATAATGACAACATGACAAAACCAATAACCCACAGATATAAAATACATTTCATTCGGTTGCTTCATAAGACCCTGATAAGGCATCGTCCCTCACTTTTTGAGATTCTGTAGGAGATCTACAGGAGCTAATGAAAGAATTAGACAAGGCATCACTCATAATAAAAAGTGGTTTTAAAACATTCAGTGCCAAGAAGGAATTAGGCTGGAAGATGTGCAGCCATTTCGAAGTTGTAAGAGGTGCAGCATCCATGTGGGGCATGAGCTTGCAGATCTCAATTGTTCAGTGTTCCTGTGTGTTTTGTGCCTATACAGCTAAAGGGCTGAGAAAAACCATTTTTCTTGAAGGGCAGAGACTTTTGAATGGGCCAGAGACCTATTTGGGCAACCCCAAAGACTGAGAGAAAATCATCTGGAGGAAGATTAGGGAAAAAATCAGAAGTGTGATCTGCAGCGATGTGAACTGACACCACCTGTCTGCCTGAGTGCCACCATGGAGCAGGGGCTCCCTGCAGGACACAAGAAAGGGGAGAAAGAAATCCCAACAGAGGAGGAACTTCCCAAATGACTCTCTTCTTTGAAGTAATACAAAGATCTGAAAGTCTGTTGTAGGGAATAGAATGACTGAAGAGAGGGAAACCCAAAAATTGAAAGCCTGGGGACCAAATTCTCCAAGAGGAGCTTGCTATTCTGACCACAACATATCTGTGCATACAGCCCAAGGGAAGTGCTCACATCCATTTTTGCTACTGGATCTCTTGGCCAAGAAGACAAAAGACAATTTAGCGTGATAACTTGAACATGAGGTGTCCACCATCTCTGACAGCCCACAGCATTGACTAATGCCAGCGTTCCTCCACGTTTCCAGAAATGAAGGCAACATTATCACAGGCTTCCTACGAGTAGCAGGTGGCAGTTTGAACTCCTTCTTTGATTGTTTTGTTGTTACAAAGCCTCCTGGCTTCTTCTTCACTACCTCACCTCACCCTATAGAACTGCCCTGACATCTCCAGGCAGAAGAGTGTCTGTCCCACATCTTTTGTCAGGTGCCTCTGCCACACCGTGGGCAGGCCGTGCACAGATCCAAGCTTTTTGTCCTTCTTACAGCCTCCTGGGGCCGAGCCTTTCCCTCCACAAATCTACCCACTCTATGTATCATGAGGGAAAGGAGCCTTTGCTGCATCCTTCTCTCTCCTGTTCACCAGCAGGACGCTTTCACCGGGGAGAGAGAATCAACCAGGGACACCGTTCTGATTCCTCTTGACAAGGAATAAGATAACCCCCCACTAAGCTGATCAGACCTGACAGTAAGAGCCCTGTCATCCAGGGGCTGGTGGGGATATTTGGCTGTGCTGTCCTGGGACCAAGGGAGTGCCAGCCACCCCCCCATGCAGGCTGTGGGGCTGAGGGAAGCCGAGCAGAGGCATCCCAGCAGTGGCAGTGCCAAACCCATGCTGTGCCACCTCATGAGGCAAACCCACGCTCAGGCCCTGCTCAGCGTGTGCCCATGGGCATGGTTTTGCCTTCTGCTGAGATGCTCTTGCAACCAAGTCTTTATCCAAGTTTTAGTGCAACCTGTGCCCTCAGGGGAGGGACTCGGAGCTGAGCTCAGCTCCCCTGTGGTGCATTGCACCCTCCGACCCCACTTGCTGCTGCTGCCCAGCATTTGGGGGCTGTGGGATTGGGCCAGCCCAACCCTCACGTGTGTGGGGTGAGGGAGAGCACCCTGCCAGGGCCATGCAGGTTGTGCTCAGGCTGAATTTCACACCGTTCGTGCAGGGCTGTGGTTTTAGCCCGCTGGAAAGCATCAGCAGGGAGGGCAGGGGAGCTGGGCTGGCAGCACAACATTGTGGGGGCTGGGGGCACTTCAAAGCTTTTAATTGGAAGCATCCTGGCACATTCTTTTGCCATGCAAGCCACTTCTCAACAGTGCCTGTGGGGTCCTGTCAGATGTAAAGGAGAAGGAGCCCCGAGCTCCTCCAATCTGACAAACCTCACCCGCCCCTTCCTCCTCCCCCTCAGACCGCGTCCCTCTGGGTACGGCTCTGTGGGCAGATAGACATGATCTGAATTCACTGCCTCTCCTGGCTGGGGTCCTCAGACCTTCTATCTCCACCCCAGCCTCCCTCCACCCTCCAGCTTGGGGACATGGCTGAGGAAGGCAGTTCATCCCCGCAGCCTCTCTTCCCTGCATGGCTTTGCATTCGGGCTTTTTTTTCCCCCCCTTCTCTCTCTCATTAATTTTTAATTAAGGAGATGTCTCCTTCCCTGGTTGTAATGAATATCTGTGTGAAAGGCTTTTCATTTTTTATTAATATATACCTCTATGTATTTATCTCTTTGCAGGAAATCTGTGCGTGTGTGTGAGCAAGTGTGTTTAAAACATCCCCCATTAATTTACTGCTATTGATTTTCTGGCGTGGATACAGCATATAGTATTCAGCATAGAGCTCCTCTGCAGGATATGTTAAAAGGCAGCAGTTTGGGTTGACAAAGGGCACTAAATGCAGTATGCGTCAAATAGACCATCGCTCAATGAAGTCACTTAGCTATTCAAAACATGTCCAGCCATCACTCAACCATTTGCACCAAGAACGGGGGGGAAATTCACGCTTCTTCCTGGACACAACCATTTCCAAACAGCAGCTTTAGCTCTCTTTGGTGAGAGACATCAAAACAGACATAGTTTATTTCCCCCTTCCCCCTGCCTTCCACCTCCCAGTGCCGGGCTAAGGAAATGAGCCCTGCGGTACCCACTCGCCGTTCCCTCCCGCCAGGGAGCTCCAGGCACACCCAGCTCCGGCGGGCACCGGCGGACACTGATCTTACCCCTGGATGGCCACGAGCCCCCGGCAGCCCACCGGCCAGCTGGGAGCTGATTCACACTCAGGGCTTCCACAATGGGCTGCGATGTGCGCTCCTGTTCCCTCACTCTCTCCTCACTACGTGTGTAACATAAACCACGCATTTCCAGCGGTGCCCCTCTCCCTCCAGCTCAGGCAAGACCACCTCCCCAGCCCACACGTACGCCAATAGCAGGACTCAACAACACATATTTGAAAGCGAATCACTGGCCCCTCTTTTCTTTCCCCCTCCCTTTAGAACGTCTGATTCCAGAAGTTGGCTGCAGTGGTGTCTCTTCTGTCATCAGACATGTCACTGAGTTGCTGTTCAGTTTCACCACATCAGACTTGAGCTGATTTCTCCATTCAGAGACTTGTTTATTTTAAGCCTTTACCATAAACCTTGAAAAAAACCCCAAACCGAACCCCAAAACCAACCCCAAACAAAATCCCCCCTCCCAACAACAAACAAACTGGGGAAAAATCTCAGCCCCAATCCAAACCAATTAGCAGCCAACTAGACCCCTCTGCATCCAGCCCAGTGAGATGTGGTTGCCTACAGACATTACAAAATGCTCTGAACTCTGTTTGAGATGACTGGTACCGTTCTGTATGAGACATTTTGGATACAACACGGTTGCTTCCCTTTCTCTCCTTTTCCTCCCTAAAGTGAACTAAATTGCATCCAAAGTGCTTTGCAATCACCTCCTCCCCACGTTGCCCCTCACTCACAGTCTTGTCTTTGCAAATAAGCCATTTGCAAAGAGAGCAATTATTTCACTCTCTGGTTGCAGCCGGAGCACAGCAATAACACAGCATTTTGGCACTGCTTACCCAGGCAATACAAACAAGCTGAAGACAGGCAGACTGCACAGTTGATTTTTGAAAGGATCTCCCGGTGGTTTTGTAACACACACATTATTCCAGTTGGAGGGAGGAAGTGAATTTTTGGGGAAGGTGGGAGGGGGGAGGGTGGGAAAGAAGAAGGGAGAAGGGAACAGAACAGTGAATGTTTTGCCTGTCTTCTTGCCTCTGTGCTCTGAGTAACTGAGCCCACCACTCTCAATCCACCGCGAAAGGAATGAAGTGAGAAAATGGTGGAATGTGGAGGGATTTATTGGGGGGAGGAGGGAGAAACGTGGGGTGGTGGGAGAGGAAGGGGTGGGGGGGCGTGGAGGTCCAGGATCAAATACCTTCCAGGCAGCAGGTTCTCCATAATCCAGAATGGGTCATGACTTCCTCGTTCTTTTTGCTGGTTTCGTTCTCACTGACAGTTTTAGTCTTGCAAACCCCTCTGGAGTAAAGCCAGTAGTCGGTCCCCACAGCTATGGTCATCAGGCTGAAGGCAGCGAAAGCACCAACGGTGGTTAAAAGCATCTGAACACCTCTGTCAAAGAGCCCCATAATTCTTCATTATACAAATACCCAACCGCCTTCTGATTCTTGGGGTGTGTGTGTTTAATAAAATAAAAGAATAATAATTCCGACTAATAATATAATGGGTATAGAGAGAGAGATAGATATCAAAAAAGGGAGGTAAGAAAGCCCACGGAAAAGAGTGTAAATTAGAAAGACCACACGGGAAGAGGCTTGCCTTTTAAATCGGAAACGTTCTGGTTGAAATATAAAAAAAGGAAAAAGGAAAAAGAAAAAAAAAAGGAGAGAAAAGAACCAAGAAAAACCAAACAAATAAAGAGAGAACCCCCCCCAAAATGAGACGCCTTAATCCCTTTTTCTAAAATTCTGGTCTCCAGTTTCCATATGTAATGGCTAATTTGGAGATGGCTTCCACAGTGAACAGGGGAGCAGCAGCAGCATCCTCAACACAATCTCTCATTATCTGGACCTAGACAGTTAGAGACTGTAAGAGCAGAGATGCAACCTTCAGTCTTCTTGCTTAGCTCTGCAGCCTGCGCCATGAAAATCCTTTTCCTTCCCAGTTATCTTCCTTGGGTTTTTATTTTTTTTTTTTTTTCCCGGCAGCGGCAGTCGCTCCAATCCTCTCTCACTTTTTCTTGCTTTGCTTCTCCTTCCTTTTGCTCGCTCCTACCACCAAGCCAGAGTGCCCAGTATACTGTAAGCCCTTGATTTCAGCTGAACAGGTGCCGAGGTCTTGCCTCCCATGGCTTTTCCGCACAGCCGCGGCGCTCGCTCCCGGCGGAGGTGGGCGACGACAGAGGGGGGCTCCTGGAGGGGGGGCTCGG
>VYXF01007460.1:492248-521326 GCA_013397295.1 Polioptila caerulea
CCGCCCTGCGCCTCGCCCGCCGCTGCCGGCACCGGCGAGGGTCGCTCCGCGGGCCGCCGCGGAGCCCAGGCAGAGACGGCGCTGGGGCTCTCCCTCCCTCGCTTGCCGCCTTCCCCCCCAGTCTCCACCGCCGCCCCCCAGCTCAGCCTCCTTCGCATCCCCCGCCGTAGGTGGCCGGAGCTGCGAGTGCGACCCGCACACCGCAGTTAGACCCGCACAAAACTTCAGTTTTCAGCCGTTTCTCTCTCCCCGGGAGGCAGGTGAAATGGAACGGGCAAGGGTAATTTAAAAATAAGCATGTGTTTCTGCTCCTATTGCTGTTGTTATGATTTTTAAGTGCTTGCTCTTCACTCTTCTCGGGTTTGCTGCAAGTTGCATATGTCTTGGTGTTGCTCGTTTTCCATCCCTCTGCCTCCCCCTGACCAGTGTTGTGTGGATCCCTGCGTTCTTACTTGGGCTTTAGGGATTTCAGTGAAATCCCAATGCCTGCTCCAAGAAGCAGACATTTTGGGAAGATTCTTCATGAGAAAGGACGATTTATGATAATTAGTATCATTTTGTTAAGGACAGGAACCACCAAAATTGAATACCTCCACCCCCTCAACCCTGGGAAAGCAATCCACCTTTCACATCCTCGTTTTACACAGAAAGATGCATGAGCTGAATGGATGCAGACTGAAATCTATCACCGCTTAAGTTTTCTGTGTCAGACACAACCTGATAGTACAGGGAACACATACAAAATTGTGCAATACTGACATCTAAGTATGTCATAATCCTCTCTCTTTTCCTCAGCACTATCATTACACCAGGTTAATTACATTAGTCACCTCCTGGTTCTATACATGTAGCTGCTCATTAATGCAACAATCATGAAGAAAAGAAAGAACCTAATTCTTGATGCTACCGATTTTGTTTCTCTCTGATCAGATTCATTGTTCAGTGAAAAATGAGACCAGAAGATCTGCTTTAGGTTCACTGCTGTTCTATGCGGGGGAGCAGCGCTGGGGGAAGGGGGTGCTGGGAACTGGAACCAGTTGGAGGGCTTCAGCCATTCTGCAATTTCATCATTCCAGTTATGTCTTCTCCCCACTCCCGCTCTGGGAGCAGACTGGGACTATCCTTGCAGGACAATCTGTCCCAGGACTCATGGACATGAAGGGCTCCAGAGCGAGCAGCCAGGAGGCCACTGGCTGCCCTACAGACCCTGGATAATTTCCCTCATTTGGAGGGCACAATCCAGGCTGCCCTCACAGCTGACTCCGAGGTAGAGGTGCTTACCAGCAAGCACTCATGGTGTCCAGCATCAGCCGTGTGCAAACCACCAGCAGCCGGCAGAAAAGGCCCTGGGGAAGGCAGAAAAAGGGAGAGGTGGTAGGAGACGGTGCAGGTTGAGAACACAGATATTTTTTGTGGACAAACACGGTACCTAGGTCATCTGGGGGAATCCAAACTTCACCCTCTGCCATTGGAGCTGGGGGGGCTCTTTCTGTACCCTCGGAGTTGCTGAACTGCTGGGGATGAACAAGGGGGCAGGTGCACATGGTACTCTGCATTTTTAGTACTCCAAGTCCAGGCTGCTGCAAGAATGTGGAGGATCGTAGTTTGTGGACAGGCTCTCTGAACTGTTGTCCTTGGTGCAGAGGAATTTGAGAGGCAGGAAGATGTGGAGAACACCCCTAAGATGGTGGGAGATTCTGGCTCTACAGGGGTGGCCTGTATTGAGGAGGCTCCATGAGGCTCTTAGCTGGGAAAGCTAGGGGAGATCACCCAAGGGTGATCCTCTCCTTATGTTTCACCTGAAAGAAGGAAGGAGCCTTGAAGAGGGAAGGCATAAGAGAAGGATAAGCAATTCTTGGGACTCTGAGCATTTTGTTTTTGTGTTAGTGGTTGTGCCTTTCCAACCCCACCTCAATATTAAAATCTCCTCATTCTTCAAAGGAAGATAGAAAGTCTGGGCCAGGATCCTGAAAGATTCTGAAGAAGAAAAATCTTCATTTGTCTATCCTTACACTTAAATCCATCAGGCATAAACATCTCATATGTGGACAAGAAAACCACTCTGGAAATCTGGACCTCATACTTCCAAGGAAGGCTGGCTCCTCAGTTACTCTTTACTCTCAAATAGTGTATTACAGCCACGAGAGAAGGGCATGTTATCCCAAAGAAATTGCCATTGTGTGTAAAGGCCACATGTGCAGGGTGGCAATTTCTATAATCTCTGGCTACGAGAAGTCAGACCTATGAGAGCTCAGCACATCTCAGGATCAGAACTAAACATGGCTTCCTGCCTCACTCTTCCCAATTTCCAGAAATAATTCTCTTCCTGCTACCCTACTTATATACTCTTGGACCATTCACAATAATCCCTCTACAGTTCTAAATGCCACAGGAGAAGAATGGAACAAAGGCAATGCAAATGCCAGACTGTCCTGTGTGACTGCTTGTGCGGTGGTTAGATGCTGTGCTGAGATTTCATCTTTCCTACAAAGAATCATTAAAAATGATAATACAAAACAAGAATACAGAACAAAACCGCTGTGGCAGATTTTTACAAGTCGCATCTTCTGAATAGCGCAACACAGAATGACATCTATAGAAGAGTAAGGAGAGAGAAATTAATAGTCTGGAGGAAATAGGGAGATTTTAAATTACATTTTAAATTACTTGAAATGAGAAGCTGATGAGACAGGGAGCCACAGGAAGTCTGCTTCCAATGGCAAGCCAAGAGTGCTGCTATTTGTGGAGAGAAGGGGCAGTGCTGTAGGAAAAAAAGGGGCACGAGAAAGATGCAGGAAGCGAGATGAAGGGCACAAAGTCGGAAGCAACTCCGTGGGATGGTAATGAGACTGAATAGTGTTTGTGGATTGAGTGCTGCAGTGGAGCACTTTGGCACATAGGATAAAATCAAACAGTGATAGTGTACAAAAATTGGATCTAGGAATCTTCATCCTGGGGAGGCCAGCTGAGAAGGAGCTGTTGAAATGAGATGTAAAAGAGATAGAGTTGATGCAGCTGCATTTGCAGGCCGAGCAGAGGTGATAATAGGGAAATGCACCAGCAGAGGAGATGTTAGGAAAAACAAATTGGGGTGAGGGTGATGATCATAGAACTGGGAGCCAATGGGGCAGAGAAGACAGAAATGAGATATGGTGTATAAAGAGAATGAAAATGTAAGATATTTCACTGGAGAAGAAATAAGTCACATATCTGTACTGTTAGAAAAGCAGATGGGGTGATCAGAGAAGTCACCATTGACATCCAAAGCTGAGGGTCCCAAAGCACTATGGAAACATTATTGGCATCATATCTGCATGCTGGTGGTTTTCTTAGACCAGTTCAACAAACTAGCAAGCCACAAAAAGATTTGTGGGTTTTGCCAGAGAATTGCAGGAGAAGGAGCTAGAGATGGACATGATAGACATAGGGAGACAAATGCAGATGGAAAAAACCTCACTGGCCTCTCTTCTTATCTTCAGGTTCATGTCACTTGAAGATCAATAACACAGTTTAAACATCAGACATTCAATACTACAGCAAAGTCATCTCTAGTGTAACCCTGTGACCAGAAATTAAAGAAGAAGGGAGATAAGGATATGGAGGTCTATGCATTCAAATGAGCAGATTTCCGTGCAAAATGGGTGTGGGTGCTGCCCTGAGGGTGCCCAAAAAGCCTCTGGTGACAGACAGGAGGGGACTCTGGCAGGCACCAAGTATGAGGGTCTAATGCTGCCATACAGAAGTCCCTCAGTTTCTCACTTATGCCCTCTTCCAATCTCGTACAAATGGTTCATTTAGCCTCACAACACTCCTACAAAGTAACATGTTCAGTGGTTTGTGGAGGCCCTGAGGCACCAAAAAATCCAGAACGTATTCATAAAGCACACCAAAGTGAAAGTGTTTGTGCTGATTTTAGTGGGATCTGGGTGCTGTTAAGAATATATTGGGTACCCAAGATGACTGTTTCAGATTGTCTTGAAGATACAAGTCCTGTGCTCTCCACATGAGACTCCTTTTTCCCTCTTTCTTACACAACCTTTTCTTCCATTGAATGGTATATTTGAAGATGGCTGGGGAACAAAAGATGTCTTCTCATGAGCCCAGAGGGTTGATTTCTGCAAAAAAGGAATGCCTTCCTTCTCTGCTCAGAAGAGGTAGTTGGAGAAGACTGAGATACCCAGGATGAATTTTCCACCATGATGAGTTGTTGGGATGTGAACTGTTTTGCCTCCCTTTCTCTTTCCATGCTATGCTAAGGTTTGTATGTACAGCAGCTTCCTAATCAATAGAAATAGAAAAAAAAATCAATACCTGCAACCCATTAGCTCTAACAGAGGGCAGGCTGCTAACAAGTCATTCTAGCTGGAATTCTAGTATTTGGTAAAGCACTCTCAGTGAGGATATATGCATATATATATATATATATATATATATACACACAAACCAAGTATGACTAGCAGAGAATATAAGTTGTGAGAACATTCCCCCTCCCACCAGCACGTCTATCCCTATGTATTTACATAAGTATGCTAAACTAAAGACTCTCCTCCCCACTCAGAGGCTGTGCCTCATACTTATCCCCTCCAGAACACACATTTTTCTACACATAATCTATAATCCCAGGCTACCTTCATGTTGGACTATCTTGCCTGTGAATAAATACATGCCTCTACACTCCCTTACCCCTGCATTAACCATACACCGTGGAAATCCAGCTGGAGACCCACTTATTTACAAGCATGCAGCCATTGTTTCTCTTTTGCTGCATCCCCAGATCCTTCATGGAAATTCTCTTTTTAGTTCACATTCATATCCAAAGCCAGGCACAGACAGTTCCCACTGACATCTACGCACATCCAACCCAGAAAGCATATTCCAGGCAACAAAAATTGGTGAAAAATCTTTTGGCACAGGTTTTGTAATCAGAATCTGCTCTAGGGCCTAAGGCACAGGGAAGAGTCTCCAGAATGGATCAGAGAGGCAATGGGTCTCACTGCTCATTGTGCCTGGAACATAACTCTGTTCCTCCCAGTGAAGCCTTTGTCCATTTATCCACTGGCTGTAACTAGATTAGACCATCACTCCTGATTTGCCTCTCATGGAAGGGGTGGTTTCTCCTGGTCAACTTCAGAAAGTCCAAATTAAAAGCAGTCATCATTTCTTGACAAGCAGTTTTATGAAACTCCGCTGAGGAAATGTATATGAGCTGTGGTTTGGTTCTTAAAGAAAAAGAAAAAAAACAAACAAAACCTGTTTCCATGTAAAGATAGTAATCAGAGAACTGCAAAGAATAAGTCAAATAAGAGAAAGGCCTAACTTTTTCTAAAGGCTTTCAGAATCTTCTTGGAAGCAGCAGTGCAATGATAAATGCTGAGGTAAAGGTGAGGCGTACAGTGAGGATGGTTTGTGTTGACACTGATCGATATCCTGTGATATCAGTCTTCCTTTCAGTGTAAAGGGCAGAGATGGGGACAGACAAGAGGATCTTGTGCAGCCACATCCATTCAGTATCATCATTTAAAGCCACAATCTGGCCCTAATATGAGCTTTTGCCATCTAGACTGCTGCAGCTACAGAGGTATCACTGGGGCTCCCTCCGTGGACAGATTTGCTCTCCTAGGCCTGGTGGTACTGACACAGACAGCACTGCAAGACAGCTATGCAAATTTTCATCTTTAGGATACCCCGAGCTTTTCTTCTGCCAGATAGTTTAGGGGCAGGAATATCAGACATTTAACTTCTCTGATGCTCAGTGGTATATCAGGGTTAAAAGGATTCTTGAAGGAACACCCCAAGAAAAGCAAGAGAAATGGTTAGTGTCTAGGATAGGCTATTTCATCCCTCTGAGTTTTCAGAGGGACAAATCAAGAGCAGCACATATCATAGAACCTATTCAGGAGTTCAGTGAGTTGGCATTCTAAGAGAACTAGGATCACCATACCCCACTGATGCCAGAAACAGGCTACCAGTTTTAATGTGGGAAGGATTTCCTTCTGTAGTCCCACGCAGTCAGGGAGGCCTCCCATGAGGTGCACAAGTACCTAATACACTGTTGGAGAGCAAGCCAGCTGATCCATCGTGACCACAGAGCTCTTGTATTGTAGGAATTCCTAGGATTTGTTTTCACATTACCATTGTAATGGTTTAGGATCCCCCAAGTGAATTCCTATAGGAAGTAGGTTAAACACATCAGATTAAGTCAGTCAGATGCTACACTGGAGCATTATGGTGATGCATAGAAGAGCATTCCATGGATAGAAATTGTCAAGAGGTGGTATTCTCTGCCTTGGGAATAAAGGCCTACTTTAAAAAAGGAAGCAAAACACATAAGTCTATTTAGGCTTCTAACTCCCTGTTTAGACAGTGAGGAACTGTCCTGATTTTCAGTTGTGCTAAGCAGTCGGCATCTCACGTCGAATTTAGAGAGATGTAGCGGCTCCAAACACCTCTGAAAATCTAGATTTCTGTTTTGACACTTTAATGTCATTTAACAGAGTAGCTTTGATCTCATCAACCAACAAATTTCTTAATTAAATCAAAAATCCCAAGGCCAAATGGTGGCTTCATCAGTATTTGACACTTTCAGTCATTCATTGCAGCTACTGACCACATTTGAAAATTTCTGGGAATGATCAGAAAGCAGCGTTTACTTATATGGTGGCAAATCATGGGAAGTGAGGAGAGTTCTGCAGAGCAAAACAATTCCCAGCGAGTGCACTTGGCTCATCCAGCTCCACCAGACCATGCTCAGGGCCTTCATGATGCCTCTCTGCCACTCCATGGGTCTCTCTGGCCCCTGCAGAGACTGACCAAGCACTCCAGGAGTGTGGGATCGTGGCTCTCCTTTGTGCTTCTCTCATTTGTTTGCTCGGTTGTTGTCTTTGGCACGGTGAGCAAGGCTGGCAGAGGACACGGAGAAGCATCTCCCAGCCATGCTCTGCAGTCCACAGCAGAGCCATGGGAACATGCACAGGAGTAGGCAGCTCAGAGCAGGAGAAAGGCTGTTCTCTCCCTGGGTTACGGGGGCGGCTGGCAGATGAGCAATCCCCTATGCAGAGCTGGTCCTCCTCCCATGCTCCTCACTACTGCATTCTCTGACAGGACCCTTTTTCTGTGTCTGTTAGATAAAACTATGCATTTGCCACCTTTCCACTAGCCAGTCTGAAATGACAAAACACTTCTCTATTTCACAGACCACTGGGACTCTTCTCTGCAACTGACCTATATTGGTTATAAGCTTCATTTGTTCTGGCCTGCACCTCTCTCTCTTCTCCCACATGGAGCACATGCACTGCTCCTCCCCCTCAAACAAACACCTTTACACATCCAAGGACATTGTAAAAATAAAATGATCACAACCTGGCCCTCCGGGAACCTTGGTTTTACAGTTTGTCCCACTCTGATGCCAACAGAATTCACAATCCAGTTCAAGAGAGACAGACAGCGAGTGAGAGAAAGCAGGCTGACAGTCAGAGACAGAAGGAGATGGAGGAATTGGGGAGAGGGAAAAGGAGCAGAGGGAAAGATACAGGGCTCCTAGTCTAGAACACAATGAAGAAAGGGGGATGGAGTTATAGGGACAATAAAAAACTTAAAATTGTAGAAAATTGAAGGAAGAGAGGAAGATGTAGATAAGAAAACCCAGAGGAAAGTACAGAAGATAAAAGAAATGGTCAAAGGGAAGAGGGGGAGGTCAAGTCAGACAGCAAAACAAAGTGGTGTCTGTGAAACAAGGCAGAAGAAATAAGAAGGTGCCTGTGAATCTGGGCACTACTTTTTCATGTCTCCTTTTCTATTGTGAGTACACTGTGAGGAAAAGGGCAAGAGGAAAGGGAAAAGAGGATAAATAAATACTTGAGCTGCCATCTTAAACAGCGTCTAATAGTCAAGCAGATATGCTGGAAATAGGCAGTTCACAGGTTGCAAACACTCAGGTACAAATTGCTTTTAGTTCAGCAGGTAGGAAACAGCCTGCACTTGCATAGTGGCATTTACATTCCTGGGTCCACTGGGTCTCTCTGTGCACTGGCAGCGAGCCCTGAATGCATAAAAATGCTTCTGTTTAGTACTGGGGAATTGTGCTCTCCTGGCTGCCCTGCATCCTCTCTCAGGTTCCAATAAGAAAACCTCAGCCCCAAACGTACAGGTGCAGTAAGTCTCCTTTTCATACAAATCCCTTCCTCCCCACTGCCTGATGCCAGCTCTTGTTTGCACTCCAAGGGTTGCTCTCTAGCCTTGTTCTTTTGTGGCTCTGCTTTCACTCTCCTCTTTCCTTATGGCTCCCCTTCCTCACTGCCATTCATTCAGCTCATCCTTACACAGGCCTAGATACACACACACAGAATTTATCTCCACCTCCAGAGTCATCCACTTATCTATGAGTGTAGTACCTGGCTGGCACACATCTCTCTCCCACAATCCATTGATTTCCACACCACAACCCTGCCAAATCTGCCCGTCTTTCCTTCCTTTAAAGCCTTTCTCTTGCTGCCTCCCAACCAGTCTGTTTCTTTGTCTCTCCCTGCACAATTCTTTATGTTTTTCCCTTTCTTCAATCCATTCTTCTTCCTTCTCCCCAACTCTACCCATCTGTCTGTCTGTCTCTCCTTCCCACAGCCCTCTCCAGCTGATACACATGCAACCCAGTGTCTCTCTCCCCTTCTCCCCCTGCCACATTTCATTTCTTTGTGTCTCCTACATGCCCAGGCCCACACTTGCTCTCTCCAATACTGAGAGGAGGCAGCAGCAAAGAATTTGCTGCTGACCGCTGCATTGCTAGGAGGCAAACACATGGCTGGCCTTGTGCAGGCCAGTTTCTGCCTGAGTGCCCCAAGTCACATATCCCCAGCATCATCTCCAGCACTGGGAAAACAGATGGTATAATAAATGAGAGCAGTCTGATAAAAGGAGGAAAGGGTGCCTGCCTTGGATGCTCCTCACCCGCACAGAGACACACACCCGACACGGGCACAGCCCTCTCGCTCCTGTACCAGCCCAGCTTTGTGCCAGGACTAGCCAGCTGAACAGGGCACGAGCTCTTCCCTGGCACCAGATGGAAAGGAGAGGGTAGGAGAGGCTGGTAGTGGATAGAATGACCAGTGGCTATTTTTCTGACCACAGCTTCTAATCCTGGAAAGCAAAGTACATGGGAGGAAACAAGCAGTCTTAAGGTCATGGGGAGGGCTGGTATCATAGGAGGTGTAGCAGAATTGTAGGGACATATAAGACCTCCACATGCAGAGACAGGAGGAAAAAGGCAAGAGGCATGGACAGCAAAGAGGATTCAGGTATCAAAATAGCTGTGGATCAAGATGGCATTCAGGGATCTCTTCCAGCTCAGTGAAGAGGGAAAGCCAACCTACTGTGAGGGCCATCAAGAGCAATGACATACTCTGCTGAAGGGAAATAGTCCCATACCTCAAAAGGGACAGAAACCAGAGGGCAGGGTTTGCATTGCTCTACTTTTGCTCATACAGAACCATCCTCCCACCCTCATCCAGTTCCATGACATTGTCCAAGAATGCCCCTTTACCTGCTCCCCTACCTCCCCAGACACCTCCATCCAGAGAATTGCAGCATCCTTTCCTCTGCATTTACCTGTTAGAAGAAACCCATACTTGTTACCCTCTCCAAACTCACCAGAATTCCTTCCTCATCTAACATTCCCACATTCACTGTGGCCTCTCTTTGCTGCCAACAGCACCGAAAATCATTATCTTAACCCTGTAAGACATTTCCTAGATACTCTTTTCTGCTCTGCCAACATTTTATGCCTGATGCTTCAAGTGTAACCTGAATCTCACAGTTCCAGTTTTACAGTCCTCAAACTGAAGCCACCCAACCTCACAGAAACAAAGTCCTAGATAAAGCCCACAATGGCCACACATAACCATTTAACTAAGAGAGAGCAACACTTCACAGGAATCAAAATGAATTAGCAAAAGCAGAGAAGGGAAACCAACACAGAAAATACTCCTTCCATCTCTTCTGCTGTATGAACTGATTGTGAAGTTTCTGTTGTGAAATATCAATGCTCAAGTTGGAGTGGGCATTTCTGCCTGGTCAGGTTGAGGTGCAGGTTCTCTTTCCATTTCCTGAATGTATTAATGATGCAGCATCACTATTAGGCATAAATGTATGGGTTGATACTTTCTGGCAAAGGAAAACAGAGACAATTAATTTGTGTTTTAAATGTGTTTATAAAGATGTGTGGGTACCAATTGTAGATACTTATTTCCCTCCACTCAGAAATTCCCTCAGAAGAGCTGGACTCCAATAGGAATTTCCAACATCTCTTCACACTCTTCCACCCTGATAGTCTGACAGTGCCCTCAGCACACCTACTCTGCTTTTTCTGGTCTCACCTAGACACGCTGTCTCCAGCCACTGCTGCTCACAGCATCACAGCTTGCTGTTCTTATCTCCCCACACTGTTCCTAGGTTTATCATTCTGGATTCTTGCTACTGCGTTTTCAAATTCCAGTGTCAACCCTGTCACACAGACTTTAACTCTTCCTGCCTTGTTCTAATGCAGGCTCTACATCTTCAACCTAAACTGATGGCTACCATTGACCTTCCTCATCATGGCTCTAAATTCCCCTGTCTGCCCTTGGCCCTGAGAGCTTGGCCCTGAAAATCTCCTTTCAGTTATTTATTCTAACCACTTCCCCTTCCACCTGGCAAGGTCATCCAGTTCTACCCTGTATCCTCATTTTCCCTCAGTGGCTCATGCAAAAATTACTTTTTCTCTCACTTTATTTCCATATAGCATTCTAAAAGACAGGAAAACCCTTAGGTTTTCCCATCTCAAAATCCCACTCTCTCAATCTACCTCAGCAAATCCTCTGGGCTCTTCATGAAGGAATACAGACCTACATACTTCCTACATCTTCCTGTTCCTCTACTGCTCCTGCATTTCCCCTGTCTGGGACACAGAAGTCAGTCACTTCTACCTTTATGCCCTTTTCCTCACAGTCCCAAGCTTGCAGCCCTCATATTGGCTATTTTTCTAGTACTTGTGCAGAAAGATTACAGGCTCCACATATCTCCAATTGATGTATATCTGGCTGGAGGGAAACTCATCAAACTGACCCCATCCCTGACCCCAGCTGGACATGTAGGATCTGTCACATTTCCCTTATAAACATCCTCAAATTAAATCTCAGAGACCAGGAAAGGGAGAAATTCTAAGCTTCTCTTGACAAATAGCTCTAGGGGAGGAAATATGTGAAGCCGTGACAGAAAAACAAAAGACCTCCAAGGAGTAAAAAATCCTACCAAAAATTCCCACCAAAACCTCAGGTTAGAAGGAGAACAGCCAGTGTCTGACAAAGTTACCCTGCAGCAAGCTCTGAAGAGCTGAGATGAGGTTGCCAGGACTCAGCTTGTGGTCTCCTGCCAGGAAATTACACCCTAGACTGAGCAACATCCCCATCTCTCAGGTGACTTCCACAGGGACTCATAACAGCTAAAGAGCCCTGAAAAGACTCAAGACTGAGTAGTTCTCTTCTTCCTCCCTCCCCCAAGCGTTGCTGTTCCGGGTCAAGAGAGCCAAGGGCAACTGGCACAGAAGACATTGTTCTCCAGGCAAAAAATGACAGCAGGAGGAGGAAGCAGGACACGAGGAGTAGAGAGATGATGTGCCCCTAGGCTGAAAGAGATGTTGTGGAGGCAAATGTGGCCCTTGAAGTGCTCCTGCTCTGACTCCCACCTTTGCTGCAGAAGGTCTGAGAAGTCCCTCAACCCTAGGTTTCACAGATCTGCAAGATGGAAAAATTACTTGTTAAGAGCAAGCAGAGGTGGATATTGTCCATCAAGGAACAGATACGAGATAGGAAAAAGACTGAGAATGCCTGGGGAGAGAGGGGTCCTATCATGCAGGTGTCAGAAATAGGGATGTCTTCCTGCCACTGGCAAACAATCTGCCATCATGCTGCTGACTTTGTGCAGGCAGATGAGACCACAACTGCAAGCAAGTGCCACCTGAACATCCCAGATACAGTAATGATTAAAAACAGAGCACAGCCTTGAGTTGCGTAAGGACCCCCACAGATCTGCAGAAGCACCAGCAGCAAGCAGTTGCTGCCTCCAGAACAGAAATGCAGTGTTTTCCCTGCTGTCAGCACCTGCGTCAGGCTCCCAGTTTCTCTTGAGATACAGCTCTTAATTGGGATAGATTGTACGTTTGCTGCTGCAGCCCAGCCCAGCTCCCAGTTTAATTGCTAGTTTATGACTTAGCCTGTTTTGTGCTTTCCACGCTACTTCTTTCCTCACTTAATCTAATAGAATTATAGAAAGTATTGCTGGGAGGACCTCAGGAGGCCACACAGTTTATCCTTCTGCCCCAAGGCAGTATTTCATTTCCAACAACATCATGTGTCTTTTGCTATCAGGTCAGATTGGTCCAAGATGTATCGTGGGTAAAGAAATGAAGCTTACCCAGGGGAGTCAACTGGCATAAAAGACTAAATCCAGCTCTTTAAGTCATTGAAGTTATATCAGAAATAACCCTGGTCCAAATGGTGCCATTTATCAGATCAGCCTTTTAAAAGACGTCCTTTCTTAAGTTTAAAGTCTTTTAAATGAACAAATATCTAGAAGAAACTGTTTTGACAGCCCCATTTCAGTATATTTAATGCTTCATTATTAACAGCAGTGACCACTCCATTGTTAAGACTTAACAGATCACAGTGTGATCAGCTTTGAAACTGCTATTAATTCCCACAATAAAATCTGATCTTTCTGGAATTTTACATCCTGAATTTCACTCTGCAGTAGACTGTCTGGCAAGACAAAACAAAACCATTAAAGTATCTTTAATATGACAACTTTACATAAACGAATTTCCAGTAAAATTTCAGAATGTCAGACAGCTTCTTAAGGCTTTTTCTTCCATGACAATCTGACTAAAAATTCCACCTTTGTTTCCTTTTGTCTATTAACCTAAGAAAAAATGTCTTGCAGCCTTGGGAATAGATAATGCAGGAATTAGAAGGATAAAAAAAAAAATCAGCTGATGATGTATCAAGCTAAGTAAAGCAGGGCACAAGTATAACAGAGATTCTGTGCAGACCCCTGAGGACCAAGGGAAAGGTAAGGAGGGACTCCAGGGAGGAAAGAAATGGTTTTGTCTAATCAAACAAGCAAGCAGGAAAAAGGACTACATATCTATTAAAACCAGTTAAAGGCCTGCTTGTTTCCTTCCCCTTCTTTTGAAATTTCAGTTGTGGTTGAGCTGGGCCTTTTCTGTGTTGTAACACTCCTGCCGAGCACCTGCAGCACTGCACAGCTGGACAAAGCAGGGGAGCTGTAAGAAGACAACAAGCTTCCTGGTCAGCAGGCAGGCTTTCTGTCTTCCTCCCACTGTTCTCCACAGCATCTGCAATTCACACTGATGCTAAGCCTGTAAGCAGCAAATACCCATCCTCACTCTACAGATGTGACTGTATTTTATGCCTGATGCTTCAACTGTAACCTGAATCTCAACACTTCCAGTTTTACAGTCCTCAAACTGAAGCCACCCTAACTAACTGAACTGAAGTTAGCAAACAGGTAGGAGAAACTCAGTAAGAGCTCCAGACTCTCACTCGTTCTGCTGGTCCAGCTCACTTACCACCCTGAACTTCACACAGAGATAAAACCATTCCCCACAATCTTCCCATGTTTTCTACCCCTTCTCCACCCCCAGCCTCTACAACCAAGGTCACAAGCCAGGAAAACAGCAACAACCAGCACTTGCATCAGGCTGGTATTATATAGCTGGTATTATAAGGACAATATATTATGCTGTTAAAATGCATTTGAAAGGGTTGAGATTGTTATTGTCAAACACACTATTTTGAAGGTCATTAAACTGTGTCCACGTGAGGGTTTGGAATAGCCCTGTAAAAAGCAAGTTGGACAACATGCTTTAGACATGACTTAGTTCCTAATTGTAGTTGTGGCCTGTGGAAGAAGGAAAGGGGCAGTGGGTGAATCCCTATTGTTAGCTAATTAGATTATACATTTCCTCTCTCAGGCAATACATCTTTCCCTGCATGGGCTGCATTTTTCTTCACTAACTTCTCAAAAGCAGCTTCCCTATAAATCACAAATCACCACTGCAAGCATTCCCTTAATGAGCTCTTCCAGCTTTTGCATTTATTTTATAAAACAGCATTCACCAATTTTCATCTTACTGGTGCATTTAGAGTGTTTATTTGAAGTTATGGGAGGTCCTTCAGGTGCAGAGAGATGGACTCTCTGGCTAAAGATACACAGAATTCATTTTATTGCCTATTCCCAAGGCATTCATCCCCCCCAGAAACACCATGTCACAGGTGACACACACATCTGGGATGTTATTTTCAATATGAAAAGATATGTGTCTTGTTTGGTGATCACATTGTCGATAGAGCCAGGGGGAAATGAGATACCAAATAAAACCAAACCTTCTTTAGTTCTTTAACTAGATCAGCACAGCATCCAAAATAGCTTTTATTCTTACTAGTCAGAGACACCAGCACCTGCAAGCAAGAGTCTATACAGCCTATATAAATCCACAGAAAACACCCAGGATTGACAAGACAACCCATGTAAGACACAAATGCCAGTAATGCTAATCCAATTCAAAAAAGAGTAAGTCTTCTAGTTACCCTAAGTTAATGGAGGAGCCCTCCCTTCCTTGGAGAAAGCAGGAGCTTTCCCAGCTTGTTCTGTCATTTTTGAGTTGGCTTCCAGCAAAAGAACCTCTTGTTTTCACCTCTTTTAGACTGAGCTCCTACTCATCCCCTTTAGCTGGTATTCATGCTCCCTTGCAAGTTCCCAGCACCAACACACTGTTGCCAGTGAAATGAGGCCAGTGCTTCTCCAGATTCTTCAAGTGTTTCATAAACTCTGCTACAACATCTGCAGCCATATTTCTTATGTTCAATTTAACGTCCTTTTCCTAGCACTGGGCATAAAAATGATTATAAACCACACGTGTAAGTCTTGAAACACAGATTCCTGAAAAGACTGCCTGAAAAATCACTCAGTGCTTAGTCTCTACAAAACTCAGCTTCCCTTGCCCAAGGGAGTCTACCATAATCTGGAAGATAATGGTTAAAATTTTGCAGCTCCTGGTGTTAGGCTCAGTTACAAGGCAGTTCCTTACCACAGATGATTTTGCATACTGCATTAGCAAAGACTTACACATGCAGCATCAGTACTCCACACAAAAAGCAACTCTCTCTAGGCTTTTACCCTTTCTAATATGAAACTTCTAGCCAGACACAGCTGAGTCAGAGTAACTTAGCCAGGCTGTCTTTCATTTCCTTAGTCCTGTTTCCACTAGCAACATCAGAACTGTGGTCTTTTATCTGAAATTCAATGCCAAGCAGAGCGACTTTAATAAGAGGACTCTGATTCTGAGATTGAGAACTGAACCTAATCAGAATGGTATTGCCAAATTCAGCTGTCAAAAATGACACAACAATATGTAAGATGACAAAGACATGAAGAAGAAAAGGTAATTTTTTATAAGTTTTAGATTCATCTTTTGAATAGAAAAGGTATTCTTGTGATTTGGCTCCGTTTTGCAGTTAAGCCAATTGGGATGAGCCTGCAGGAAGCCCTCCCTGCTCATTTCCAGGGAGGTGGCAGCCTCTGGAGAACTCCTGGGACCCGGCAGAGGGCACTGCGTCACCAAGTGACAGCGGCTGGCCGCGACACAGCTCGCAGCAGGCAGGGACAGCGAGCCGCGGCGAGGGAAGGAAGGAGGAAACCTTCTGGAAATCACAAACACGCGTTAGTCACCAGCGTATCAATGCTACAGCTGAGAAATGCAACACTGCTCAAACTGGCCTCCAACTCTGGGCACTCCTGGAAACACACCTAAACCCAGCTCTGCCTCTACACAGCTCAGTCTGCAGGGGATGATTTTAGGGCAATAAGCCTCCTTCTGAAAAATCCTTATCAAGGGGTAGGGCCAAATCGGTCCTGCCCTGCAGTGGATGCATCAAGGCTGGCTCAAGTTAAAAAACCCATCCTGTCAGCTTCCTCTCTCCTTTTCCAAACCTCTAAATCCTTGCTTGTAGCAGCAGGAAGTCTGTTCAGACAAAAAGATATCAAAGCAAAGAGCTGGCAATTTCCATTCTGTCCTCCCCTTTTATTCTCCGCCTCCTCCAACCTAGCAGACTTTCAATGAGCAGAGACCCAAGCTAGAGGACATGAAAGGAATGCTGAGGTAGCAGCTTCAGAGGAGTGTCTTTCTACTTGCTTATTTCTAGTTTATTTTGAATTACCAGAGGATGACCATGAAGTAGCAAATAGCTCATATTTTTTCTTCTCTCTGTATTCAGTCCAGCAGGATTCTCAGTACTAGAAGAAGCTTAGAGGATAAATAAATCATACCAGTCAGGCTAGTGAGTGAAAAGTTTCCACTTTCTCTTTGTACAGCTGGTGGAATAACTTTGCCAGGATTTGGAAAGGGGCCTCAAAATTTTTCATTTCCTTCTGTAAAGAAATAAGAAAGTTGTGAATTGCAGATGGAATAAGCATTGGACTATTTCTGCTGTGTTTCACCAAAGAAGGATTAAAACTGAGTTGGATGACAAACAAGGGGAAGAGACACCCCAGTTATCTTTCTCTGCCTCAAAGAGAAGATAACTTGACAAACATGCCCTTGCACAGATGGTGAAAGGAGCAGATACTCACCACTGACATCTCACAGTATTCCAGGCCATGCTTCTCAGCCCACTCCTGTGCTTGCTCCTGCTCCACAACTCGACGGTCAGCTAGATCTGTTTTATTCCCCACTAAGACACCTACAGAAAAAAAAGACATGAAACAAAAGAAAAAAAACAAAAAAACCCAGCTCATTAATGCTGACTTGTAAGCTATAAATACTGGAACATTAGAGGTAGCTGAAAAAGTTGGAGGTGTGGAGAATAGTCTATAACTACCCAGAAAAGATTCCAGAAAGGAAATATATTCAAGCCTTAACTGCTTTTTGATAAAAGCAAATAGGAGGAAGCCATGTCTTAAATGGCTGACAATCTTGACTTAAATGCTTCCCCCTCCAGCTCAACAGAAACAACTGCTGTCATACAAGAGTGGACCAGATAACAAGAATCACCCATTCTTACCTGGGATGTGCACCCCAACTGCTTGAGCCCTCAGCTTCTCCAACCATTTGTGACAGTTGTGGAAGGATTGCTCATTAGTGACATCATATACAAGGCACAGGACATTGGGTTGCTCCCACTGCACAGCAAGAAAGGAACACTGTCAGCTCCAATGAAACTGATGTGGTCAACAGCCAGGCTGTAAAGATGGCAAACACAGCTGCTAAGATGAAAATAAAAAGCCTAACACCCAGGAATCCTGTGCTCTGGCTGAGGTTTCACATTTCAGATGACCCAACTAAATCACTGGCACTGGGAGTGGTGGTCTTGCTTTCCTCCCTTGTCCTGTCTGTGCAGTCCTGCCCCTTTACTTGTATCAGCTCTGGCACTCATCTGGTCCCTGGGGAAGCTGATTTTTTGTGCTGAATCAGCACAAAATTAATCCTAGGAAAAAAGTAGAAAGGTTTTCTTCCAGTTCGAGAAGCTGAGCCAGCTTCTAGAGAAGTCCCTTGCAAACCAGATCTAGTGCAAGTGCAAAAGTGGAATTGCTCTTGTAGACAATGAACCATTAGGTTGACTTAGCCATTTCATGAAAGCTCACATCAATTAACTGATTCTGCTTCTCAAAATGAGATAACACAGTTGAGAACTCTACAGGGAAGGTCACAAATATGTGAAGGAAAAAACCCAAGGGCAGGATTATGCTCAAGGACAAGAATGAATCCTGTTGGATCAAACACATCACTGTAACACAAAAAAAAAACTTCCCCCTGCTGAAGTTGCAGCAAAACAGATGTTTTTCTAAGAAATAAAAATAACTTTAAACAACAGTACACAGAAATTCTCAGTTGAAATTCCCTATTTCTTTTGTAAGAAAACTGCCTATCTGCTTTCCTTTCTCTGAAAAGTATTTCTTCTAGTACTTATACAAGTTTGAGAGAGGTAGAACAGGATGCGTTGGCAACTGAGGTAATTGCTCCCATTTACACTAAAGACAAAGTTTGCTACATCTGCCAGACTGGGGAGCTCAGATCTTCAAAGCAAAAGCACTTCTTTGGAAGAAGAGGACTGTTACATAAGACTTACCAGTTTTTCCAGCATTTCAGAAAATAGATCTTTTCCTGCAGAGTCAAAAATGAAGAATTCCTGAAAGCGGAAACAGAAAGAAGGCTCTTGCCAAGAAAAATGCAGTGTAGGGAAAGGTTTTGGAAGTAAATACTGCAACTTGTAACTCCAGCATTTTATTCTGTACAGCAGTGTCATGCCCCTAAGGGACAAATTCCCTGCACTGAGAAAACTCCAGATAGTATGAGAAAATAAATAGTCATTTTTCAAGTATAAAGAGTAAAAGAGTTACCTCCAAGGCCCCAGGTCTAGTTTCCATCCCTGCTGGAAACAGAGTATGTGGAGTGGAGCAGTAACCTCTACTATTTATACCAAATTATATACATTCCATTAATGGGAGTATAGGGCATTAAGGAAAAATAACAGATGAGCTTTGGATTCTGTAGTTCCAAGAATCATGAACTAAACTAAGTGCCCTAAAGGACAGAACAGAATCTCAACAAAGCTGGCAGTAACTTTGGTTTAAAATGTTGTGTTGGATACAAGTATATAAAAATTACATTTTAAAGACTAAACTAACGCTGCAGGATCAGTAATTATACATGATCAGCCTCATTTCCTTAATGCAACTTAATTGTTGATAGTGATCTTCCACCAGAATGAGACTCGTGTGGGGCTTGAGCTCTGGATGTCTCTTTCTGACCCAATTTATGTCACAGAAAAACTCACCACACTATCACTTGTCTCTGGAACTGATACAGCCTTCACCAACAGTTCCATGCCTGCTGTCTGTCAAGAAGAATCAGGAAAATGAGGATCAGGAGAGTTTTTAAGAGCCTGTCCAACTGCATAGCAAGCGTGCATTGGATTGAGGCAATTCTTGTGAATCATTACAATTCCATCAAACACAGAGCGCTGGAAACTCAGCAATTCTCCTCCTAGCTCTGGTAACCCAATCTCACCAATATGTCAAAGGCTTGTAGATTTGCTCAGCTGGGGGAAAAAGGAGGAGAGCCAAAGAGATTTGCTTATATACAGTTCAGAGTATTAGCTGAAGTCTGCAGGTCTACAGTCACTCTCACACTGCTGCTCTAATGCAAGCCTTAGAACACTTTGCACTAACCATGTGATGAGCTAACATATGGGACTGAGATTATTTGTGCTTCTTCCACCTTTTATCTCATTCTGCTTTGTAGCTCATTTGTTTGTTCTATTTCTATCGTTAAATTCTGGTTTCCATCTTAATTTCAATGAATAAACATATTTTAGGGTTCTTTTTCTCCACACTCATATTTTCCTTTTTTTACTTTACTTATATTTACTTTTATTTTTATCCTGCTTCTGATTAGTCATCACCATTGATTCTTACACTGAAAGACTGCAAACTGTATCCTCTTCATCTGGGAACAGTTTCTGTAGATTATAATTATCTTGGGGCTATGCAGCACATCTTGGTGTTTGCACAGTGATAAGTGCACTGTCCACATGCACATTTAATAGCTGGAATTAAAAGCTTTCTCCTTCAGCAGTGCTTTTTCATACAGTAGTCCCTAAAGGGGGGAGCTCTCTAACACCACAAAACCTTATGAAAACATTGGTTCAGCAGGAAAATCACAAGATTAACTAAATTATTCTGCCTTAAGTTTCAACACCAGCACCTACACAATGCAGCCTTACAGAATGTTACATGTTTTCTCTTCAGAATCAGGGTGTAAGAAAGAAAACTCTCTAAGATCACACCTCAAATGCCTCAACTTAAAATCGTATTTATCCTCTTCTAGGCCTCTCAGTTTTCCCATTCATCCTAGAAACATTTTAGACAGCAGTCTGAGCCTGTTGTATGCTTACCAGTGTGTAGTTCTTCTGAAAATGAGCCCCATCACTGCGAAACATCTGGGCTAAAGCACTCTTACCAACAGCTGGATCTCCTGCAAAAGCAAAAACATAAAACATTTTTGTTTCATACTGGAGAATTGTATTTTTCCTCAGTTCTGTTACTATCACATGTTGTAAGAGCCTGGATGCTCTAACTCTGAATACAGGCAATTTAACTGTCACATGAAGCACAAAACCATCTAAAAGGTTATTCACATGAGGAAATGAATATTGCCATTATGCATACTGGTGGCTGACATCTGATTTCTGACCTATGCACAACAGTAAAGGACTGCCAGATCAGGGTGGAACTGCTGTTTGTTCTAAAACTCCTACTCCACAGCCCTTACCTAGGAATCAGAATTTCCCAGAGATGTTATCATGTAGAGAAAATTGCAATGTGATAAGGGACTGAGCTTCCTAGGAGGCTATTCCCTCTCCTTAGGTTACCCATTTCCCCAGACTCAAATCCTTCTTATATCCTGAGACAAAGCTGCTTAAGCTGGTAACATTTCTCAATGAACTCTTCCTGCTGACCCTGCTAAGAGAGCAGCTCTTGCTGACTCAAAGCTGCTGGTGGCTCATTAGTTGCATCCTGGGCATAACAAGCCAACGTCAGGGAGAAAGCACATGGCTGGAGAGGAGAGCCTGCTGATTCATCCCTGTAGGAAGGAAAAGCAAAGGGGTTTGGGTTTTGCTCTTCTAGAGCCAAGGCTCTCTGATATGGCTCACACAACACCTCAGGCAAACCTGGCAGCTACCTGCTTTGGCCTGCTCTTACAAAACTCTGAGAGATCCGAAGCAGTGACAGGATCACAGAATATGCTGAGGTGGAAGGGACCCACAAGGATCACTGGGTTCAGCTCCTGGCCCTGCACAGGACCATCCCCAGGAGTCACACCAGGTGCCCAAGAGTATTGCCCAAATGCTTCTTGAACTCTGTGATGCCTGGTGCTGTGACCACTTCCCTGGGGAGCTGTTTCAGTGCCCAAACACCCTCGGGGTGAAGAACCTTTTTCTAATATCAAACCCAAACTTCCTCTGACACAACTTCAGGCCATTTCCTCAGGCTCTGCAGAACTCATATATGCCCATATTACTACATGAAAAAGATCATAAATCATAACCCTTTCTAAACAAAGACTTAATGTTTCCTAAGAGCTTATCATTCCTCCACAAAATATCTCACTAGCCTGGATAGTTAAAAGGACAGGAGCCAGTAATTAAATACCTCAGGGTTCAAGCTTTACCCTTAAAAGCACACTCATAACAGCCCAGCCTGGAATACAAGTCTTTCACATTATGCTGTTAATAAACAAAGCCAGAAAAGAAGTATTTGACATTATGTTTTAATGAATAAACCAAGAAAGGGGTATATTTTTGACTCTATTACAGCTTCCTAATGGTGTTTTGAAGGAAATTGGTAAACCTCCCTGCTCACATACTATTACAGAGGAGGAAGGGTGTTTTGGTAATGACAATTACCCCTAGATGCATTAACCAAATGTAGTTCTTGTTTAAACATTTTTAGCATGCTTGCTTACTTTGAGCTGAGTTGGGCTCACAATATTTAGACAGGAAAATGTGGTAAGTCAGCTTGTTTGTTCTCTGATCAGTTGGAGCTTGTGCGGAAGACAACACTCTGTTCTGAGTGGAAGCTATTCTGTATTTCAATAGACAATTAGATCTGTCTTTGTAAAATGAGATAGAGAGGCACACATTGCTCCAAAGTGTGCAGGCATCAGCCAGCACAAATTCTTAACTAATGCATTGCCTTTCTTTAGCCTGACAGCCCCAGGTGTTCTATCCCTCGTTTTATTCTTTGCCATCCCTTTAGTCCATCACACCAGTACACTTCCTCACAGTATCGCCGGTTGCCCTTTTCAATTTAGCCCCATGTACCAGTAGTGCATTACACAGTATATATTCTATCCATATTTCTGTTACTCTGCCAGAATCTGTAGGGTCTTTCAAAAATGCCTGCTAGTGCCAGTTGTCTCTCTACAGTGACAACCTTTGAGTTGTGTCTCCATAGTAAGCTCAGAATTTTTTGTGTCTGTAAATGACCTTTGAGATAACACAGGAATCATCTTCTATTGTCAATTTATTAGTCTCTGCTTTGCTAATAAGAGCCCTTTCCCCTGTTCTCCTTGACCTTGGTGTAGCTCCCAATCCTGCATCACTGGCTCTTCATAACCATCTCCTTAGATCCACAAGAGCTCCCAGTTCCATTTCTGAAGGAATTGCCCCTATCTATGTAATTGCATTTTCTTGTTCCCTTTAGGTTGTTGTGGTTACTCATATCTTAGGTCCTTTCCACTACAGTGTTTTTTTTCTGCAACAGAGAATCTATTTTGCCTGGTCTGCTTCATTCATTTTTTTTTAGTAATACACGGATATTATTGTAGCACACAGGAGAATGACTTATGGGATAGGACCTTCCTGTTCTTTGTGCTGTGAACAGAATTGAAAAGGGCACTCCAGACCCAATAAGGATTAAGGACATAAACAGGTCATCCAAAGAAAACCTATGTGATTTTAAAATGGGATTGGGATTGGGGTATCGTGGGATTGGCCTTTGGTAACACTCAACAACAAAACTGGATAGACTTCAGCAAAGCCAGTACATTGGGAGCAGGAAACTTCCAAACTGGAAATGATGCTTATGTTTCAAGTGTAGAAGATGGGCAAGATATTAATGCTGTTCACAGCAATAGAGCCACAAGGGAGATTAATGCCTTGCCTTTGCCAAAGACCACATCTGGCTTGGTGTGAGCTGATGGTCAGCTGCTTCTGAGGTTAAAAAAGGCAAACATTTCATTCTGCATGAAATAATTTGGAACGAGGAGTTAAACCTAGGAGTTGACTGCACACAAAGGTTTTATGGATTTGTGCTTTTGGCTGAGGCTGCACAGAGCTTAAGCATAGAGAGAGGGGAAAAAATAAAGTTTTTTTTCACCAAGTGTTAACAGCTAGCTGTACTTACTTTCAACACCTCCATAATCCATCCTGACTAAATAAACTGGTGTCTTCACCTCGTTTTTTTCTCAGGTTAGCCTCCAAATTGCTCGGGGGAAAAGATGGCAGGGTGAAGTTCTCATGCTTCATCCTTCTCCTCTTTGTTTAGGCTTTACCTTTCTATCATACTCTCAGAACCATCCTAATTTCTGCCGTGAAGTTTCCACACCAGCCCAAATCTCACAAACGAGGCAGGACTGAGCTGTTCCCTTCACGCTTTCTCCAATCTCTGTGCCCATCTTTCCACACGGCAGAAATACTCTTTTTGGTCTGGGCTTGGGTTTTTTTCCCCTCTTTTTCAGGTCCTCGGATTTCAGCCGATCGAACCACACCTCACACCTCGCCGGGCACAGCTCGACTCCACGTGGTAGGCGGGGCGGGTACCAAGCGGGAATCACACACAAGACTTCCACTGTTCCCGTCCCCACGCAGCCGAGGTCCTCCCTTCTCTCCCTTCGCCTCTTTCCCCACCGCTCCTCCGCCGGGGCGGCCCCGACGAGGCGCTGTGGGAAGCCGGGCCGCCGGCGCTACCGGCCCCACCCCACGGCGCCCGCTCTAGTCCCCCGTGGCCAGCGGGGCGGATTGTAGCGGGCAGGCCAGACCCACCTGCCAGCAGGCACTTGGCAGCGAGCTTCACCATCGCGCCGGCCCGGGGCAGGTGGCGGCGGCGGGCCCGGACGGCGGCGGCGGGCCCGGACGGCGGGGGCCGCCACCGCGCTGAGCCGCGGCCTTAGCAACCGCGCGGCCCTAGCAACCGAGCGGCCACCCGCCCATCCCCATTGGCTGCAGGCCCTGCTCATCAAGGCCACGCACGGTTATGATTGGTTCTATCGTTCCTCCCGCCCACTAGCTGTGCTGTCAATCAAAGCGGACGCCCCGCCCCTCCCGGTGGCGCCGCGGCGGTACGGGAGGCGCGAAGGGGAATTCTGCCTGGCAACTAAGGACGTCATCGAGGGCCGGCTCGTTATTGGGTGGAACACAAGGGGCCTGCACCACGGGGCTGAAATGACCCTTTGAGGGCACGGCAGAAAATGATAAAAGTTACGGGCGAGGAGCTGCGGGAGCCCCGAGGCGGGGAGAGGCAAGCGTGGGGAGCAGGCTGCACTTCCTGCCTGCGTGGCCGCCGAACGCGGCGATCCGTGCGGAAGGGCCCGGGCTCCGTGCGCCTTGCTGCGCATGCGCGCGGCGGGGGCTCGGCCTGCCGGGGCCTGCGCGTCCCTCGGCCCGGCCCCGGCACTGGGGGCCCGCCGCCCTCAGGGCCGGAGCCGCGTTGGGCTGCGCGTCCCTCGGCCCGGCCCCGCATTCGGGTCCCGCCGCCCTCAGGGCCGGAGCCGGAGCCGCGTTGGGCTCTGAGCTGTGCTACGGCAGCTTCGAAGCCGGGTCAGCACGGCGGGAACAGGCGGATTGTGAGGCCGCTGGTGATACCTCAGCTTTTAGCTTTTAGATTTTTTAGACCCTGTGCTGTTCTAGTGAGTAGCTTTAGGTTTCATATTCAGTGCTGCTGAGTTCTCNCTCCGTGCGCCTTGCTGCGCATGCGCGCGGCGGGGGCTCGGCCTGCCGGGGCCTGCGCGTCCTTCGGCCCAGCCCCGGCATTCGGGGCCCGCCGCCCTCAGGGCCGGAGCCGGAGCCGCGTTGGGCTCTGAGCTGTGCTACGGCAGCTTCGAAGCCGGGTCAGCACGGCGGGAACAGGCGGATTGTGAGGCCGCTGGTGATACCTCAGCTTTTAGCTTTTAGATTTTTTAGACCCTGTGCTGTTCTAGTGAGTAGCTTTAGGTTTCATATTCAGTGCTGCTGAGTTCTCTTCACAGAGTAGGGAGACAAAACAATTCCTTCTCCAGCTCCACACCAAGGACAACTTTCAGGCCCAAGAACGAAAACAGCGGTGAAGGGAGAAGGAAAAACCAGGAGGATGGAGCTCCATAAGCTGGAGCTGTGGTTGGACAATTGTTTCTGATGTGCTGATGGAGCAGAACTTATCAAAGTGTGGCACCTCGTGATCAGGTGTCCATTCTGGGACCATTTTGGGGCATCCTGGGTGTGGCCTGGCTGGACTCTGGTGTGGCCCAGGTGTGCCCAGTGAGGCCTTTGAATAAATCCCTGCTTTATCCTCTTGCTGTGGCTGGGCTCTGCTCCAGGGCAGCCCCCAGAAGGCATCACTGGTGCAACCTTCCCTGGCCGGGCCAGCAGCTGATCTGCTCTCCTTTCCCTCAGTGCACACTTTTCTTTGTGTTTGGCCGTGTTAATGTAGTCATGGAAGAAGTTCTCTTGCTTGCTGATTTCTTAGCTGCTTTCTCCTTTTTTTTTTTTCCCCTCTTTGTTAATTTTTGTAGCCTTTCACACTGCAGCAGGTTAATTTCTTTATTTGTTTTTTCTTATTTTTAAAGTATTTTTATGAAGCTCTCCCTTGGCTACTATTAAACTATTTCTATGCCCTATTTTTATTCTTTGAACTGATTTTCTGTCTTAAGCAGTCCAAGTGAGTGGATTTGAGTGAGAGCCAAAAAAGGGGACCACAAAGCTTCCTGGGTTTTCCCGTCCTTGCAACCTTTTGGAAAGATCTGTGCCATTAGAAAGTGTGCCATTAATAGCAATCCCTACCTTTTTTAGGGGACAAACTTTGCTTGGCTGCACTTTGGATTATTGGTTTATTCTGGAACACAGAATGTGCTTACTGTGGAAAGCAGTGAGTAAGCTTGGGGAGAACAGAATAATCAATAGTGCATCTCTATTTGGATTACAACATTAGGCATTCCAAGGGTCGAAAAGAAAGTTTTCCAAGTTTAATTTTAATGCCGACACTTTATTTTAGTGTGACTTTGAGGGCAGCTCTTTTACCTTTCCTGGCTGTGATGTGTCTAGCCAGGCAAGCTAATAACAAAATTAATGAGAACCTATAGCTGAATCAAAGGAGTCTTCTAGATGCACATAAAATAATATTGTGATAAAAACATGAAGGGGACTTCACTAGCCTGAGTGGGCAGGCTTCAGTTGTAGGTGATGGCTTATAGTAAAATATAGTGATGGGGTCACTACTGTTCCTTTAAAAGGGACAAGAAAAGTTAATCCCAGGTCTCATTATTCCTTTGCCTGTTTTCCATCCCCAAATCCTCCATCACATAAAACAGATGTGGGCTATTGTTCTCCATCACTTATGTCTAAATAACTTACCTCCTCTTTCATCTTCTCTGCCTTCCACTCCATCCTCCAAGAAATTCACTTGTCTCTGAGTTGTTCCATTTTTGCAATCTTTGCATTATCCTTTGTTGTCTATTTGTAATATTGGCCCAGTTTACTGACAGGTCTCCAAACGAAGGCTTTGAGGCTCCCTTATGATGTGCTTGAGGTTTATTGATCGTGGCTGCAGTGTGGTGGAATCCATCAGCATTCACTGAGGTCACAAACATCCCCAGCATTTTACACTGGGATTGCTGCAGCAATGGATTGTGTTGGAAGTGAGATTGTCATTGCTACTGAAAATTTCTACTTGGAATCTGGATATCTCCTTCCTGCTTGCTGCTGTTGTATTGGCACCCTGTTCCTTTATCCCATTCCCTCATTTCCTACCTCTGCATGCATGTGTGCACAGAAGTCTTAATGGGCTTGTACCCTCTCTATTTCTCCTGTCCTTTTACCCCACAATATTTCTTTTTTTTTTTACCCAATCTATCTTTTCCTCTGCCTGACTTCTCACAGGTATAAGTTGTTCCCCTACCAGCATTGACAGTGATAGATTAAGGATGGAATTACTTATCTGCACCTTGTAATCCAAACAGAATTGCAGTCTGCTGTTAGCAGTCCGCAGGGGTTGCTGCTGAATAAATTGGAATGCTGGTAGCTGTGCTCACTGAAGCTTCTCTCATCTTGAATACATGAGAAAGAGGGGAAGAGGAACCCTGTGGATTTCAACAAAAAAAACCCCAAACAACAGAGGGTGATGCCCTTACCCTAGAGCAGTGTTTATTAGGTTAAATCCTGTATTTAGCAGCTAAAGAGGAAGAGAACACTCTTTTCATTCACACATTTAATTTTTCCCTTTAATGAAACAATATCATTTTGAGTGGGAAGTGCTCCTTCTCTCACGTGAGCTGGGAAAGTTTCCCTGGCAGCCACAATTCCCTGAGATTTGGAGTCACATTCCCTTGGGTGGTGGTCACAAAGCAGCAGTCAGACTGCACGTGGCCTGTGTGGCTCGTGTCTCACCTGCCTGCAGAAGGCAGTGATGGAACTGCATCTCCAGCAGGAGTGGCAGGGAATTTCAGACCCCAGGTAAGGCTTCACAGACCCCAGGTAAGGCAGAAGGCAGTGATGGTGGAACTGCATCTCCAGCAGGAGTGGCAGGGAATTTCAGACCCCAGGTAAGGCTTCACAATGGGGGTTACACTGAGCTCGTGCAGACTTTTAGACTCAGGTGTGGCTGGTGCTCCACATTCTGTCTGGCACTGCATAGGTCACTTCATTATCTCCTTCACAGAGCATTGGTGTTAAAAAGTGATTTTTTTCTGAGGCAGAATTCACTAATATTACTAGAACTTGTTTTCACAGTTGTTCATCTATCAATGCAAACACTCTGAGCTGAGCAGGTTACAACCTGTAACTCGAACATGCTGCCTGATAAAAGCTACTGAGGAAGAGCTGTAGCTTTCTTTGGAGTAAGCAGAGCTTCTCAAGAGGGCATTAATGTTGAGGAAAGGGAATTAGTAGGTCTTTCTGTAAGAAATCTCTTAAATACAAAGTATTTCATCAGTTCTTTTTTAAATCTTGTGTTACTAAAAGGAAACAGTGTGACAAATGGCATCAGAAATATCTTGTGAATGAATATTCAGAGTTCATGCAGCTTTTTAAATCTGCATAGATTCTTATAGGATTGACTATGAATGTTTACTGGTATGTCTGGAGAGCTGTGAAAATTGCAAGAAAGGATGTGTAAATTTTATTGTAGATTTCCATTCTTTACACTTCCCCCAAGCAGTGGAATAAATAGCTACTCCATCTATTTTGAGGGCTACTTCATTTGGCATCCCCCAAAACCAGCTTTTATTTCCCTTCAGAGTGGGGCTATTAGCACAGAAGTGAGAATTTGGATGCTTTCTCTAGCTCTGTTGATAACACCATTATAGTTCAGGTCTTCAGATTTTGCTCTTTTGTGGTGGGGGCTGAGACACAGATCTGAAGGCTTTTTGGCTGGGAGTCGGTGCACTGAAATGTAAGATGATTCCAAAATGGTTGAATCAGCCAAAGGATTTGTTGGCAGCTACAACAGCCCTTCTGACTGATCTGGCATATCTGCCATTTGTTTCTGATCTGCTCTGTTGGGAGAGTGGAAGTTAGAAATGATGGCAGTGGTGGCATCAATGGAAAGGGGTAAATGACCAAATGCAGGGTAGGTACCTCTACAAGGTGGAAACTTGGTTCCAGTATGCTAATTGTAACTGTTATGTCCTCTCTTCTGATGAATATGAAAGGAGGGAAAGATTTCTCAAGGATGCATTCAAATCCACAAGGATGAAGATAATTTCCAGAGAGTAATTATTCAGTGTATGTCTGGAAAAATTCCAGCTTGAATCTTTATTTTCTTGTTCATGCACATGGAAGCTGGAAAAAGCGCCGGGAAGAAAACCTGAAATCTTAATATATAATTTTTAGTAGTACTCCCCAGTGCAGTGGATAGTGGGTTGTTGGTCAGGGAGCCTGAACATGACACAGAAAGTTGTTTGGATCTCTCCGTGAGAGATGGTCTGTGGCAGACCAAGGGCTTGCTGTGGCCTTGTGTGTGCCCTGAGCCCCCCTTGTGTGTGCCCTGAGCCCCCCTTGTGTGTGCCCTGAGCCCCCCTTGTGTGTGCCCTGAGCCCCCCTTGTGTGTGCCCTGAGCCCCCCTTGTGTGTGGCCTGAGCCCCCCTTGTGTGTGGCCTGAGTGCTGTTATCAGGGTGATCACTTCAGGATGAGTCCAACTGTTAAACAAATGTTTCTCTGTTTTGATGCCTTAGGTTTGAGCTTTTATATTTTTTACATCCTGAGCTGTTTCAGTGGGTAGCTTT
>VYXF01007460.1:524123-535542 GCA_013397295.1 Polioptila caerulea
CATCCCATCCCATCCCATCCCATCCCCAGTGCCACTAGACCAGGGTGCCCCAAGCCCCATCCAACCTGGCCTTGAGCACTTCCAGGGATGGCACATCCACAGCTTCTCTGGGCAACCTGTGTCAGTAACAATTTTTTCCCTGCTGTCTGATCTAAATGCACATTAATAGAGAATTGCCATGTTCTTACCACCTGGAGGCCTAAGTTAATGCCAGGGTTGTGCTGCTATAATACCAGTGAAACAACTGCATTTCTGTACAGATAAACCTCACAGAGCATCTCCTGGAGTTCAAAACTGTTGTGGCAATATGAGCTGAACAAGCTGATTCAGGCACTGACAAGAGCCTTTCACTTAGATTTTCCTGAGGGGGAGACTGAATGAATTTATGACAGAAATATGTTTTCTAGCTGCATGTTCCATGGGCTTATCAGCTTAGGCCTTCCTGTTATTTCCAAAGGCCTTTCAGTATTTGTATTTGGATCATCTGATCCATTTGCTGTTGTAGCTCATGCAATTCCTTCTATTTTTCTGGTGGTTGGAGAGGGGACTCTAGTTTTTGTATTTATATTAACTTCTGCCTTTAAAGGTGCATCAACCTTTGTTAAGCTTTGCTCCTTTATTGACCAGAAGAGCACTAACCAGAAATGTATTTCCTCCTTTGTGAAGTAATTATCCCAATTAGGAGATTCTACAGTCCAAAGAGTTTTGCTGATTGATCTGTCATGCAGACAGCTAACCCTGTTTAGACACATTTGGCTTTGCTTTCCTGTGTTTAATTTTAAATGTGTGAGCCCTAGAGAGTGTTGGGATTTCTGAAGGGTGTGTCTCCTTGGAAGAGGGAATCAGCTGAAATGCTTGCTCAGAGTGAAGAAGCAGGAGCTCAGGTTCAAGCCCATGTTAGCAATGACAGAGTCCAGCACTTAGAGGAGGTATTTAATCAGCAGCCTGTACTAAAGCCAGTGCACTTCTCCCTGTGTTACCCACATCTCCTGAGTGGGGTTAGAACTAAAATGTCAGCATGTAATTTAACCACAGCTGGATTTTGGTGTGCTATTGCATGCCTTATAATTTCTCTTTTAGTTGAAGTTGCTTTATAAAGGAAAGAATGGGTTCTCTATCAGCCAGCCATTTAGATATCAATCTAGGATTTTAGAGTCAAATGAAGTTATTTTGTACATTATGCTCATTAAAAAAAATGTTGTGGGCTAATTTGTGACTGCGGTGAACCTTTAGACACAATTTTGGATGTTATTTTGTTAAGGCAAGACTTGTTGCAGATATTGTGCAATGCTGTATTCTGTAATTCCATAACAAGATTAACTCTGTTTTGAACAGAATGTTGTTAATGTTTAGCTGCTATAGCACAGAGGCTCTGCTAAAACTGTGTGTGTGTTGCAGGAAAGGGAAACATGAATGGCATTACCAGTCTTCAAAAATATTTAGTTTAGTTAGAAAAGGCAAAAGAAGCAAACAAACAACCTTTGCATTGCTAAAATGATGGAAGGGTGGAAGCAATCGCAGGACATTAGGCAGTGTTGATCTTGGGACTTGGATGGACTGTAAATAGAAATCCTAGCTCAGCTTCTGCAAGGTGAACAGGTGTTATGGCCTCCAGTCCATTGATTCCCAAAATAAGACATGTGGAAAATTGCTGATCCATGAAACTCCATTAAAAGCTTGGCAGGGCCCTTAAAGCAGAAACAATTATGCATTTGTTGGTTAAGGATTTAGTAATGGTAAATGGTGATTGGAGAAATCTTAAGAGTTGGTGACAGTCTGCTAATGCAATCTCTTTCTGTTAAATACTGATGCCATTTGTCAGAGATTGGTGGTTCAGCTCTGACTTGAGGATTTGGCTCTTCTTCCTCTTGAATCATGGCTCAGAGTGAGCAATTTCTTCTCTAGCAGGACAGAATACCTGTATGAACAAGAAGTGCCTATTGTTTTTAATTTGTCATTCAATTGTGTCTCACTGCAAACCCCTGGATATGAATCTAAGGAAAGGATATGTACTGATTATTTAAAAATTGGCCTTTAACAGGATGGCTGAAGTCTTTGGTTGTTTTTTCTTTTATAATTTCTGCTGTATTACAACAGGGAAGAAAATTATGGAACACTTACTGTTCAGGGCAAAGAAGATGTAAGATGGCAATTAAGAAATTTAAGGTAAATGTTTCTTGGAGAAATGTAATTTTGCTCCTTTGCTTATGCATCTGAAAATTAAAACATCTTTCTTCATGAAACAGTAAATTGCAGGGTAGTGTGGATTTTTTGTATTTGTCAAGCATACTGTAATCCACACTGTGCAGAAAGCCTGATTAAATTTTGTAGCAAATTCTGCTTTCTTCAGGCTTTACAGTGGTTTCTGTGACAGTCTCAAAGATATTATAGCAAGAGCAATATGAGAATGAATAACTTAATATTTTATATATGAAATGTTTTGGTTTATGTTTTATTGTAACTTCAAAATTTGTGTTTGTTTGCTGTGAGTCATATCTAGATAACACCCAATGGAAAGGAAAATGATGTGGGTTTTTAAAAATATTAAATCAAACAATTGAAGATTTGGAGGGGATTTGGAAGAAATCTGTGTGGGAAAAATAAGAGTTTGAGAGAAACATTGAAGATCCAGCAGTGAAAGGAAAGTAGCAGTTTGATGGCAATTGATAAAACAGTCACTTTGTCTCTGGGCAGAAGTTTATTTATATTACACTTGTATTTGAATTTTTCTTTTCTTTGGCGATAGATGCATACTGAAATTTGAACTTTTAATTTAAAATGCAGCTGGGGAAAAAAAGAAGTGTGTTTAACTAGAGTTTTTGAGAATTCTGAGTAGAAGATCTCAGAATACAGGATCTGAGTACACCACTTGCATATTTGAATAAACTGATGAAATGCAGGTTTAGAATCTCTTACACTGTCAGCATGAAAAGTAGAGATGGTATTTTGGAGGTCTCTCTACCCATTTTAACTTTTTCAGTTTGAAAATAAAGGATATTTCTTTCCACCTTCTCCTTTACTATATGGCTGAAAATTTTCAGGCCAAATTAGGCACTCAGTGTTGCTTGTTCCAGAGTGATTCAGGTAAAAAATGAAGAAGGACTGAAGCAGGTATCATTGGGGTATTCAGACTTTTATACCACTGAAATATCGCCATTGATGCTGCTATATCTTGATTTATTTCACGTAATCTGCTGTAATAATTTTTTTTAGACTCATTAGTGGCTTTATTTATTTGCTATTTGTTCTGTTGTCCTTGTTTGGTTTTTTTTTGCCAAAGCCCCAAATAAAATCTCATCTTTCGTGCCACCCAGTGAAACGTTAAAATACAAATCCTTGCAGCTTCGGAGAATAGAAGGGGACTATAAAGGGCTTTGTTTATGTAGCTTTTCTGTCGCTTCTCGAATTCCCTGGAGCTTCATTCTCGCTGCTGCAGTGGTGCCTTTTCCATAGCCCTGTGCGCTCCTGTAATGAGGCTTTATTGCCACTCGAGGTCAGCAGCTGCTGAGAAAAAGCAGGAAATAAACTCTCTCCACTGCAATCCAGTTTTCATTTGCTTTATTTAGAATACTTAAAAATCAATACATCCTTCAGAACCGTATATACAGTGTGCAAAACCAAAGGATTGCTTTTGAACGCGCAGCATCTTCAGCAAAAAGTCTTCCTGGCGAGTGACTACAGAGTGAGGGTCTAGAAGGGCTCTGGGGAGGTGTCTTGGCTCCCCGAGTAGCACTGGGGAATCGCTGGGGCAGAGGATGCTCTTCTGTGCTGTGTGATGATGGCAGGGTTTCAGCCTTATCCTTTTTGTCTCTACTAAACTGGTGATAATAAATCTAAATTGAACGAGGTATTATTGCTGCAGGGAATAGTTTGGGATACAGAAATGGAAAATACCCTTCCTTTTTACTGCAGTAATAATCAATGTTCTGTCAAGGTGTGGGGGAGGTGTTGTCTGAAAGGATTTTCCCCCCTGCTTTAGTCTTTGCTTTAAGAGCAAAACAGCCCCCAACAACACAGGTAAAATGCATAAGCTTGGTGCCAAAGTTCCTGAATAGGATTTGGGAAATAAATATTGAGCTCTGTCATAGGCTTACTATTGCCTAATCATTTCCTTAGCATAAGTCTCAGTTTCCTATATGTAACTCCAAAGAAGATATTCACTTCTCTGGTAAAGTTTTAGTATAAATTCTTTGTGATGGGATTTTCTGATTTACTGTTTTAACAGTGGGATTATCAACTGCAGCATCACACCTGAATCTTGGTCTTCTTTTTCCTGAAATTCATATTGTTATTTCTTGTGAGTATGCCATTCTTCCTGTCCTAGATAGTTGTGTAACATTGCTAGTAAACATACCCTGTGTTTCAGAAGTGACTGCTTTTTAAGAGTTTACAAAGTTAGCTTCATGTATGATTGGCACCAACTGATATTCCTGTCAAACCTTTTATCCAAAAATCCCCCTGCACAGGGCAAATTTAACAAATGATACACACGGCAATCCATTTACCCATCACCAAAATGTGGCAGGGGAGATGCAGTTTAAATATTAGGAAATACTTTTTAGCTAGAACACTGATTAAGTTGAAAGAAGGAACTGCCAAATGAAGTTGGGTAATTGCCATCACTAGAGATTTTCCATCACTAGAGATTTTCCAGGCTATGAGTATGCATCCATTTAGCAGGGATGGCTTCAAAATAATGCAGTCAGTTTTGCCACAGTTCAGGGCTTGGACTGAATGACTCATTATATGCATGTTTTATCCCAAATAATTTTTAAAATTTCTTCCTACTTTACCCTAGCTAGGGATAAAGCAGCAGGGATGTCAGCAAAAAAACCCAGTAACATTTTCTCTCAGCGTGTGCCAAGCCTACATGAAATAAGAAACAAGTTGTAGTGAGAGAGAAGAAAGCCCAGATTGATGTGACCTTTATTATTTTAACAGTGTCTTTCAGCACAATTACAGAGTTGCAGGATTGCAGAGAACAGAGCTGGAGTATAAAATAACATAAATAAATAGAACAGGAGCCAAAGCAGTCAGCAGGAGGTGGTTGGAATTGGGCAGTGAAGGATGGGTGAAGGGTTTGCATTGGTCAAAGCCTTTATGATTCGGCCACCATAGTTGCAAATTCTGGAGAAAGGAAAGAGTTTAAAAAAAATATTTAAAAAACCAAAATTTGAAGAAGGAGGAAGCATATTACAATGAACACAGAGTCACTGGAGTTGCAGAAACATCACAATAACAGAAGAACAAAGAAATCCAAGTTAATTAAAGGGAAAGTATGATTTGGGAAATCTTACAGTGAAATGAAAGGATTTTTTGCAAGTCAGGGAGAAATGCTATACATGCCAGACTGTAAGACTTCCACCACTATTCATCTGAAGAATTTGATTAGTTCTCAGTTATTTCTTTGTAAATCTCAATGGGATGAAGGCAAGAACTAGAAATTTAATCTTGCAGTGAGATAAATTTCTTTTCTATCAGAGTTTGGCAAAGAGAATCATTAATGAGTCTTTCAAAGTATTCGTGTCTCATATTATAATTATATTGCATTTAAACTCAATTTTGTAATTGCAAATGGAGTGAAAAGGACAGATTACAAAAACAGAAGGCTGCTACCAACCTATGAAGCAATTTTGATCATATTGTAAGAATGAGAAAAATTCCTGTGGCTCTTATTAATGGTACATCCCTAATATTTACATAAATGTACCTATCTGCAGTTTGGGGTTATTTTATGCTTTAGTGTATATAATGCCTTTCAGCAGGGAGATAAAGCATGGAGAAGGCACATTTGTGTCCTGGTGAATGGCTGCCTGGTTGTAATTCCTAACTCCTTGTAACCTTGGAAGAGTTCCACACAAGAATACCTTGCACAGCTGTGTGTGCCTCAGAGCACTGGAAATGACAGGCTGGAGGGAATCCCAAGGAGGGCAACAAAGACGATAAAAGGATTAGAGGGTGTGCAGAGAGTGTGGTTTATGGGTTTAACATAATCAGCTGAGGGGAAAATGACAAATAGGGGAGGCAGTTATCTGTAAAGGCTCAAGAAAACATTACTGAGGTTTGACATAACGAAGAGTAAAGCCTAGAAGTAAAGGACAGAAGATGAAAATTAGGCATTTTAAAGAATATTCCAGTGTTCAGCTGAAAAATGCTAAACTCTAAACAAGTGAGATCTTAATTGGCTGTTGTGTGCAAACAGATAGCACTTTTGATGGTGTGTCCAAAAAACATATTGCCAAGTGCAGACAAACCAGACTGAGAAATAAAAAATGTCAGAGGGTTTAAATTCATTCCAAATGATCTCTCGTTTTGAAAGATGTAAATCCAAATTAGGATTAGTGATGCAGATTACTTAACACCAAACATATATAAATCCTATACATGGTGGGTACATAGTTTAGAAGTGTTGAAAACTGAATTTAGGAGATAACATAAAGTGCTTGTGATAGAAATCCTAACTGTTCTGGGCAGGAAAGGACAAAGGCTATGATTATTAGATCTCTGTGTGAATAAGTCCTGCAGGGAGAAACATGAGCTGCAATGGATCAAACCTTTCCAAAAGGGAAAACTCACTATGCAATACTGTTAAAACAAGTTATCATACTTATTACAGCTAAATTAAATACCTTTCATAATAATTTGTACCTGCAGAATATATTTGGAAAAGGTTATTTCAGACTTGCAGCCAAATATTTTTTATAATACGTTTTGATAGTGCTATTATCACTTAATAAGCAATATATTTCACAGGTACTTTCTGATAGCCAGCAAACCATAAAATTCTCCTTGAATAATTGCAACAATTTCACTTTTCCCAGGATTTTCAATGTATTTTAAATATTTCGAAGACGTTCCAGTTGAATAATGTTCTAAATTAGCTCTGAACTCATTTTTGTATGAAGGTTAGTCCAGCAGCAGGTGGCTTGTAGAAGCATTGTTACAAAGTGCACTCATATCTGTAAAACTTGTGAGATAAGGCCTGGTGTATCAGCTCCTTGGGAATGGTTATTGCCTCTGCCTGGGCTCTTAGTGAGGGAATCCTTGTGGTTTCCTACATCCTGCTTTCCAGTGGTGCTTACCCTTCCAAGCAAAATTATGTCTTTCTTTGTACAAACAATGGCTTTAAATTGCAAGGATTTCGACCATTTTGGCATGTAGAATAATTTACTAGTTGTTTGTGTCAAAGCTCTGGTTCAGTGCAGTTTGGTACAATACACCAGCCTAATGCATGGCCTCTAGTATTTTACTGATATGATTACAGAGGACATGTTGTAAGCTCGTGATTTGTCTCATCAGATTGTGTTTTTTACATTTTCTTTACAACAGCAGATCTGTTTGGGAACCTTATAAGTAATGACTTACACTAATTTATTTTAGAAGAGCACAAAGCAGGATAAGAAAAGGAGGAATTCCAAATGTTTGTTTTTTTTTTTTTTGTTATGGCTTTCACCTGGCAAGGTCATGACTTAATAGTTGTAATTTTGCATGCTTTAATGTCACATTTTTACAACATTCTGACTTAGAGGGATAAAAATTTGGATTTGTGCTGCCCACAGTGCATGATCTTCCAAAGTTCTCCATGTACTTTCTCAAGTCTATAAATATCAAGAAACTAAAAGGCATGATGGGCATGTCCAATGCCAATACACAAAATAGATTTAAAACAACATTATAACTAGAAATTTTCATATTTTTTTCTCATCTTTCTTGTAAATATTTTCCTGGACTGAGTAGAGCTGCTTCATTTTCCAGCCCAATCTGGAAGCTAAGGTCACTTGTGTTATGAGGTAACCTGGCCTTGACCTGCAATTTTTTTTCAGATTCATCATCTTCTGACCACATTGGTGGAATTTGGAGGGGGTTTGACACTGCTCAGAAGATGATCACATCTTACAGGAACTGGCTGCAAGTTTTCAGCTCTTTGACCCTGCTTCATCAGCCACAAGTTCAACCCAAAATCGGACTAGAGGTAAAACCTGAAACTATTTCAGGGCTGAATGGCCTTGCATGAATGAGAAAAGGTTTAAAGCAAGAGCCCTAAGAGAAAATTTGTAATGTGAGACCCCAGCTAGAAGAAGGCTGATTAGATTGGGATTAATGTTGGTGGTGATCCATCTGAGAAGGTTGTCTCTGTGGTGCTCAGAATCCCTAAAGATCAGTTCTTACAACTGCTGTGGGCTCCTGAGGGACAGCACCCAAGGGCCATCAGGAGCATTAACATTCACCTCTCTCAGGGGCTGCTTGTTTGCAATCGTTTTGGGATTTAGGAAGCTGATGTTTGAAGCAAGGGGTAGAAGTGATGCCTGACAATTCAGCTGCAGGGAAACAAAATTGGTTTGCAACAGAAATACAGCATTGCAATACTGCATAAGAATGCAAAGTACATTGGTGACTTCACATTTTATTTACATATGCACTTATATTCTTGAATTGGATTTCTAGGCCAAAGGAAAAGCTGGGAAGTATCTGCCTTCCTCGTCCTTTGGTCACAGTCCCAGCTGTTAACTTTTGTATGCATTTCAAGCCTTTCTGGTGTAAAAATTGGCCGGTAAAGTCAAATTTAAGAAATGGAAAAGAAACTGGTAGTGTACAGTAGGGATATGGTCAGAAGGATCAAAAGAAAAAAGCACATCATTCTCTTCTCATTATCAAGTGTAAACACAGAGTAATTCCATTTCAAAGTTAGAGAACAGTAAAAGCTGCAGAAGAAAGAGATAAGGAGAAGAGGCATTTCATATTGCTTTATTACAATGTACTGGGTCTCAGGCATTGTTTCAAAGGAAAAAGTTATGGTAGTCTTAAATAGAAAGGTTAATGCTGTATTTTCTTGTACAAGCCAAAATCATTATGCAATATTGTTCTTTTATTCCAATTAAAGCTAGTTTTGGTTTGCAGCCTTCTGGAATGGCTGAAAATTTATCTGATGTGAGGCTGGTGGATCAGCTGTAAGCTTACTTACCTGAACTGGGTTTACTTTTGAAAAACTTGCCCAGTGATTTTAGTACTGCTATCACTATAGTGTGTATAAAGAAGACCCATACAATAAAGAATGGGAGGTTTCAGGAGATGACACCCACCCTGGATTCAGCAGCACTGCTGAAGTTCAGCAGGAGCTTCACCTAAACCATAACCTGGTCATGACTGGAGACATTAAGAGGCTTTGGTCTAGGGACATGGCCATAGTCACTGAAATGCCAGTGACCATCACCTGACTGATACATCAGAGGCTGATTTTGTGTATCACCTTCTAAGCTGGGACTGTGCTTGTTAACTTTGCTTTTTATTTCTCTTTGATTGACCCCCTTTTTTTTTCTTTTGAGATAGCATTTTTTAAAAATCGCAGAGATTAGGTAACACAGAGCAATATGAGGGGGTTTAGGTATTTTTTAGATTTCAGCTTAAAATATGGCTTATTGATTTATCAAAACCCCAGCAATTGCCTGCTCTCTAGGTGATTTAGTACTCTGGCCACAAACTCCTATCTCCTGCAATGAGGAAAGCTTTAGTTTGTAATTGCATCTCTTATCTCCTTCAGTGTGTTTCATTCACTCTCACCTCCAAAAAAGAGGAAGAAGGAGAAATTTTGTGTGTGGGCTAAGCTGAATCATCCCAAGGGGGAATAGAAAACAGCACTGGCTTTTTAAGCAACGCTGTGAGAGGAAAAGTTGTTCTTTTCTTGTATTTCTCATATTCAGTAAAAGGGAGTGACAGGCTTTCTTAGGTGTGAAGACCCACGTAAACACTAGCATAAGCTAGATAGACTGTTATTGTATAGAAATTCTGTAGCAAAATGGGTGTACTTTGAATTTTAAGAGCATTGCTTTGCTAAGTCACGCACCACTTTCCTGCTAACCAAACACCAAGCAGAAATTCTGGCACTCAGCTTTTAATCTTTCCAAGATTTATAGTCAAGCTTCAGTCTCTAAACTCGCAGTGTCCTGATCCTCCCTCCACTGCTACCAACAGACAAATGACAGTAACTGGAGCAGGGTTTGGCTGGGCTCAGTCCTGCTGTGCCAGTGCTGACCCACAGCCCGGTTCTGCCAGCTCCTGCCCCCTCAAGTGCCACAGCTCGGCTCCTCTTCCCCCAACGCCTCCACCAAGGCATGGCAAACGGAGCAGGACTTGGCATTTCATTAAACACAAACTGTGCCCTTCAGAAGGTCACAGCCCCCAGCGATTCCTGGCTTTCCTCAGCTCTTGTGTGTAAGGGCAATATTCGGTGTTACTGTCAGGGTTTACTCCTCCCATTACATACCATCAGCGCCAATTTTACCATCACCGTCCTTATCTCCAGCAGCCAGAAGAGCCTTCGTTTCTTTGTCTGATAGGTCTCTTCCTTCTGGGGTAAAGCCCTTCAGGACAAACCTAGGGAGGAGGCATAGAAAAAAAAAGGAACGTTTGTTTGGGGGCTTTTTGTTTGGTTTTGGTTTGGGTTTGTTCTTTTTTCTGCAGAACAATTGCACTTCATATTTATTTGTACCACTGATTTGAGACACAAGTTGGAATCCAGCACTTTACTCTGAAACTGCATTTGGCTGAAGAACTACCTGGAAGGTTTTGACCATCCTTGTGTTTCAGGAATCCTGCAGTCCAAGTGACAACTCGCTGTCTCCAGCCCTCTTTAGATCATGTGCTCAGCAAACAACTGGCATAGCACACAAATACTAGTCCAGAGTTTGAGCTGTGTGTTACTACCTAGGGTCTTGTAAAAATAAACTACAGGAAATTAGACTGTTAAGGCAGGGATATTTGAGAAAGGATGTAACTTCACTTACTTCAATTCTTCCTCTTCAATGAAGCCGCTCTGATCTTTATCAAGAATATGGAAAACCTTCTTCACATCTTCTGGGCTCTTCTTTTTCAATCCCACCATCTCGAAAAACTTTTTGTAGTTGAAAGATTCAGCCGCTGTAAGAGACGAAAAACCAGAGAAGTGCTTAGAAAAGTCACAAAAACACACACACCAATACATACCCGTGGTTTTCCTCCATGCTGCTGTTTTTCCTGCCCTGGGAGGAACAGTGGAGCCCAGCTCTGGTTGGAGCTGGGTGTACCCGGTGGAATTGTCCGTGCTTCACATGGAAGCAGAGGGGCAGAGGGGCAATGTCTCCGTTTTGCAGATGGAGAGCTGAGCTACAGAAGGGTGAGACTTGCCCAAGGTCACACAAGAAGTCTGTGATGGACTCGGGAGCTGTGGGAGCTGAGGTCTAATGTGCTTGGTCTCATTCCAGTGCCTTAAACTTTTTTTTTTTTTGGCTAAGTTTTAAGCTAGAACAGTCATCTGAGAGTGGACTCTGACTATTTAAAAAGCTGTCACCTTTTAACATTTCCATCCCTGAAAAAAAAAACCAACCAAAAATGCTCTTGCTCAAGCATTGGCGAGAAGTGTTTCAGAGCACTGTTTGTTTTTTTT
>VYXF01007460.1:539655-609859 GCA_013397295.1 Polioptila caerulea
CTTTTTTTCCACGGCCCAAGTTCAGCTATAATGGGTAAGTCATTACCATAACACTGAATGCAAAAGGACGGAAGAGGAGGAGGTGACATTGAGGTCCCCCCCTTTTTTTTCTTCTCCTTTTCTTTCCTAAGGGTCGTCTCTTCGTTGTGGAAAGNCCTTTCCTTACTGAGGGAAGAGAGGGCAATCTCTTCTTGCTCCCAGCGCAGACACCGCCGGCCCAATCGCCCTCTGCTTTCCCTGCTTTGCTGAGTCTGAAGCCGAGTTGGGCCTCAGTCTCCTTTCTCTCAGTTCCCCTTTCTTACGGACCTTTTGCAAACGCGTTGTGGAGCCCCAGAGGTCCCTTTCGGGTCCCCCCGACCGGGAGCGCTCCTGCCCGCCCGCCAGCGGGGATGCTCTGCCAGCGGGGCACTCTGCTTTGGGCGCTGGCCCCGCGGTGCTGAGCAGGCAGAGCACATTTGGGAGGCTGCCCTCGGGGGGAACTCGAGCCGCTGGCTGGCAGAGGCCGAGCGCAGCGCTGCCCGCTGTGCTGGCAGACGCCGATCAGGTTAACGAGCCTCACGCCAAGCCAAGCGGCCAGAGGCGCATTCCGCGGCCGCGTCCTGGGGATGGGAGCCCGGCGGCTCCCTGCGCATCCCTAACGATGCGCGAACTGCCCCGCTTTCCCTCCGTCATCGGATCTGTCAGCCCTCTACGGCCCAATCGTGCTGTGGAGGCGAAAAGTGAGAGGTGTCAGAAAAATGAGGCTTCAGATCAGGTGGAGCCATCTGTAGAGCGTAAATAACATTTCCCCCAGCTCAGAAGCCGTGTGTCCCCTCCACAGCCAGAAAGGTGAAAGCAGCGACACGGGGTTTGCGAAGAGGACAGCTGGGATCTGACAGCAGAAGTGGCTGAGGCCCAGCTCCAGCCTCAGCACAGTGTCTCTCTTTAAGGACAGCTAGCACATTTCCAGAAGCTTTTAACCACCAACCTGCAGTCAAAACTGTTATTCTAATAAAAAAAGCGTTTCACGAATTGACAGTTTCTCACTCGACCCCTTCATCTTTTTCTCATCATCCCTGCGAGATGAATGACGCGTTTTCTTTTATCTCTGAGATTTTGCCAATTTTCCTGCCCGAACTATTTGCAAAATCCACACCTTGGATTTCCAAGTTTTCTGCACCGAAACTTTTGTGTAGATCACCTCCCCCTTCCACCAGAGCCAGAATGATGATATTGTTACTAAGTAAACGACCAAATAAATTAAATAGAAATCAGCCCACCCTTGCCAAAAGCAAACAATTCAGGGAGAATTTCCCGAACAGCACGAAGCCCTCACACCAAGAATTGAAGCAGAAAGGCGGCGGTGGTTTGCAAAAAAGGCTGACACATTTCCTTTAGCTTCCTAGTGACCACACCAAAGAGAGCAACTTCATCCCATGGCTTACAATCATCTGTGCAGAAAGAGAGGTGCCATTTCTAGACGCGTTCTGGATGTTGGGGGTTTTTTCTTCCGTTCACAGCTGGCTATTTCAATAAAATCTCTTCGGGAGCTCTTGCTCGCCTTCCCTTTCGCTTTCTGCCGTCCCTTTCCCAGTTTTGTCATTTCCACCTTCTCCCCTGCTTTTCTCCTCATTGCCCCTCAGTGAGTTCACCCATTTACTCCTTTTAATGATCTATTCTCCTTTGGAGTCTTCTCTGCGGGAAGGCATTCCTCAGTGTTTGACAGATTTGCATCTCTTTGTTTCGGGCTTTTGGTTATGGAAAGGGGGATGAGGCCGGAGTGATGGAAGACAGCCTTATCTTCGAAGGTCTTGCTTCTTGCCCGGAGCTGGTGAATCCACGTTTGCTGTGGAAATTTGAGCATTTTCTTGCTACTTACCTCTTGGATCTCTCGTAAGCACGCTTGGAAAGGTGTTAGATAGGGAGGTGGTCAAAAAGAGGTGGAACTCGGGGTAGGAACCCCACTTATATAATCTCCCTGGCTCTTTCTATTTTCGGCAGGTGATACCCACTCCTCACTGGTATCAGATATTCAGGGGTTTTGTTGGTGGTGTCACATTTATCTTTCCCTTAACTAATCGAGGAACGCTATTAATAATCCTTGGCTCTTACCTTCCCCTGGCTGTGAAAACCCATTGCATTGGCAAACTGATGGTCCGCATGAAACCCGAATGCTAAGGGGAGAGGCGAGCACTGCAAGCGAGCTGGTAAGGCACAAATAGGCAAATAACAATGGCAAAAATGCCATTGAGACCAATTTTCCGTTGTGCAATCCATCTAGCCACGCTTTTCCAGATATTTAATGTTTTTCTGGCAAGGGAAATCGTTTTGCAAAGGACCGTGAATGATGTGTCAGGTTAAAGTGGCGTCGGGGAGCTCAGGGTGCGTTCGGAGGTTCAGCTCGAGAGATGGGGCTCTGCTCTCGAAGGGAATTGGAGATGTCAGCCCCTCACCGGCGTGAGGGAAAGCAAAGATAGGATCCCCTTTTCTTGCTTTAGCCTGGATACCACCACAGATACTACTTGAAACAAAATAGAGCAGCCCTAAACAGCCTCCTGCACCTGAAGCTGCAACATTCAGCTTTACCTCTTGGCCTTGAAGGAAGTCAGAAATATTTTTTTTTTCTTCCTACAGGCAATATCAAACTCAGTCGTGTAATTCTGATTGCTCATACTTACAGGGGCATGCAAAATCTGCATTCAGGGCCCCATTGGGCAAGGTGCTATAGAAGTCTAAAAAATTTACAACCTGAGCTTTCTTGGGAGCGCCAGGGAATTGTAAATGAAGAGATCCTCTATGTACAGCCATAATACATAGACTGTAACCTTTTCAGCATATAAATTCTCTTCATGCTGAGTTGCTTATTCCAGGGAAAGACACCTTTGAAGACACTTCTATTTTCACTCTGTCAAGCAATAATAAAACCAAAAATGCTTATGAAATGTACTTGCCATTGTGTAATCCATTTGGGTACACTTTTCTTGATATTTAATGTTTTTCTGGCAGGGGAAAACATTTTATAAAGGATTATGCACTGCTTTTATCTGTACTACATTTATGAGTAAAAAAAAGTTTTTTTCTGTTTCATCACTCAAACCCAACATTTCTTAGGTGAAAAAGCAACCAAGGTTTTGTGATACAATGGAAATTATCTTTTGGGAAAGGCAGGTGCTGCAAAAACTCAGATTTTTCTAGCTTGATTAATTGATCCTGGAAGTGAGGAAAGATAATTGAGGTATGTCTGGGATAGGAATATTTAAAAATATTTCTCTGCTGCCCATTCAATTTAGATGCTGGGTTCTGTGATAAATTGGAAGTACTCCAGCAGCTTTAGATAATTTCTAAAGAGGCAGCTTTATTGAATCAAACACGACAAAGGTTAATTCAATCATTTGTGTTCTCTCTCTCTCTTTTTTCCCTATTGCACTTCCTGTAGTGGTTTTTGAATTTTCAGTGTACTACAGTAGCGTGGAAGTAATTCCACTTTTCAGCAGCATTTCTAATTTCTCACTGTCCATACCCCAGCTCAGAGCAGGTGATAATTACAGTGTGAGGTTGCTGGCTCTTGTGGGTCCAGATGTTGCAATCAAAAGTGTGTGATGCCTTTGTGATGCCTTTGGCACAGTATAAATCACCACATACAGTTTGCTAAATTCAGTCCTGTGGGGTTTACATTACACTTCCCCACACCATAAACCCTCGGTGTAGCACCAAGATCAGATTCTGCTTTAGTGGTACCAGTGCCTCATGGTTGTTGGCTGCATGCTTCATTCCCATTTGGCAGCTGGCAGAACAACTTTCCTCTTTTCCCTTCCTTTGGCAGCTTAGGGAGGATAAGGACTGTAGGAGTGTCTTTTTGGCCAATGGACTGTGACTTCCATTTCTGTCCATCCCACTGGAATGGCTGCATTTGTCCACTGGTGAAAGGAGAGAAAGTGCAGAGCCACTCGTGATTGCTCTGTGTAACTCAGCCATGAGAAAGCAATCCTGATTAGTGGAAATCCTTTCCTATCCTTTTAGTTAGTTCCTACTAAGGCTTATTTACAACGAGAGAAGCAGATTTATGACAACACTGGGCATAAATGAGTTCTTTGTTACATGTCAAGTATTTAATTAATTAAAAGGGATTTTGCTGTTGGTATTTTCTTTCTTTTTTTTTCTTTGTAAGAAGGCTACAATCAAAATCTGACACTTCTAGGTGATTTGTACAAGTCCTCCTGAAGCTGGAAGGTGTGGAGAGTTGTGGCAGGAGGCTCACTGAGATTCTGAGGTTGCACCTACGTGAAATGGTAGAATTTAGGGAGGAAGTTTGTGTTACTGCACTTGTCAGTTTTGGTAATGTGGTTGCACATTTGCTATCATCTCAATCAGGTTCATTCACAAAAAGGTTGGGGCTGGGTTTCCCCTTTAGGATACACACACAGTGCCAAGTTGGGGATGCTCATACATTGTAATTGATTTTTGTCTTTCCCATTACACATAAATAACTGTAATCTGAATAATAAGGTGCTCCAGGTCCCTATCAGCCAACAGATCCAAAATTTGGGATGGTATCATCACAGCATAGCTCCTTAAAACAGGGAGTTTGTCCTGCTGCTATCTCCTGTGTCTGCTACGTGCTGTGACAAGAAACTTCAGTCTTCAAGGACATCAGGCAGCCATCGTTTGCTCCCCATGGATTTTCCTTACTTGTTAAAGATGTGATAGAATCACAGAATCATTCAAGTTGGAAAAGACCTCCAAGGTCATCAAGTCGAAGCTCTGACTGAACACCACCAGCTCTAAATGCTGTATCCACGTTTCCTGAACACTTTCTGGGGTGGTTCCTCCCCCACTTTCCCGAGCAGCCCATTCCAATGCTCAGCCACCCTTTCAGGGAAGAAACCCTTCCAGACAACCAACCTGAACCTCCAGTCTGCCAGAGATGTTGTGATGATGAGCGTTTGTATGTGCTGGAGAGGAAAATGGATAAATTCATGGAAGAGAGATCCACTGCAGGGTATCAAACTTCTACAGCCTCTGTCCAGCTGGTGAAGTCCTGAGTTCCAAAATGGTTATAATTTGGGATAGGATTAGGGGGAGGTGTCATAATCTGACTGTCTTGTGATTATATTCCTCCAAACACTTTTATCTATGTCCACTGTCACTATTTACACTGCTGAAATGTCCTTTCTTTTGCATATACTAATTATAATTTCCTCTGCAATGGCCTGTTCTTGGCTTTGCCTGAGGGAACTCTGCATTCCTAGGATCAAAGCTCAGTGGTTCCATTTTTACTGATTTTTCCATTCCTCTGATAATTGTCTCAAAAGATAGCAAATAGCTGCAAGAGATACCCCAGAGATAAGAAATAGGTCACTACCAGTCCATGCCACCAGTGGGCTTTGGGGACTCCCCAGCTTGTATTGCAAATGGTGTGGAAAAAAAAGTGAAATGTCTCACCCAGAGGGGATAATACAAATAAAAAACACAGATAGGTGTAAACCCCTGGTGAGAGTTAGGCTCAAATTACCAAAGAAGAAAAAAGCAAGTGCTGAAAGAGTAGGTCTGTGTATCATAACACCTCCTAGCAACTTCAAATGGATATTTACAGCAGGAAAAAAAGCTGTTAGTCCCGGTGGGAAACCCTGACCCCAAGGTTAAGAGAATGGAAACAGTTGGTTTTCTTTACAACAGACACTTGTGGGTATCAGATATTTGTCATAATTGGCACTCTGGTGGTGTTCACACTGGGATGGATAAGCCCCATGTAATTATTACCACAGGGGTTGTATTCCAGAAAAACTAGCACAGCAGAAAGATGGTTTCATTACTTATTCCTATTTATACTGGGCTGTGGGTAGGAGAACAGTCAAAGCATTTAGATCAGGGTAAACAGCTTTTGGGGAAACTGGACTTTAGTTTTAGCAGCTGGTATCCTATGGTAACCCAAATTTTGAGAGTCATTCTTTAATAAATCTGTTGTGTGGTTTTTTGGGTTTTTTTTCTTGTGTTTTTTTTTTCCTTTTTTAAAAAAAATTTAATGCACTTACAATCAGTTTCAGAGGTGTTAGTGCCCAGGGAGATGGATTTAAAAGTCAAAGGTTTGTAAAGGAGTCACATCTTTCTGGGTTAACTGCAAGTGTGAGGAGTTCTGTGGCTGTGATGNAGGTGTTAGTGCCCAGTGAGATGGATTTAAAAGTCAAAGGTTTGTAAAGGAGTCACATCTTTCTGGGTTAACTGCAAGTGTGAGGAGTTCTGTGGCTGTGATGCTCAAATGGCAAGCTGGGGCTTTGCTGCCAACATCCCCAGTGGAAATTGCTAGATAAGGAAGTCTATAACTATTACCAGAACAGGATCACTGTTGTGTCAGCTGTTTATTCATCCTCAGTATTTCATTAGAAAACAGTTCTCCATTTACACAATTGGTAAATGAGATATCTTCCCAAGTTTAAATGGTGATTTGAATCCAGCTAAGGACAATAACAGTAAATTAAAGTCATTATTCTGTAGTGCTGTTTCAGTCACCCTGATGAAATGAGTTGAACAGCATCAGCCATTTGTTAATAAACAAATAACAGCATTTGTTAATAAACAAATATACACAAAATGATCTTATTTGCACTAAAAGAATATCCCCATCTTGTTCCTGGCCTGAATCTGACCCAAATGCTGAATTCTCCTGTGCTTTCACTTCTCTGCATCTCTAGGTGGCCTTAATGGTGCACTACAGGAAGGAAATCTCTGCTCTTGCTACCTGTTCTAAACTTCTTCCTAGAATGGACAGACATTCAAGCATTCACCTGGGATCCCCTCAGGTAAATATAAAATTGAAAATTTGATTTTATCTCTTGTAACATCCTCTGTGTTCAGGAGAAAGAAATATTAAAGAAAGACTCACAGGCATATTCCTAAAGGAAGTAAGTTTTCCCTGCCATTTCCATTGTATCTCACCTTCTCACAATTTCCTTTTAGATATTCCTTCTGATAAACATCACATTGTTAATAATTTTATGTATGAGGATTTCTTCATTTTCCTATGAAAATAAAAAAGTTTATTCCTACTATTAAAAAATTATTTGCAAAAAGGAAATAGATTTATTGGACTAATCATTTTTATAGAAACTTTCATTATGTTTTTTATATTTTGCACATTGGAATTGATCCTCATTATGGGCATCCTTTTTTTGCTTGGATGTTTGTATTGTTTCTCCTTCCCCAAAAGGCTCACAGTGGCAATGTCTTGCAGAAATCACCCTATTGCAGGGCCTTTTTGAATTCCCACTTTCAGAATTTGTATGTGTTCCTTGTGTAGGTAAATGAAGTGCTGTAACCTTGAAGTGGAGCATCCATGCATTTGGTAGAGATGCATCAGCACTTTAGGCTCAGGCTTTGGGGTTTTGATGGTTGCTTGTAAGAGGCAAAAGCCTCCCAAGCCTTTTGAGTTTTGATCTCCCTGGGGCACAGAAGCTGCTGTCTTGAAGAAAAATGAGATATTTCAGAAAACTGGTCATTAATAACCTGCTTTTGGATGATGCAGAGTCTTGCAAGACACAAGTGATGTGCTGGTTGGCAGCATTTTGCCTCTGAAATTTATAGTCTCAGTTATTTTTCCTCACTTCTGTTGACAATTCTGCTCTGTAATTTGTGAGGGGAAAAGCAAATATCAGGGCTTCCTAAAAACCTTGTTGATCTGTGAGGCAGCATGCTTCCATGTCTTCTCCTACTATTGCCTGCCTGCCTAGGGACTGACTTTCCCAACACTTTCTCCTGCTACATCCAGACATCTGAAACACCAGCAAATCATCTGTTCACACTGTGGTCACACAGGATAGTGTGGTGGCACAAGAAATTGTCTGTTGCATCCTGTCCTGGGGTGGAATCTTCCAAAATGGACCCTCCTTTTCTTTTTTGTTGCTCTGGGTCTTGATGGTGAGAGGTAGAGTTTGTGACAGCAGCATCACCTGGGTGGAGCAAAGACATCATTCCTTTCACATTGAAGATTTTTCTGTTTCTTGCCCCCTTCTTTACTACCACATTCACCCTGTTTATTACACAGAACATTGTTCTCTTTTCATCTGGGCTTCTTTTACCCTTGCTTATTAGAGCTAGATTGCTCCAATTACTAATATTATTCATTAGCCTGTCTGTATTCATAAGCATATTGTAAAAATGCTTCAAGCTGTGTTCACAAGAGGCAGGGGAAGGAGTGGGGCTCTTCCTTCTCCCAGGAGAGGGCAAGTTTGCTAATGCCCTGTGAGGGAATGACAGCTGAGTTCTCTCTCAGGTTATACATTACATGCTCCAAATCCTCGCCGCGGTTTTTCTGCGGCCATGAGGAGACAGATGCTCCAGGAACAGCACAGAACTTGTGCAAATCCCTTACAAGGACCTTTGTTACTGCTCTGAGTAAAACCAAGTGACTTGCTTCACTTTTCATCCTATTTTTGGATGAGTTTACGTTTCTGAGGGATGTATTTGATTGCCTTTCATGGGTTTGGCTACTTTTCTGTTGATTTTTTTTTTTCCTTTTCTTTTAGTGAGATTTGGGAGGATGAAGGTGTGAGAAAGTGTCTGTTTCTCTGAGATGTTGTGTTGGTATTTGTTAACCTGACATTTTGTGTGATGTGCCCAATTCCCTTTCTAGCATTTTCTAGTAGCCATGGGAATAATGACAGCAGAAATCACACTTTTCACACACAATTTCTCTCCTGAAAAAACCCCCAAAACTGGTGGAAAGGGGAGACAAATGATTTTGTGAACATATCTTTGGTTTGGCCTCAGGGTAAGTGTTATGAAGTCTTGGGAGAGGAAATTTTTTTTTATTTCACCAGTTTAGTGTAACCTGGTTTGCAAGAATTGCTTTTACATCCAGAGAGCTGCAGTTTCAACTCAGCTGTCTCATGAGGGTCTGAGCCATCTTCCACAGTGGGCATTGAGACTCTTGTGGTGTTTTTAATGGAGATTTCACCATGGTCCTCTTCTGGAGCTTTTCTCAGGACCTGCAGTGTGATGGGGATCAATTTAGTCCTGCAGAATACTGACTTTGTAGGGAGAAGGCAAATTGGTTAGGAGCTTCATTGACACCATGAATCCATGTGGGTACTGATCTCTTGTTAGATAGCAGTGACTGCTGAGAACTACTGATGTTTTAGATTGTAATCTAAGGGCAGAAAAACCAGGTGAAAGGTTTGTCTCTTATGCTGTTTCTTCTTAAACATCTGTATTTTCTGCATGTGCTTTTTTCTGTTTATAAGAAAGAGACATACTGGACTGTCGTATTTTGTTTTGTCTTGTGGTTTTGTTTTGAGGGGTTTTTGTTGTTGTGGTGCCTGTTTTGGTCTTGGTTTTGTGTGTGTGTGTGTAACGGCACATAATTGTCCATCTTCTGACATAGAGGAACCACAGAAATCCACAGTTCTGAAATGAGGAATGATCATATATTGTCACCAAAACTAACCAAGTATTGACAGCCAACATTTTAAAACACTGTGTGTTTTATTACTCACTGAGACCAGGAGGAATCTCTGTCCTGGTAATATTCATGAGTATGTGAGAGCAGCAAACAAGAGAATGATTGATGGTGTGAGGATGAAGTCTGGGGAGCAGATACAAACATGCTGAGAGAGAGATGGAGATAAATACCTTTTCTTTTCACCGTGGGTGTCAGCTGGAACAGATGCCTCAAGCCTGCCTGCAGCCTTAACCTGAGTGTGTGTGTGTACATCCCTCCTCCCCACACAATCTACACTTGGAGAGGAAAGCAGGTACCTATGTGAAAAAAACAACTACATGCTTGATGTGGAGTTAAATGGAAAAGTGTTTCAATAGCTGAGTCCCTGCTCTTATAAAATCAGGGAAATTTTGGTCGTCTTGGAAAATATGTGGGAGCTTTCAGAAACCTGTGGAGAAAAACATCCTTCTCCTACATTTTGGTAAGTGGAACATTTGGAACTCTGTGCTCCCCTACCAGAAGTGCATCTGATACACTGTACAGGGATTTCAAAGTTTAATTTAGCTTAACTCTTGGCTGCAAACAACCGCTGATAAATTTAGTTGGGGGATTAGGGAAGACTAATAGCTCCTTAAAAGGAGCCTGAAGATGAGACAGCAAAACAAAAACATCTGCTAGACTCTCCCCTAGAATGGTAGGGCACCATACAGTCATATTTTAGAGAAATAAATAGGCTGGTTTGGGGCAAGAAGTGATTTTTGTAGATATAGACACTTGGAGAAAGAAAGCCAAATGTGTGTTTAAGGGAGTTGTTCCCTTTCCAAAATGAAGGAGGGGGTATCTTGACTGGAGTCTGTAGTATATAGCAAACACTCTTCTCCTGTGGTTCTACATAATTTGCTAGCCCTTTAAAATACCTGTTGGTAACTCCTTTTCCCCATTGTTTTTGTTTGTATAGTCTTTGGATTCCTTTGGCAGCATTAATTCAACATTCTTGAGCAAGGCTACCACATCTTCTTAAATTTCTCTGTGAAATTTAGTAAAGTGTGAAATTAGTGAAGTAATATTCAGCAGTATTTCATATGCCTGGTCAACATGGATACCCAAACCAAATCAGTACAAGAAAACTCAGTCAGGTATTTATTTGGAGAATAAACTTATTGGAAATTACTCAATTTTTTAGAAGTTTCTCTTCCTAGATGCTTCTTTCTCACTTGTTTTCTACTGCATCAAACTTTCTAGATCCAGTTGTAACTGGGGCCTTTTATAAATATTGTACTTGGATGTCTCAGAGCAAGAAACAATTCTAATGCCAAAGGCACTGTGATCTTGCCCAGACTTCTTTATGCTTAACTTTTAGACCATGAATAGTCCCTCTGAAGCTAGATTTTGAGCTTAAATGAGAATGAAGTAACTATTTATTGCCTTTTTTTCCTGCCTTCCTCACATAGCCTTCTGTTATCCCACAGTTACATTTTTAGTTTTTCTATTGCCCAAGGGCCCCAGAGAGAACTTAAGTGAGAAAAGGTTAAAAAAAAAAAGTATTTGAATAATTATGATTCAAACTAAGAGGGAGTAATAATCTGATAACATTTCAATCTGCTAAAAAAGAAATATCCTTTCACAGAGTGTNCCTTTTTTCCTGCCTTCCTCACATAGCCTTCTGCTATCCCACAGTTACATTTTTAGTTTTTCTATTGCCCAAGGGCTCCAGAGAGAACTTAAGTGAGAAAAGGTTAAAAAAAAAGTATTTGAATAATTATTATTCAAACTAAGAGGGAGTAATAATCTGATAACATTTCAATCTGCTAAAAAAGAAATATCCTTTCACAGAGTGTTTAATTATCATGTGGGTTTAGCACATGGTTATTATTTCAGCAAAGAGTTTATTGATATTTGAAGAAGGGTTATATGTAAAAGCAGAGTGTCTGTTGCTAGCCTAGATAAATCTAATAGGTTTTGAAATAATAAGACAATCATCTGCAAGACTGTGAACAACATTGCCAAGTCAAGCAAGTGTGCTTGGTTTTCAAATTTTTTTTGTGCTTTGGAACAACAGTTGAAAAGAAGGTATTCAGATTAGAAATACAGATCTGCTCTGATGAATTGGAATGTGGATTCAAGAGTGAGAGAAACTAATAATTTTTCTATATAAAAATTCCTGTTATGTTCATGAACTCTTGGTGTATTTATTTACATGCTGATGTAGGTGGACTGGTAAGCCCCATGTCTTGCATTCAAAATATATGAACAGTAACTTTTCTGTTAGGAGCAAAATGTCACTGACTTTTCAAGTGAAATCTCTAAAATACCAGTTGGAGTTATGTAGTTATGTGGTGAAAGTGTTATTTTCTGTGATTCTTGCTCTCCAGATCAAGTCTATTTATAAAACTCTGCAGCCTTTCTGCCTGCTCACTGGTTAACAGCCTAAAGAGCCCAATTTCAAGTTGTGTAAATGTTTCTTCATCCTTTGTTTCACTGTGTCAGCATGCCAGGCATGGTGAGTATCAAAACTGTTTTATTTCTTACACTAAGACTCTTGATGGCTAAAGGCCACAGCATTAGCAAGAATAGAGAGGCTGAGGGTAAGGGGAGACAAACTACAAAGGCAAAAGAAAACCCAAAGAAATGTATTAATTGCTAATAAAATTAGTGCAGGCCTAGTGCTTGTGTGGTGCATAATTTTAGCCTCTCTATTTGTTTTCATGACAGACAGACTTCCCTCCTCCCCCCCTTGGGAGCACTGAATACTTGATGTGTCAGGCAACATTTGAGGCAGGCTGCTCAAAGGAACTTTACACATCAAGCTCTCTTGATTATTTTACAAGTATCATTAACGCAGACCAGGTTTTCCCTGGGATTACCAGGTCAGTTTATAGATTTCTTGGTCATTCCCAAGCTTCCCCACACACTTGATAGACTTGATGACAAGAGAGCTGACAAAGCAGGAGCAGGCCCAAAGCCAAATAATTAGCTGCTATTTAGGGGAGGTGCCTTGAGGAATTATTTTCCAGCTCCGAGGTTCAAGACTAGAAGAACAAAGGTTGGGATCAGTAAAGGAAATAAAAGGTGATGTGAAGAGAAAAGTAGGTTGAGGAGGAAGATGGGCTTGGAGAGGGATGAGTGCCACCAGGGGAAAATGGTGAGGTGGGAAAAGTTGGTGATCAAAGAGAAAAGAATTTGCAGATGGATGAGATAAGAATTATAAGCAAGGCATGGAGATCAATCTGTTTCTTCTTTCTGTCAATCCAATCCAAGACCATGCATCAATACATTTTACTATGATGTTATTAAAAGTAATGATTTTAGAAGTGCTGATTTTAGGAGAACTTGGGTTTAATCTCATTCCTTTTTTTTTTTTTTTAAATACAAGAAATTTAATTTTATAACACGGTATCATAGACTGTCTGAAGTGTTTGTGGTTGCCAAATGCCTGTGAGGTTTTAATTTAGGTCAAGCAGATTGTCTTGGCTGGTCAGTAACTGATGGAGGCTTTGGTTGTCTGAAGATGGCACCTGGTACCTGAACACAGAATATGTGAGGTTAGGAGGGGCCACCAGATGTCACATATGCAATGGATAGCTCCAAGATCACCGAATATAAAGGACAGGTTAAACTTGTCCAGTCAAAGTTTGCACATTTCCCATGACAGAGATCCCATAGTCTCCCTAGGCCCCTGTCCCAGTGTCATGGTAAATTATTTATTCTTATCTCCACTGAGATGTTTTCACTTGTGCAACTCTGTCTCCTGTTCTTTCATTGTCCACCTAGGAGAAGAGTCAAGCTGTGTCTGCTCTTTAATCTCCCTTTGTTTAGCTGGAGTAACAATTATTTCTCCCTCTCAGTCTTTTCCTTTTTTAAGCTAAACAAAGTCATTTACTTCAGCCTTTCCTTGAATATCATGTGTTCCACCCTTATTTATCCTTCATTGAGCTCTGTCAGACTGTCACTATTTGTCTTGGTTTTGAGGGTCCAAAACTAGTGAAAGTATTCCAGATATAGCCTGATAAGCATTTACCAGACAAGAAAAATAATTACTCTTGACCTACTGGCTACTGTTTCACTACTGCAAAAAACCCCCAACAAACTGAAGTGGGAGTATAGAAAGAGAAATAAAGGCTGTAAACAATGAAAGGTGAGGATCTATGAAAGAAGATCTATGAAAGAAGAGGAGAAAGCAAGGATTTGAGCAAAGATTGGTCAGCAGAATTGCAAATGTTGTGGATCTGAGACCGTAGATGTGCTAGGCAGCCACGCAGGCAGAGAGTGGAAAAGGCTCTGATCTATTACCTTTTATGATGCAGAGGTCTTGGCAAGGAATATTATTACCTCAGGGCATCTGCAGACTTTCAGATACCAACAGAGTACATTCCAGGCAGTTGCCCAGAGGGTAAGGTCCAGATTCATCAGTTTTCCCTTCCTATCTCCTAATGTAAATCATATTGGCATATCTAAGAGATAGAATTTACAGCCAGCCTTCTGGGTGGTCAGCTTGACATCTCATAAATCAGATAGCCAGATGGATGTGGGTCAGGTTTGGAAATGCACTGCATTTCTTCAGAGAAAGGATGGATTCTTCCCAATTCTTTCTTGTATTTGGTTATTTCCACGCATCCCTATTTTTACTTTTTATGTTATTCTTTTTGTCAGCTGTGCATTGTCCCTATTTTTTTCTCTCATTCTGTTCTTTTTCTTCAGTGGAGCATGTTAGTGGCTGTATATGAAGTTATCTGGCTTTTATGTGCAATCTTGTTTTTCTGATTTCCCAGATATAGAATAAAGGACTCTGTTCCCTTCCCAGCCTTCCCTCCCTTGTTCTCTCTACAGAGGCACATATTTCACAGTGAGATGAACTGCAGAGAAAGTTCAAAGAAAGTTCTCTGGATGTCAAAGATCACGATGCTCTCTTGCAGGTGAACAGCAGAAGGAGATGTCCCAGCTCTTCCCAAATTCTAAAGAAAGATTTGAATTAGTCTCAGATGGGTCTGTGGATTATCATAGCACTCGCTGTACAGCAGGGCCTGAGATCCTTTCTTTTTTTTCAGGAGAGGTTTGTGCTTGATACTGCTGGTCAAAATAATTATCAGGGAAGAAGCATTAGTGAGGATGGTGCTGTACCATCCAAAGAAATCTCTAGGCAGTGCAGATTATTTTGTTCTGACATTAGGTGTTTACAGTAGAAGAAGTTATTGATATAATTCTGTTATCAAAGTCCTTTTTTATTTTCCTTTTCTTTTTTCTTTTTATCCTGCAGTCCCCTCACTGTCTGTTTTTGATACAGTCAAGAGAAGGAAGATTGGAGTGCAGAGGATTCAGTGGTGTGGGGTGTTCTCCTTCTGGCAATATCAGCCCCAAGGAAGAAGTGAGTAGTATTGAAAATGGATCTAATTCAATACTGTGGAAAGTGATGGTTCCACTAAAAGGCACTGGAAGCAAAGAGAAGAGTCTGTTTTTTTCTGGTTTGATAATGGGAATACATCCAATTCAATCCCCTACTGAGTACATCAGCCCATGCTTTGGAGGCTGCTTGGCCATTCTCATGTTAGTAGAATGTATCTGTGTGTGCAGACCATCTCTGTGAGATGCAGAGATGTTAACCAAGGTGGGGAGAAAGAGAAAACAGATTCTCATTCAAATCCTTGACTATAATATTGCAGAAATCAGTTTTTATACTATCTCACCAGGTAATATTAGAAGACCCTTGTGGTCTGATTTAGTTTTAGAGCAGCCAGGCAGAATCTAATACAGGAAAAAAAGGGGGAAAATGTGCATCTTAAGTTGACTCTTTGCAATTGCTGGCAAATCCACTGGATGGATCTTCCGACAAACTGGACAGGGTGAGCTGGAGATAGATCCCTAGTAAATCTAAGAGCCAAAAATTGGCTAAACATCTTGGACAAGTTTGGAAGCTTGTTTCTTGTTTCTTGTTTGGCTCATTTCCTTGTCCCATCCCCCTTTCTCTGCAGCAGAAGCAGTGTTGAAGGGTGTGCACTCTGTCTGGCAGGCTCTTGGAGGAGTCTCTGGCCTCAAATTACACAGCATGAGAACTCTGTGCACAAAATTAGCAGCAGAGTTCTGTGTATTAGGTGCCAGGGAAAAATGTCACATTCAGCAGAACTCAAGAGGTGAGATGTGGAACAGAAAGAACTGGAACAGGACATCAATCCCCCCCTAGCTTTTACTATTTTTCAGCATCTGAAGAGTGTCATAACCACCTTGTTTGGTTATGACAATTATTTAGGTAAGGATATTTGGGTAGTAAATAGATTTTATTGTGTCTAAGTCACAGGCATGTTTGATTTTCACTCCCCCCCCCTTCACTTCCTCCTTTTCCTTTATTTTGAAGTTTTCTTTTTGCCTTTTCACAAGGAAAACACTTTTCAATCATGAAAAAGTGCTGCTGACATACGGTTTTCTGCCCTCTTTTCCACCTACCTGTGTTATGAATCCTGATGAGAAACCCACTGCTATGGCACTGCACTCACATCGTGCAACAGCTTGTACAAGATGCTTGTAGTGAAATCTGGAAAAATGAATAAAGTGGTGGCAAATGAATAAAGTGATGGCAAACAGGGCAAAGGCACTAAAGGAGAGAGGAGCAGCTACTCAAGAACTGTGTTCTACAGATCCTACCTCAGTAGCTGCTGTCTCATTCAGAAAAGCTATTACAGCAAAGTTCACGGCTTGGGGGTGTGTTTTGGCTTCTTCCATACATCATGAAAATATTAAAATTCTTGCCACAGCACTGTTAGAATCCCTGAAGCACATATGTGAAAGAGGCTGCACTGGTATCTGCATGTGGAGATGGATTGTCAGGAGACAAAATGAATTTTCTGGGGCTGTACAAGTGCACACATACACTCACTGTGTTGTCAGAGCAGGCTGCTTCTGTAAGGCAGAGTTAGCAGGCAGTGCTTGTTTGAGGGATTCCTCCCCATTCAATCTCATCATGTTGATGTCTGCCCTGTGAGCTGGGCTGGGAAGTTGATCTGGGGCTTAAAAAGTGTTTTTACAGCTGCCTCAGTTAGCTGACGTATTTTGCAGCACAGCCTCAGATGTGCCATCCTGTGAGGCAGGAAAAAAGCAGCAGTATGCACAGACAGGGAATTTCCTTAGCTGCTACCATTGCCATATCCTCATTTCTTGAAATCACAACTTCAAAGTTCTCCAGGACCTGTGTTTGGCTCGGATTATTGAAGCAATCCACAAGCACGATGATGTATTCCAAGATTAAATAGCACTCTGGGCAGAAAGTTCTCCTTCATTTCCTTTCCCTGTTCTTTTCTGCAGTAGGACAGGCCTGTTGGCTACTGCTGTTTCACATATGTGATAGTTTACCCACTACAGTCTTTTCTGGGGGTTTGGGAATCTGTTCTAAGGCCTGGCATCAGAGCATTACTGGCACATTTTGAAAGAGCAACCTTTCAATATTGTTTTCTCTTTGCACTGCCCGTGATTTTGAGTGCAGGTGGGTTGCAGAGAATAATGGTTGTAGTTTCTCACTTTTTACCTGATTTTCCCCCAAGAATTATACCTCTATTGAGCATTTTTCTTTCTCACCTCCCCTCTCATGAGGAAAGTCTTAGTCAGCCCTATTTTACAGATGGCAAAGCTAAGGCAGAAGGAATTCCACACAGCAAGCCAGTGCCTGAACTTGCTCTGGCAGTTAATTAAGAGGTCTCCTGTTCAGACCCAGTTTCACATAACGAGGCAGCAGTTTCACATAACTCCAGCCTTCCACACCTGGAATGGACAGTGCAGCCACTGATTTGGGATTGAATTGCTCACTGAAATGTTAATTGGTGCATTAATTCCACAGGTCTGTCTTTCAGGGAATGAAGGCTGAGGCCAGAAATGGCTGGGAGGTGAGGCAGCAGGTGAGGCAGGCTGTCAGTGTAAACTGTGAGGAACAGAACAGAACTTTGAAAATCACAGGACTTGGCCCTTTATTGCCTCTATATTTGCCACTTGCCTGCCTATCCTAATGTCTAGCCCCCTTGCCCCCTGATTTTATTAAGGAATATTGTCCCAATTTATGAACCATTAGAAAATGAGCCATAAACTCTCCATAAGGAGCAGACTGCACCAGAAAATTGTGCTTCTTTGACTATATCAGTGTATCTTAAGTAGTACAACTCCCCTAGGGTAAAGACAATTATACCAGTGTAAAAGTGCATATCCAAATATAGCTGAGCCCCAAATGAGAAGGTACCTTTGTACCAGTAATAACTAGGTCCAGAGTAAGGGACAGATTTATTACCTTACCTTTAGAAACCCGAGGTGACAAAACTGGCAATAAAGCCATTTCATAATTCATGTATATTCCTAGAGACAGAGAAAACCTTCACAGGGAGGATTGGCCCACTTGAGGTTTATTTACTGGCCAGTGGTGCCTGTCTCTCTTCACTTTTCAGAAAACTTCACTTAACTACAGGCACTTATCTGAAGTTTCTAAATAAGGTAAAAGGAATTTGGTCACAGGATTTCTTCAAATGGATGGGGAAATTAAACTGTTAGGAACAGTGTAGGCTGATTTGAATGCATCACTGCACAAACTTTAGCAAATCCCAACCCTGTTTTTCCATTTGGGGAAGTTCAGTGATTTTTTTTGAGTAATTTTAACAGGTCTTTTGAACTTATGAAATAGATGAAGCAGAATTTTCTTTGCCTTGAGTAGCAGTAACTCTGACAGGTTTTTGATTCTCAAGATAATTGGGGGACTGAGAACACAAAACCCTCCTGCCACAAAGGTGCACTGCTGCTGTGCACTAAAACTAGGTTTTAAAGTTCTGGAGGGATGGTTGGAGGCAAAGCTCACTCAGGAGTGTCTGAATGGAACTTTCCTGTTTCTTTGTCTGCAATGGCCAATGACCAAATTTTGACCTTGGAGAAGCTGACTGGAGCACAGGGCTCCACCTCCAGCCTGCAGTGTCATGCACAATAGCAGTGACAAGCTCTGTCCCATTCCTTCCTTATTTACCTCTTTTATCCAGGGAGGGATATGTGATCTGGATGAAGAAATGTTCTCTTGTTGTTTCTGAGCTTCCATTTTTCTCTCTTAGTCCCATCCTGGGCATCAAATATCTGAGCTCTGCAGGAACAGAAAGCTCCATTGCTCATGAAGGATTTCCTTCTCACTCTTCCAATCTAAGTGATTCTACTCTATCAGGAAGAAATCCTGCATATTTATAAAATATTTTTAAGGGAAGAATTATTTTCCACAGAGAGGAAGATCATAATACTCCTTGTGATATTGCTGTGCATAAGAAAATCTGACGAGATCTGCTGGTTGAATCCTGAACTATCAAACCTCAGAACGGTGCTGTTGGTTGTGTATTTCCAAAAGAGCTGATAATGTCAAAAGAAAAACCTCACTTTTTGGGGTAGTTCTGGTTTTTTCCCCTGCAATACTTATTCCTTATTTTGCTCAAGCAGTAGAGGTGTCAAAGCCAAGATTCAGGTATATGATTTAGTTTAATGTTCTGAGGAGAATGTAATTTTTAAAAATGCTGCTCTTTCTTTAACCTTTGGTTCTGTAAACCCCTTCCATGTTGAGTAATAATTTATTCTGGAAATGACACCATTAAATTCACTGTCAGGAACAGTGGTAGATGCTGACCTTTAAATTTCTTCAGTCCAAGATGGATTATTTAGTTGTGTTTATATCAGCAGGGCATGAAAAGAGTCTTTTTCTTCAAATACCTATGAGCTACTTTTCACCCTAAAAAAGCAATCATGGAAACTGTGTCCAGATTTAATTCAAAGCACATTTCCAAATTCTATCAATCCATGCTTTTTTAATCCCAACCCAATGCATGACAGGGAGAATATCCATACACTCAGATATTGTGAATTGAGCCTTTATCAAATGGAGAATACAAAACAAATTAGCTCAACCCCCATTTATGCCCTCTTTGTTTTTGTTTTTGTTTTTTTTTTTCAAAGTTTGAAGTTCAGAGAGATAGGACAACTATTTAAAACTATAAAAACTTTTTTTTATAAAACTATAAAACTTTTTCTTTTTAAATGGTTTTATTTTCAACTGTCCTGAAGGTGTGCAGGAAAGGAATGGTCTTATTACTTACCATTGTGCCAACTTCCTCCTGAGGATTTTGTTGCACTACCTGCAAAAGAGCTCCAAAGATTGCAGGAAAGACATGAATAGCTTATCTAATGTAACTTTTGTCCAGAAATTTTACAGAACTGTATTTATTTATTCATGTGCTATAAGAAAAATAATAGCTAGTTTGTTCATGGCTGTAACTTTTGTCCAGAAATTTTACAGAACTGTATTTATTTATTCATGTGCTATAAGAAAAATAATAGCTAGTTTGTACATGGCTGTGTTTGAAAAGAAATATTGTAAAAGTCTATTAAAGCATTCTGTAGAGCTGGTGGTCTGTACAAGTATTACTAAAGGAAAATGGAAAGGATCCCCAGACATTTCCCAAATCAGTGTTATTACAGGTGCAGCTCAGTCTCAAGCAACTCAGAGTCCAGGCACCCAACTGCTGTTGATGTGTATGCTACAGAAACCAATATTCCACATGTCCTTTAAAAACAAGAGGGTGAATGAAAGTATCTTGCAAGCCAACTCTGCCAGATGTGATTCTATTTGATGTTCAGCTCCCTGGCATTGATGGCTAAATGTTATTTCCTTTGCAGATTAATCTGTGATGAGATCAGACATCTTTTAACAATATTATTCTTGTTCACTTTCTCCTGTCACTGAGAAGATTTATTCTAGGGCTGGTGATGGAGCATAACTGCACAGCACTTTGGGGAGGTCAGGTGCATGAGACAGAAGTCATTATTCCACAGAGACATGCAAAATGATACAGTAGCTGCTGCCCTGGCATCCAAACTTGGTTCAGTGGAGTATTTCTGTGACATTTTTTGGTTTGCCTTTCATTAGTGGTTCATGTATCTCTAGTGGTTTGGGACTACATTCCTGTTTTTCATGCAAACTCCTCACTTGTTGTTGTTTGATTCTCGCTGATGCTGCCAGATTTCCAGGGTGCTGTGTATCCTTGTTCTTGTGTTTTCTAACAACAGGTGCATTGGACAGAAGGCCACAGTTTCACAGCTCACAGGCATGTCCAAGTTAATAGAATAGACTGTGAACTGTGAAAGGGCATATAGTGGTGGCAGCATATGGTCAGGATTCAGTCATCTGAGGATTCTCTTGGTAGTCTCCTTTGCTGAACCAATTTTTGTTCTGTATTCCTTGCACTTGGATGAATCCCTGCTTTCTCTTGCACATGTATTTGTGCAGAGCCCCACAATGACCATGCCAGCCACAGTGTATGGATGGGTTTTCTCAGAACTGAGAGCTGGCCATGCCAGCTGATGAAATTGGGTTCTTCCCTAGTGCAGGCATCTCTCTTGACAGAGGTACTGTCATTAGAGTATCAGTTTTGTAATGGATATTTGTTTCATTCATGAAAGAATTATTTAAACAGAGAAAGGATGTGTCTTTGATTAGAGACAGCCTATTTTGCCAGCCAAATAATAGAAATTGTTATTTCTATTACAGTAGCACAATACTGGAAATGGAAACAGGCACTGATTTGGCACAGGAGAACATGGCAGAGCAGGGTTTCCAATCTTGGTTTCTCAGCCTTGGTGATCCCTCTAATCAATCAGCTACCCACTCTTCTGAGGCAGAAATCTGCCTTTTGTCACAAAAGCAAGCCTTTCTCAGAACAAGAAAATACTGCAGAATCATAAACATTCTTAGTAGGTTTAGCATTATCTGTCAGGTTAGTATTGTTACTAGCTGTAATCTCTAGTACAGAGCAGTGGAATTGAACTGCTTTCAGTTTGTTTTACTCATCTTACAGCAAAGCAGCTGCATGGACAATTTGTCTGAGAGTTTCTGTCGACTTGTTTTCAAAAAGCCACGTCCCTAGATGAACAATGAACATGTATTTTTGCATTGTGTCATATCCCCTTTCTATTAAAAGATGTACCTGCATTATATCTAGATTGTCTTTCAGGACATTTGGAAAAATTAGGATACCCTTTCTGTGATATTCTTGTCAAAGCTATGATATGTAGCAGAGTAGCAGATCACTCAGAAAATACAGTTCAGAATTTTGTTCTCCTGGTCCCTTCTGATCAAGAGACACTCTGTCCCCTCTCAAATTCTATCATGGTGCCTAGAGTTATCCATGGAAAGGAGATGGGGGAAGGATTTGCTTCATTAAAATGCATTGCAATGCAGTTACTCTCCAGGCTGATGATTACAGTTGTAAATAGAGTTTTATTTTGAAGGACGCTGGTTGATTTTTGCTCCATTCAAATGGGAATTTTTGCTCTTGGCAGCGGAAGGAGAAGGAGGCAAAAATGTATTGAGCATGAAAATGGGAGAGAGTCAAAGAGTGAAATGGAGGGGCAAGGATGCACATAACATCCTTGTGTTACAACTTCTGCACATTGTTAACAAATCATGGTTTCCTCATCACTTTCTTCCTTTTATTTTCTTCTTGAAGGATTGTCAACCGATGTTACATAAATGCTTTGTCACTACAGTTTGAGTACCTGCCAGGGCGAGCCATTACCTTGTCTTTGCATGTGGCAAATTTGGGTTGTTCTGAGCACATGAAGCCGAAAAGATCTCTGGCCTTTAAAGGATTCCTGTCTTGCTTTCATTGATCCACCCTTCAAAGCTCATCTCCTGTGCCCAGTGCCCTGGTGTTTGACAAGGCTGGTTTTTTCTGCTGATGCTTTCTGCTCCCATTTTAAAATTTATTCTTTAGCTCCACCTCCTGGCTCTTGGTCTGCAAAAAGGAGGATCCTTGGGAATCACAGAGCCTCCAGAGGAGATCAGAAGTGTTCATCCTAGTTTACAAATATTAATGCAGAGGTGTATATGGGTACATTTTAGCTGAGACAAAACAGACTTTGCTGAGCCCACTCATACTGGCTTCCAGCAGAGGCAAATGTTTTGGTGGAGGCTGGACAATGGAATATGTGGCTCACAGTTTCTGCTTTTTCTTGGGCTTTCAGTTTCTCGACTGTGGCAGTTTGGAGCCATGTCAGACATCACAGAACAGTCTCTCTTTATTACTGTTTTCCTGCTGGTACTTCCTCAAACTCGTGGGGGTGGGGAGGTACAGCAGAAATCCTCCGACACTGATATGGAGGGTTTAAAAAAAGCTCTCTGAGGCCTTGCAAAGGAGTCTTGTTTCATGCAGGGAGAATTACTCTTTGTGTTCAATCTATTAAAGCAGGAACTGCCCAAGAAGCAGAAGAACAGATCTCAGTCATCTGGATTTCAGAAGAACCATGTCCCTTCCCCGACAGCTGCGAGAAAAGAGGTAACGTGTCTGTCCCTGCTCCTTCCTCCCCACAAACCTCACAGAGCTCCTGTTTGGCTCATTTGGATGCAAGCATCTTTGGTGAGCCTAAAAGGCTCCTTGTTGTTGTAACTTCCACACTGTTAGGCTGCTCAGGGTGGAGCAGACCATTTCTCATGCTGGAGTGAACTTTCTTCTTCTTGTGGGGAATATTCACCACCTAGGACACAGTGGGTCATTGTCCTCTTTAGAGCTGCAAAAGAGTTTCCCTTTTACTGGAGTTTATGAGATGAGTGTTTGTGATGTGACTAATTATGTCTCTTGGGTTCCATAACCACATCCCTCTTCACAGTAAGGGGTAGGATTTACAGTATTGTGGGTGGTGCTGATTCTTGGCATTCTCCTCGTACAGCAAACTATTGCAAGATGTTGCATCATTACTTCAGCATTTCAAATGGGCTGTGCCTTGTGGAAGCCCCTGCTTGGGATATTCTCCTAGCAGAATAAACAGAGACAATTACCTCCTTTTTTTTTTTTTTTGTATTATCAGAATATTTAACATTTTTTCAGCTTGGCATTTCTTAGATGATCCTTTAAAAAGTCTCTCTTTATCTCATGTGTTATCCTTTTTTCCTCATTCTAGATGCTTTTTACTCAGGTGTTAATATAAATACCCCACTAAGAACACTGAGTTATAAGACTGAAGCAAAGGTGAATTTATCTACTGCTTGTCAAAGCTGTTGCACCAAGGAGAAAGTCACAGAGGAAAAAGCCCCTTCCAATCCATGCTTTTTTGTTATGTGGAGGGTACAGACCAGTAACCTGACTCTGTGGTCATATGGCTGCAGGGATCCTTCCTTCTCACTTCAAATCTAATTCTTTCTAGGATCTGCAAAGCTTATTCTAACCTTGCCTACTACCATGTCTTCCTTCATGCATTTTTTGACATTTTCAAATAAATATGTTTGTGCTTGCTTCAGGTTTTCTGCTGTGACTGGGAGATAAATGCCAAGGTTGTAGGTTTGATCCCCGTGTGGGCCATTCATTTGAGAGTTGGACTGGATGGTGTTTGTGGGTCCCTCCCAAATTCCAAATATTCTGTGATTCTGAGATCTATCTTACCTGCTGTGACTGGGAGGTCTCTCTCCAAATATTTGATAGCCTGCTTTCTTTTTTTTCCCAAATCTCTTTAAGAGTTTGCTTTATTGTGATGTTTACAAGAAAACTTGACAATTTTGGCAGCTGGTGTAGGCACCACTAGTTTTGCTATAGAACAATACTATACTTTTGTTTCTTTGTTCTTTTTCTGTTTGTGCTTATCCTGTTGTTTCTTTTCTTAAATGTATGTACTACATTTTACACATCTTGCACAGAGTATAAAGTTTTTAGGATTTTGCTTTGTGCTATTTGTTTCTACAGCACCTCACACGACAAACTCTTTTCTCAGAACTGGTTCCTGTTCCCTACAGTAATGCAGCATAAATCATGATATATAATTATCTCCTTAGAATAAGATCTACTGATGCAGAGTTCTTATTGTAAATCTCCTGGATTAAGGAAGGATTAAGAATGCATCCACAGCTGTTCACATTTCTCAGGAAAAGCTCAGTTCCAGTGTTTGTTTTGTAGTCCTGTTCCTCGAGCAAGCCTAGGAATGAGAAGGGTATTTTTCAGGCATGATGAATCTTCACAGTGGTCACTGACTTGTGCTGAACTATTTAAAACTTGACATCTCAAGATCAGACCTCCAGAGGAAAACAATGACACCCTGAGTTTCTGATGTCTTGATTTTGATACGAGAAAATGGGATATTTCCTGTGCTCTGTGGGAATAATCTCAAAGGCTATTACCAGTATGAGTAACCTAAATCTTCTGTTCTTGCTTCACAGTGATTTTGACCAGCTTCCAGATGATGTACCTGTTTCAGCTAATATTGCAGATATTGAAGAGAAGAGAGGCTTTACGAATTACTATGTAAGAAGGGAGATTCATCCTGCCTCTACATGCTTTCACCTGTCACTGCTTTGGTTGTGGGAAGCAAAATGCAGTTAATGTGGTGTAATTGCTTTTTGGCATGAGTAGTTCCATGTGGGAGACTCCTCAGTACTTTTTTTTTCTGGAATGGAGTATAGTTATGCCAGATTCAGTCTAAAAAAATTATTTTCTGAATGGAATGTGAGAAATATCCTCTAACATCATAATTCTTTCCTAATTACTGATTTATTTCCTGTTGGAGTGCTGTACTGTTGGTGAAGACAGTGGCAAAGTAATCCAGAGGGTAGAAAGGCAGAGTCTTGCTTCATTATTCTGTGGTTCTGGCAAGTCAGGATGCTCCCATCTTCACAGGAGGGAGCATGTTAAACCACAAAAGAGCACCCAGGAAGGAAATAGCAGGGAAAGGCACTCAGATTTTCTGGAGTTTTGAACATGACCAGCTCAGTCTGACTTCTGCTGGAGACATTGCTCATAAAAACCTCACCCCTGCAACAGTCAGGTTTTATTCTGGAATAGAGTGATGTTTGGTTGCTCTGTCTTTATGTTTTCTGAAGGATCTGGCTGCAATGTGACTCAGAGGTCAGTGCATGGAAATTTTGGGTTCCTTTAGAGCAAAGCAATTTCATCAAGAGATAAATAAAATAGTTGAAGGAGGTCAGACCATAATTTCTGCAATTGTGTACATTAAAGTAAAAAAGAAGTATGAATGCCTTAAATTCTGAAAATCAACTCATTTAGATGTCTGTCTGTCTCTAGATTTAGATGTCCAAGGCATCTTATTGTAAAATATTGTATTTGTCTCCCTGATGTATTTTGCTTGTCACTGAGGGAAAGTGTGCCAGCATAAAGATGAATTTAGTAATTTCATGTTTCCTTTTAGGATTATATAATGTAAAGCAGCCACAGGGACATGCTTCATATGCAGGCTGGACCCACACAAGTACCCCATTTGTGTTACCTTGTTATTTCCTAGCTCCTGAATTTGCAGATGCTTCATTGAAGGCTTGCTTCCCTCCCTGCTCCTAAGAGAATATTCCCCCTGATGGAGCACTGATCTTATGTTCCTATTTTACTCCTCACATCCATTTGGGGAGTGATATGAACACCAGCCTGAATCCCTGTGCTCTGTTCCAGATGTTTGTCATTGAAGTGAAGCTGAAAGGGGGTGGCAGGTACCTGATTTTCCGGCGCTACCGTGAGTTCCATGCCCTGCACACCAAACTGGAGGAGAGATATGGGCCAGAGAGCAATAGCAGCCCATTTACCTGCACACTCCCTGTGCTGCCAGGTAAGCTGGCAGTACCAAACCTTTGCACTATTAGCAGCTTTCTCAGCTCCAGGCTGTCCTGAGGAGGTTTGCAGTGAGAGATGTTGTTGTGGCTGAGAGATAATTCTTGGCTGTGGATGCCAGAGAAGTCATGTCCCATTGACAGTCCCTTCACGTGTGCTGAGGTTCATTTAGAAACCTAAAATCCTTTGGAAAATATGTAATTTTTTTTTTTTGAGCTTCTACTTCCTCCTGATTACTTCATTTCTCTGACAACCTCCCTTTTTCTTCAATAACTGTCACAGGTTTTCTGTTTTCCAGGAAAAGTTTTCGTTGGGGCAAAAAGGGAGATTGCTGAGAACAGGATTCCTATCCTAAACGTCTACATGAAGGTAAAACTTGATTTTCAAGTAAAGAATGCACTGATCACTGCAGATACTTGGCCATTGAAATCAGCTAAGACAGTCAGTACTGTTAGAGTGGTATCTGCTCCTCTCCACGCTGCTTTTCTGCAGTGCCCACTCTGGTACACCCCAGATTGCTCAGACTGCAGGGTCTGTCAGACAGACAGATGTCCTTTCCAGCACCCTCCAAGATGTGTGAGGAAAGGGTGAATGCCCAGGTGTTGGTGTNAGTATATTATAAAGAAGATTGTATTATTTATTATAAGCAACATACAATAATTATTGTTTTATCATAAATAATATATTATTACATTATAAACAAGATATTATAATAATATAAAATAATAATAAAGTAAAATATAGTACTAATAAATAATTGTAACTAGAGGGGAGGTGACCAAAGGGAGAGAAATAAAACTAAAGAAGAGAACAAACAAATGATGCACAATTCAATTGCTCACCACCTGCTGACTGATGCCCAGCCAGCCCACTGAGCAGTGATCAGTGGCTCCTGGGCAGTTCCCTCTTGTTCCATACTGGGCACGATGTCCTGTGGCATGGAATGTCCCTTTGGCTATCCAAACTTGGGCTAGTTTGGACCAGCTGTCCTGGCCATGCTCCCTCCTGACTTCTTATGCTGCTCCTCCCTGGCAGGACTTGGGAAACACAAAAGCTCTTGGCTTAGACTAAGTAAGCCATTAGTTAGAAACCCTAAAACATCTCTGTGTTATCACATCATTCTCATGCTAAATCCAACACACAGCACTGTACCAGCTACTAAGAGGAAAACTGAATTTCTCACAGCCAGAATCAGGACAGGTGGGCTTTGAGAGTACCTGAAATACAGTGAAGAAGCAGCATGCACCAAGGAGAGATATTCTTTGTGTGCAGGTTAACTGAAAACCTGAACTTCAAATCTACAAAAGTCTGAAGCTCTGGCCAAGACTTCCACTGCTTAAGATTGCCTTCTTTCCACAGACATTTATGTTCTGAAGAGAAACACAAAAAGCAATTTAGTCCTGCAGTAAATCAGGTACAAAAAGAACGAAGCAATACATTGGCCAGCCCCAGGAGTAAACAGGAGAGACTGTCAGCTGTTCAGCTGTGTCCTGCTGAGTGAGAAGGCAGAGGAGGGAGATTTCTGGCAGTAATGAATATCCTTGTGATCCTGTAGGTCAGACAGGCACATTTGTTCCATGTAAATAAACAGAGAATTGGTCTCTCCCACTGTTACACTCTGCTTCCTGCCTGCTCTTGGCACAGAACCTCCTCTGCCTCCCAGCCTGGGTGTTGATGGATGAGGATGTCCGGCTGTTCTTCTACCACTCAGCCTTTGATGGTGAGCAGGTGCCTCACACTCTGAGGCGGCTGCGCCCACGGACACGCCGAGTGTGAGTGACTGAGCTGGTTTTTATCAGCAATGCTTGATGGAAGAGATGCTGTCCAGTTTTGGGGGTGGAGAGAGAGGAGCATCACCACTGTGTATTCCGAGTGAATCCGTGAATCCCTAACAGGAGGGGTCTTGTGGTAGAGTGAACAGAGTATTTCTTGTTTTCAGTGAGCTCAGATTTTTAAAGTGGATGTGGCACTTGCATTAAAGGAAAATTCCAAAATGAGACTATGCCTTGCTTTTTAAAAATACTGTGCAGCTCTATCTGCCTATATTTCTTTAATGGTAGTCTCTACTATAATGTGCAGAATATATAGGCCAAGCTCAAGAACATAGTCTTGTACCACTGAAGGCATTGTGAGTTCTGGCACTGGATTCAGTGAGATCTGGTTCAGACACTAAATGAAACTGAATACTTAATTTGTTCCTGTCCTTTGTCTAAACAGGGGCCTGTCCTACATAGCAGCATTGGCACCCCTTTGGAGAACTGTTAAGTAGCCATCATACTTCATTACTCTTCAGATAAATTATTAAATTGTCCTTTCAGCATTCCAAAGATGGACTCTCTTCCTTTTCACCTACCTCAAACAGTGCAAAAACTCCATTTGTGTATAATGGCAGAGTTTGAACTGAATGCCATAAATGCTAGAAACAACAATGCCCAGAAGGCAGAGCAGGGGAACTGAGCAGTGCTGTGGAAGAGAGGTCCAGAATACTGACTGTATTGAAAATTCCATCTGTTCTCAGCAGCAGACACCATCAGAATGCTGCTGCTCTGTGCTGAAACTGAGAGAACTGGGGCAGAGTTGTTGCATCCATATTTATTTACTTTAGTGCTGCAGATTCTCATGCAGTTTCTCCAGTGATCTATGGCTTACATGCCCCTTAAACAATAAAAACACAAACACTGCACTACTGATTGTGTCATTTTTAGTGACTTTGGAGGGTGTTTGCCTCCCTGTTGTGTCATTCCTTTGCAGTAAGAGTGTCTCAGATCCAGTGCCTAACCCTGACCGCACCGCAGCTCCGCGGGCTGAGGTGAGTACCCTGCACAAGCTGCNCATTTATTTACTTTAGTGGCGCACGCAGATTCTCATACAGTTTCTCCAGTGATCTATGGCTTACATGCCCCTTAAACAGCAAAAGCACAGACACTGCACTACTGATTGTGTCATTTTTAGTGACTTAGGAGGGTGTTTGCCTCCCTGTTGTGTCATTCCTTTGCAGTAAGAGTGTCTCAGATCCAGTGCCTAACCCTGACCGCACCGCAGCTCCGCGGGCTGAGGTGAGTACCCTGCACAAGCTGCCACAGGACAGGAGGTCAAACTCTCTTCTACTTTGGTACCTCATCCATCAAGTTGCCTTTTTCAATTAGAGCTTGGGGGAAGAAAGTGAAATCAACAGGGAAAAACGATTTTAACAACAGGGGATGAAACAAAGGGTGGAAAGGGGTGCTCTGTTCCTCATCACTTGGGTGATGAGAAGGTCCATGGTGAGATCAGAACAAGAGGAGATTCAAAACTGAGACATGTACAGCTTTCTGCCAAATGGCCCACTTTGGCATAGTGCTACCCACAAGTTAAATCTAAAACAGGCATCAGCTTCAGCTTCATTGACTTCAGTGTCTGTTTAAAAGCTTTGCAGATGAGGCATCTTAGTATTTTGTGTAACATGAATGTTCTACTGAAAAGTGTCCTTACTCTTGTCTTTAGTGGTGTGTTTTCTCAGTATTAAGCACACGAGGCTGCTTTGCAACCAATATTTGTCTGAGCAGGGTCTTGCTTCCTGAAACCTGTGACTTAGCCATTAAAAAGATTAAAAACCCCACACATCTGCTTTGAGGTTTATTGGTTTTGTTCTTTACACAGAGGATGGCAGGTCTTGGAACAGTCACAGCTCTTGGGTTTTCTCTATTAATTTATTAGTATGAATATACTTAACAGAACTTTCCAATAGGTGGAAAAGGCTTTTAAAAGAGCTGTTAAGCCAACATATGAACCACTACAGCACAACAGCAGCCATTGTTTTGTTTGGTTTTTTTAATAAGGGAACTCCTGGCATTAACAAGACCAAAAGAACCATTGCAACACAGAATAAAGAACACCTTTTCATTTTTGCTCCTCTAAGACCTTTTAAATGGTTGCCATGTTCTCTGAGGACAATGGGGGAGATGTGCATTTTTGCTAACTCAGACTTTAACTATCCAACCTTTTGTTAGGGTGGTAGCATGTATTTGCCTCCTTTTTTTTTTTTTCCCTGAAGAGGACATCTAAGTTCCATTTTAATAACACATCAATTTCCCAGGCTCTCCAAATCTGCCAGTTCAGTGTACAGACCTGAAAACTAGATGTAAAAGCAAGTTAGTTATCTTTAAATTAAGACACAATATTTCTGCAATTTTTTAAAGCTCTTTGCTATATTTTGCAGCAAATCTAAAACCTGTAAAGCTGCAATGAGAAATAATATATTTTTTTAAATTCTCAAAATTTCAAGCTGTCAGTTGGCTCCAGCTCTGTTGTCTTACCTTCTCTTAAGTGCTTTCAACTTCTGTATATTTATTTCTCTGGTTCTCAGTGTTCTACCACTTTAAGAATCCTTGTGTAGAGCTCTCTCAGGGTCATGTTTATCCTGATGCTTTCACTGCTTCTTCAAAACAGTTTTGTGTGTGCTGAGTAGGAGAGAGATTGTGAGAACTTCAGACTGTGGTCAAATATATGTGACCTTATCCCAGAAATACATATCTGATGGCACAGTGCAGGCTGTCTTGCTGCTTTATGCTTTCTCCTCAAGAACACAACAGAAAGATTTGCTTTTGTAATTCTGTAAACTTATCATTTCGAGGTTATTACTTTCCACAGGCACTGTTTGATTTTCCTGGAACCAATAAACTGGAACTCAGCTTCAAGAAGGGAGATTTGATCTATCTACTCAGCAAAGTAAACAAAGACTGGTTGGAGGTGAGACTGCAATAGCAGCACTGAATTATTAGCATACCTTGAAATATATGAGTAGAAAGGGCTCCCCTGGTCCTTGTGACCTGCCTCTTCCTTTCAGGGAGAAACTGAATCATAATCAGGCCTCTCTGTCAAGAATAAATCCTTGATTCCAAATTAGTAATTGTTTGGTTCCTTGATGGTTTTTAGCTTACAAATTTTCTGCCCTCTAGACTTCAGTTTTCATTTGCATTTGCTTCTGCTGGAATGTTTTTAAATTCTTTGGAAGTGATTAGAACACAGAAAGGCCAGAGAAAGGAGATGGAAACTCCATTTCAGTGATTAATTGGTTTCTTGCCTCAGGGTCAGTTGATGTATGCTTCATGCTTCATACCACAACACACGTCAGCCTGATTACAGAGAACTTGGGCAATGCAGCAGTGTTCTGAAAAAAGGATGAGGGGAACATACTGTGTGTTTGCTGATATGATATCTCTGCTTGCTCAAACACCACAGCCTTCCTTGCTAACCATCTGACTTGCATTTTTCACACACTGTTTCACTCCCCTGCCTGGTATTTGACTATGCAATTGTATAATCTTTTTGTAGGGAAGCCATCAGGTCACTTCCATAGAATTTCTCTTCTTGATTATAGCGGAAAAATTCTTCCTGTTGTTTCTATGTAAATGAATTGAATTCCAGAACCTATTGCATGTGGCCAAAATGGCATGGGTTTCTTGATTCTAACATTTCCTATCATTCCAGGGAACTGCTGATGGTGCCACTGGGATTTTCCCATGTGCTTTTGTGAAGATCATAAAAGATTTACCCCAGCAGGAAGACACAGTCAATAAAATTCGCTGTTATTACTATGATGAGACCATGAGCACTATCAGGTAGTAACAAAACAGTCCTCCAGTTTACTGCTGAAGGAACACCCACAATTCTCTTGTCATGGAATGTAATGATTTGATGTGTTCTAAATCCAGGGATATCTCAGTGGAAGAGGATCTGAGCAGCATTCCATCATTCAAAGATCTAATGGAATTGATGAGGTACAATGCAAGCACTTGGTTGTGTATTTGGCACTCAAAGCATTTGTCAAGTTCATTCTGGTCAGAGATTTTCCACATTCTACCTGGTCACCACCATGTTTTGTGTATGAAATACTTTTCAAGTGTCTTGAGGAAGTTCCACTTTGCCTTGGCCCTTGCAGACACTAATCCTTCTTGGGATTGTCAATGAGTAAGGAATGACACACACTCCTGACTCAATTGTGATGGGTAGAAATTCCCATTTCTTGAAGTAAGATAAGAGCCATTACCCCATGAAATCATCTTTTGGCTAGTACATTTCTTCAGGATGTAGGACATGGCCTTCTAACACTTGTTAAACTAGTGTTAAACTAGATTAATCTGGTGTTGAGCAGCTACAGTTTAGAACATTAAATATTGTAAATATTGGTAATAAAACACCTATTCTAATATTCTTACACTCCTCTGAAAGAGCAAAAATGAGTAGGCAAAAGTGGGCAGTGACAGTCAGCTCTCTTGCATGGTAATTCTATCAAACACACAGAGGGATTGTGTATTTATGTGGTGTTACTGGAAATGGTTCTTGGTTCTGATGGATTTCTTAGCTTAAACACAACACAGCATGACTGTGGCTACACGTTTTCCAGTACTAGCTGCTTCAAGAAAACCAAAACACCCAAGGCTTTGTGTGGCTTTTATCAAAATTAATTAGTCTGCCAGTGTACAGTTCATCATGTAGCCCCTCCCAGGCATTCCTTGATTTCTGGGGATCAATCCATTTCTTTTCTCCCAGGCAGGAGTTTCCCCAGGATGACTTTGTTCTGAATTACCGGGACCCTGAGGGAGATCTGATCCGCCTGCTCTCCGATCAGGATGTTGAGCTCATGGTGTCTCAGAGCAGAACAAGCCCCTCTGAGAAGCACTTTTTCCCTTGGAAGCTGCACATCACTCACAAAGATGACTTGGGTGTCTACAACACCAGCCCAGGAGCAGCTGCTACTCCAGCTGTAGGAGCAGTGTAAGTGCTGGATGGATTTCCCTCTCTGCAGGCATTTCCTTCAGCATGTCTTTGAAGTGCCCTTGAAATGAGTCATTTTTGGTAATGTATTACCTTTCAGTGTCAAATCTGTACTTAGTTAGCTTCTCCAGCTTTTTAGCACTCATCTGCAATAGAGACATCTACAGAGAGACCAGAGAGAAGGTGAGGAATAGAGAAATAAAATCACAAATAAAGTTCACAAAGCAAGCCAGTGTGAGCCTGCAGGAGAGGCCTCCTGAGCCCCTAGACCTGCTCTAGCCTCTGTTCTCCCTCCCAAGGCTAATTATTTGCCCAGAATGTCTTCACAAGCTTTCCTTTTTCCATAGACTCTCATAAATTTCTCGTCATTTGCTGATCTGAAGGTTTGTGTGCCAGTGTGGAATTATTTCTCTCATGTTGGAGTTGACTGGGAGTTCAGAGTTTGTCCTAGGAGCATCAAGAAAACTTTTTTGGATCTCAGTGAAGAAATTGCAGCCCATCTTAGCTTTGTTCTCTTCCACTGATCAGTATTTTGAATTCTGTGAATCAAACTTAGCACACCTATGGTGTTCTTATAGACATTTATGTAATTGTACAATCTACTTATTTTCATGTTCTGGGCAAATGTGTAGGATATGCTCTCAAACAGCAATTTCTTCTTTATCTTCTGCTTTCTGACACTGCATTTCAAAGTAGAATTAACAAAAAATTACTGTATCAGATTCTTCAACAAATAAAGTTAAATATTAGTTTGTCAATTTTTATTTAAAAGTGGGTTTTTTTGGGGGGAGGACTTGTTGACGTTATTTTACTAAAATATTACAAAATGCAACTTCCTGCTTCAGAGGCATTGTAGCAATGCAGTTTAGAAAGGAAATGAAGTAATAGTAATGATTGTGCCAGTGATATTAAATGTTGTGATGAATAAGAAAATGCATTTCAAACTTTAAACCTAATGTATGGCCCGCAAAGCTTCTGGTGTGCAGGATTCCTTGTTACTTGTTCCTAGAGTCCAACAGAGCAAGTGGCACCAAGAGATTTTCAGTGACAGCTGGATCCTGGGATGTCACCAGCAGCTCAGCATCTCTCTCTCAAAACGGAGGAACATTTTCAATGAGAGAGGAAAGGGAGGGGAAAATGTCTGCTGGGAAACAACTGTCCTCTTCTACAAGGGTCCTGGAGGAACACAGACACTGTGGCTTTTACAAATCAGAGCAGGATTATCCCCTTCTGCCTTTAAACTGCCATGCAAAATAAATTCTTCCCATCCAGCCAAGTTACACATTCCCCTAACTGTCTGCAGGTTTTGTATGGACACCTTCTGACACACAACTTCCCCAGATATTCTCCATATTCTCTGTCTTGCTTTGCTTTCCCTTGTTCACATGATTTTTTTTTTTTTGCTTGTTTTTTGATGCAGTTCTGATGAGAGAGTAACTGTGCTAGCTGTGGTTTTGGTCAGTACCATGGGGATGGAGAGGAGGAGCAGCAGTGCAGGACAGACAGACTCTGGCAGTTAAATTCTGCATCTGGGGACTCATCTGAGCCCCCACAGTTTATCCCTGAGAACACAAACCTGAGCATGTCTCTCCCTTATGGCTGCCTAATATTCCTAAGGTTAATTTTTGAAGGCTACTGGGCTAAGTTTTGTGGTTGGATTAAAAGACCAGGCTGCCTTGGATGTAGGATAACTTCAGGTCAGCTACTCTTACCAAGTTTCCTTTGGTTTCCTTTATGTACTATGGTGCTTATAATTTATTATCAATTGCTGTTGAACTGGATGAACTTAGAAATAGTAATCAAAAGAAAGAGTTGCAGAGATAAAGGTGGTTCACTCTCTACCAATATAGATGTACAAATGAAAGTCTAGAGGGATCCCTGCCATGAAGATTGTCTGGTCTGGAGTAAAGCAAGAAACAGCCCTGGAGTGAAAACCAGAAAACTCTTTCTTCATGTTTCTTACTTCTGCTGCATTCAGTCCTTTCTCTCTCTTAAAATATGTCAGTCCCATGATCTGGTAACTGCTACCACCCAGACTGGCAATGACAAACTTCCTTTCCCTCCCTTCCCAGTTACCCTAACAGTCCCATCTAAGTGCGTGCTTTGGGGGCTAAAATAGGAAGTGCAGAGTTCCCATTTTGTGCTATTGCACAGACTTTCCTTGAAAGGGGAGTGTCAGCTTCTCTGAAAGTGGGATTTGAGGTTCACAAAAGATGTAGCAGTTATTTTGGAGACTTACTTGCCAAGAAAACCCTGTGGTTGGTTTGTACTTCTGTCTCCAGTTCTAGGCAAGTGTGGGTTTGCTGAATTCTGCATCAGAGGATTCTGGTGCTGGGGGGGAGGCTGGACAGGGAGAGTCACCCCTCAGATTGAATCATCTGCCTAACAGGCACCCCTGGATCCAGGGAATGGAATGTCTTCCAGGTAAGGGAATGTCTTCCTTTCTGGGGGAAATAATGGCAGAGTCTGCTCTCATACAAGGGCTTGGGAGTTACTGAGGGATTCCTTGGCTGCAATGATTATTCAGGGGCTCAGCCAGCTGTTTGCAGTCCAAGGAAGGGCCATTTGGGAATCTAAAAGTCAACAGGAATTTAAAAGGAGTTTTTCTGTGCTCCTCTGAAGTAGAAAAAGTCTCAGATCTGTAACGTACTTAAGTAGGTTTGTGTATCATGATTTTGAGAGAGCAATGAGAGATGGCCAAAAGAACTTAAATTCCAGTATTGAACTGGAATTCAATGGTGTGTGGTCCTTGGTCCTGGAACTGCTCAATCTGCTTTCACTCTCTACAATCACCTGAAAGAAATAAAAGAAATAATTTTAATTTTTTTGCTACTATGTCTACAATTTGCAACTTGTTTGGGGGGCACCTAGAAAAGCAGTATGTTGAAGGAAACTCTTGAAGTGAATGCATATTGAAATCCAGCCATTACAGCTCCTGGGAATTGTGTGGTTGAGGTCATATTTTTAAGGAAATTAATCATGGTTGTGGGTCATTAGGAAGGCTTTAACCATAAAGAGAAGAAGAGTTAGATGAATTTTAAGGATGAGTTCTAATCACAAATAAGGATTTTTTCTTGTTGCTACTCAGCTGACTGAATCCCTGCACTTCCTTGGAAATGTACATTTGCTTCATTCTTGGCTTGTATTGCAACAACACACAATGAGAAGACTGGATTTTGTCCTACAAGAAATGTTTTGTAGAAATTCTTCCTGAATGTTGCTTCAATGTGATCTTAAAGAAGTTCCCTTATTCAGTTTTACTTCTCTTTCTGTGAAACCAAAAGAAACAGCCTCACAGGGAGCAGGGCAAGAGAGTAGCCAGTGGGCAACAAAAACTCTGAAATTCTGTTAGGATCAAGCCTGTGTGCCAAGGACAATATGAACATGAAAGAGATTTTCATCCTGCTGCTGAATCCGTGTTTGATCTTATGTGTTCAAGCCATTCAAGGTGAGATTCAACTTTATATTGTCTTTTATCCTTCCATTATTGCCTTTCTTTTAATATCTGTCTCCTTCTTTCAGCTAATGCTCTTCCTCCTTTTCTGCTTGCTTTTCTGCTTCCTTCTGTTTTCTAAGCTGTAAGAGAACAGACATCCTGATCAAAACCAGCACGGAGTAGGTGCATGGGCAGGTGAAATACTGTGTAAATGGATGAGATGAGCAAGCTGACTGGGTAATGAGTGAATAGAAGGAGGGATAGACCCTGATAATCTGTGAAAACAGGAAAATGAAGGGCTGCATAATTCAGATGGTAGTGCACAGGAGCAGAGACATGTGGCCAGACACAAGACAGTGTGGTGGGTGCTACCAAGAGCAAAATCCAGATGACCTGATTTTCTTCTTGTGGAATAGCTGACAGATAAAGAGACCATCTGCCATATCCACTGCTTGCTCCTTTCTTATACAATGAGAACTTATTTCTCTTCTCTTCTCTTCTCTTCTCTTCTCTTCTCTTCTCTTGTCTTCTCTTCTCTTCTCTTCTCTTCTCTTCTCTTCTCTCTTTTCTTTTTTCTTTCCTTCCCATGCTCTGTCCTCCCCTGCCCTCTAATTTGATTTAACAGAGCTGGGAATAGGGAGTACACCATACCTGCTACAAGACTAAGCCTATAGACATCCTAAAGACAGAAAAGAAGAGTGTTGTCAGGAGTTGTGCCCCGTGACATCCACCTTTTCTAATGCAGATGCCTCCTGTCTGCAGCAGCTGAAGGAGTTGTGCTGGCTGGCCCAGCATCAATTGCAGGATATCTTCCTTTGGGGTCTCTGAGGGAAAATGTATGACAGTGTGGGTCAGACTGGGTTCTTGGCATTCTGAGCCCTCCCTCACATTCAGACCATCCTTTTCTGTGTGGGATGCTTCATTTTCTGGTTATGCAAGGAATGCAGTAGAACTGACTTTGTACTGGTTTTCAGTAGAAGATCAAAGTAAGGTCCCTCTTATGCCTGCTAAGACAGCATCATTCTGCTCTTACGGGCTTTTGTCTGTAAAAAGCCCCTCAAACAAGCAGATTATAGCTTTCCTCAAGAAATATTATTTGAGAGAGCACACTCCTGTATGCACACTGACATCTCTGTCATCTGCAGGTGCAATATCCCGATAGTGCAGCATGGATATTAAATTCAGAGAAAATCAGGAAGGATAAGAAAGCAGCTTGCTTCATTGTGTGTTTGCCAGAGGCAGTTGGTATTTTTCAGCTTCACAGTTGTGAACTTTAAAAAAAAATCCTTGATGAGAGGTCTGGCCATCTCTGGATCGTAAATCTAGTTCCAACAAATTAGTTTGGACATTCTTCTGAGTCATAACAAGGCTGTTCCCAGAGCATCTCACTTTAAATAGATCAAGGCCACATTTCTTTACTAGGAAATTAGCAGCAAAGAAGTTCACACAGCAACACATAAGGAGGAAATGATCACCTTATCTCTGCTGACCATGGTATCTGCTAATCCTTGGAAACAGTGTTTGAAAAGTGATACCCAGGCTGGAATTGCATGGCTTACATGCACAAAGGTTTCACTTACTTGTTGTTGGTTGTAGCTGGGTTTGGTTTACACACTTGTGTATTGTGGAGATGTGCAGAGTGGTCACAACTCTGCACATATTTCCATGGAGTCATGCCCCATCCCTGGAGGGGTTCAAGGCCACATTGAAGAGGGCTCTGAGCAAAGTGGTGCAGTGGAAGGTGTCCCTGCCCATGGCAGGAGGGTTGGGACTACATGACCTTAATGTCCCTTCCAACCCAAACATTTCTCTGAGTCTGTGATTTTCTGCTGCCAAGAAGAGAGTGTTGTCATCAGTGCCTTACCCATTCTGTACCTCCTATCTCTCACCATTTATACTTTTAATCACCTCATCTTTTTTTGCCTGAATTCCTTTCTCAGAGAGTATCCCAATGAAAAGCTTGAAGTGCTACAATGACTACAACTCACAGATCTCTTGCACGTGGATGGAGCATTCAGAGGCTCATGACCTCGTTGGTATGATCCTTTACCAAAGAGATAATATTAGAATGTAAGTACCTGAAATGTGCTGAGCTAGAGAAAAGCCCAAAGGGAAATTGGCCACAACTTGGAATCCTGGGGACAAACAGTCAAGTTTTTAGAGAGCACATCCACCTCTCTTTTTGAATTAAGCACAAGTTGTGCCTACTTCTGAGGCCTCATCCAGGAAGAGAGGAATGAACAGGCTATGCCAGAGGAGTTATTATTGTCACCTTTACCATTATTGTCCATAATTTTCTTGTAGGATCATAGATATGAATTAAGATGGGGCATACATAGTCTGCTACTAATCAGCATTAAGGAGAAGGTGGTGTCAGAACAAGTGTGAGGATTGTTTGTAAACCCTAAAGGGAGGAGACACTCCACCTGTATTTTGCTCATTTAGGAGATCCCTGAGAGCATGGTTTTGATAACTTTTGAGATGTATGTGTAGATTGTATTTATGAGATAGAGAGGACTGGTAAGTTCTCTATCTGTGCCCTCAGTTTTCCTCCCAGAGATACTGGTATGTTTATGACAGTATCTCTCTGTTCCATTTGTTTCCTTTTCCAAAGGGAGCCAGATCACCAGGCTGGATCCTTGTCAAGGATAAGAAAGCACAGAAATGGAGGAATAGTCAAGGGAGAGAGGAAGGCAAAGATGGATAGTTGAGAAGAAAATTATTTAGAGTCTGGGGATACAGGAAGAAAAGGAAAGGGGAAGATTCTTGATTTTATTGCAAACAAGAGGGGATTAATAGACCTAAAAGCAGATGAAAACAGTAGAAGAACTTTGGAGCTGCCCCTTGAAGTTAAGTACTTCTGGGAAAAGATGATATAAAGTTCCCTGGACTTTTGGAGGATTCTGTGAAGCATTGTTACATGGTGAAGTGTGTGGATCGTGAAGCACAGCTGAGGTGAACTAATCAGACAAGCAGGTGTTAAACATGGACAGTCACAGCTGAAATCAAAATGGCCAACAATCAAACAGGATCAGCTCATAGATGAAGAATAGCTGACTAAGCCCCAAACTGTGAGGTAATGCTGGTGAGCAGATAGAAATAACTCCAGGGCTTCACACCCCTTGGGCTGCCTCTTTTCCTTAAGGCTACACACATACTGCAGTGTCCAGCCCATCCTCCAGCAATATCCCTGGTTTCCTTGCTAATACCCAGCTCATAAAAATAGCAATAGTGCTGAATAATGCTTGCTGACATATAGTTGGCTAGAAGACTCCATCCTATCCTGGAAGAGAGGATTTGGCCTTAAATATTCACAACTTAGTGTTTCTCATCTGAGCTGGGACATGAAGCCATAAGCACAAACAAAATTCCACAGGGCACATAAAGAAGCAACACATCTCTCCAGCAGCTAAGGCTACTGCAACCACACAAAGATTGTCCTCTCCTGCCTAGTTTAAAAAATTGTTCCTAGTTTTAATGATGCTCCTTGGCCTGGAGAAAGGCCATCTTATAGGATGATTAACATTGTGGATGAAATCTTTAATAAATACTGAAGATCTCTTGGCAGAGGATAAACTGAGGATACAGAAGTACTTTTCAGTTGAGAATATTTTTCTTAGTGCTTTTCTGGCACTGCAAAATGAAAGCCTTCAAGCAGCTTAGGATCATGAGAAATTTTATGGCCTATAACTCTGAGTAAAAGGTGTATTTACATGACATTAATTTTCATCATACTATTTCTCACCTAAAAATATGAGATTACATAGAGCTAGGCTAAAAAGTAACAAAAATGAACTGGTACTGTAACATTCTGCTGCACGACTTTGAAATGGGGAGGCAAAATTCTTGTGTTAAAAATGTTTCTTGTATTAAGTGATCCAAACCAGGACTAATAGGAACACTGAGGAGAGGATGTAAGTGCCTTTGTGAATTGAAGCCACAGGATGGGATGAAATCGGTTTCAGGTGTTTGATTTTGCACTAACAGGTCTGCAGGTGTTTACAGATCACTTTCTCTTTACACAGGGAGAACAAGGACATGTTTTGCAAACGCCAGACAGAAAATGGCTTAGGTGAAACTCCAGATGTGTACGTGCACTGGGTGTGCCACAACACCACAGACTATTTTGGAATAGGAGTAGATGATATTTATGGCTTCAGACCTAAAAAGGTGCTTCAAGCAGAACTGGATGTTGATCTTTTCCAAAATGGTAAGGCTTAAATACCAAATTATCATTTCCCAATGAATTTGAAGGATTTTTGAGAATGTGTTTGCTGTTCATCTGGAAGTGAATTCCACTTCCATTGTGAAAACTGCCAAAGAGTTTCACATTGAGAGGGTTGGGCAGGGAGGGGACAAGAAGAGTTTCTGAGAGCAGCTGGACCTGGTATCACATCAGGAGCTACTTGGTCTGCCAGGAGTCAGATACTGTGGAGAAGGGGAAGCTTCCCTAGATGTTTCCTTGCCCTCTTGGTGTCATTTCCTCTTCACCTCCTCTCATGTGTTGTACCTCACCTTCCAGTTCAGCCCCTCCCACCTCAAAACCTCTCAGTCAGCTCAACCACATCAGGAGATTTCCTGCTGACCTGGGCAGCAGCCAAGGGGAGCCAAGGGCTGGGCAGTGCCCTGGACTATGAACTCAGTTACAAGCGGGACTGGGACTCCTGGCAGGTAAGAGCAGAGGAGCTGAGCTGTCCTGCCTTGGCTGCACCATTTTGGGCAGTTGAAAGTAAAAGGTGTGTGAATGAATGGTCCTTCCATTCTCAGGGATTGTAAAGAAGGTACAAGTGTTGTTTTGGGTCAGGTGGAGGAGGCTCTCTTTCTGTCAGCATGGTATTACATTTCCAGTGCAATAGCATTTTTCCTGAACTGAATGCAAAGATCTCTTCTCCACTCAAGGAAACCACCAACCACTGTACTTGGATTTGAGTTGGAGTTGAATCCCTCTTAAACTGAATTAAATCATGTTCCAACAGGAGGCTGTGGGCTTATGTGGGGAAGACAGCAAAATACATTTGAAGTTACGCCCCTTTTGAGACAGATATGTTTTGGGGTTTTATTTTATTTTTTTAAAAAGTTTTTAGGAGTACATATCCTTTGCCCTATCATTTCCCTAGATGTGCATATGTTTCTGTTCTGTACCTGTCAGCCTGACCTTTAGATTTTAAGGGAGTTATCATGACCAGATGCTATAGCTGGAGCTGAAGAGAGCCTGGACTTTGCAAGCTGCAGGAGTTTGCCACTTGTTGTGGGGGCAGGCTGTGCCTGACAGTGGCCAAGCCTCTCCTTTGCTGAGTTGTGCTGCAGCACAAGCTGGAGCCCCTCACACTCGTGGGGCTGTTGGACAGTCAGCCCCTCCTCTCACTCTTTCATGTCTTCCCTCCACCTCTCCATCCCCCACCATCCCAATTTCCTCCGTCCCTTGCTGTCCCTCCTCTGCCCCCACCACAGGGAGCTGCCTCGCTCCTGCTGTCCAGCACCACCCTCTGCAGGCTCGGCCGGCAGGAGCTCGTCCCAGGGAGCCGCTACGTGGCCCGGGTGCGAGCCCGGCCGGGGCACAGCAGTGGCTTCTCCGGCCACTACAGCCACTGGAGCACGGAGGTGTCGTGGAAGACCCCCGGAGGTAGCACGGGATGGAGTGGGGCCGTGCAGGGTCGGGAGCTGGGGAGGCAGAACGTCCCTGACCCTTCCCTTGTGTTCCCTGGAGGTGGCCCTCAGCCCAGGAACCTTCGCTGCCTCTTCAGCGCTGGAGATCGTCTGAAGTGCAGCTGGGAAGTGAAGAAAGCGATCGCCACCTCTGTGCTCTTTGGCTTGTTCTTCAGGGCCAGCCCAGCATCAGAGTACGTGCTCTGCCCACGGCAGTGTGTCTGTGCCTCTCCCATGGCCCTGCTGCCTGCCCATTCCCCTGATTTCCATTCATCCTCTTCCTTCCCCTCAGAGAAGAGGAATGCTCTCCTGTGCACGAGAAGGCTTTGGCCCACACCCCTTATGTGGTGCAGAGCTGTGAGATCCCTGTTAGCAATTCCAGCAGCCAGAGACTGTACCATGTGTCTGTCCGGGCCAAGACAGAGGAGAAGCTGATCGAAGCCTACAAAAACAGTGAGTTTCTGGGTTGTTTCTTGCTTCTCCTTCTTGTTTCTTGGAGACATGCCTGTCTGAGCAAGTGGGGCTGAGGACAGTGGTGATGAGGAAAACTGAGTGGGAAATGGAAGAAACAATCCTTGATGAAGAAAGGGAGTGTGTGAGGTCAGAGCTCTGGGGTGTAGGTGTTGAGTTCCTCAGTGGCACTTGTTACTCTGAGGAAGGTGACAGTGATGGAAACTTGTGCAGAAATCCAGGTTGTGACCTGGAGCTTCCCAGGGAGCATTTGCCACCCTGCTGGCTTCTCTGTGATTCACGTTTGTGAGTGTCCCAGGTGACAGGGGTCTGTGGTGAGAGGTGCTTGTGACAAGTAGGGTTGTGTCACTAAGTGATTTCTCAGGAGCTCTTGTGGCTTTGTGCAATGGCCCCTGGAACACTGGATGAGGCAGGAATCCTTTGCCCTGAGCTGCACCAGGTAAGCCATCTCTGCCCACGTATATCTGAAGGTATTTGGGTGACTTTCCAAGCTCTAAAACTAGGGCAGCCTCTGCAGTGGGTGAAAATATCAGGAGGTAGCTCCAAGAGAACTGAACATTTCTGGAAATGTGGTGTACAAGTACAGATATTTCAACTATTGGTTTGCTGTTTTTCTGTACACAGGGAGTGCTGTCAGTATTCATGGGTATGGATTTTCTGTTATTTAGTGCTCTACTCTTGTATTTGACTAGAAAATGAAGATGCAGAGAGTTAAGAAGTGTTAAAAAGCTGAGCCATTTTACATTGCACAAAACAACCTTGTTTTCAGTCCCTGGAAATGTGGAAAGAGAGCACTGGACCAGTAGGTTGGTGAGTGCTCTGAGACATTCAGTGTGTTCCAGTTCAGGTGCTGCCGCCTTCAAACGTGTCAGTGACAGCAACAGAGAACCAAGAGTATGAACTAAGGTGGATAAAACACCATCTGAATTACAGCTTCATAACACAGAGATACCAAGTCAAATACTGGGAAAACAACCAATATGAGAAGGTAACTCACAAAGTGCAAGAGTTTTAGGGATATTTCTTTGTGGGTCAAATGGAGAGACAATTCTTCTCACCTCTGTCATTTGTGCTCCTCCTCTTTCCACAGACTGTCCAGGAGTTAAATATCAGCAATGATGAACCTCCCTTCATCTTCACCCTGCAGATGCTGGCAGCATCTACAGAATATAGGGGCAAAATGCGTGCAAGGGTGAATAGACCTCTGGAATATGAGGGGCCTTGGAGTGAATGGAGTGAGGAGTTCACCTGGAAGACTGAGAATGGTACTTTTCATGCAGCTGCTTCTGTCAGGTTTTGGTGGACTGCTAGTGGCTGTTGAATTCTCTTCAGTATAATACATTCTCTCAGCTGGGGTTGGAGTGGGGTGCAGCCTGGTTGGAGTCACTTACTCCAGCTAGTAAGGATGCAGGATACTGCCTGCATCCTTGCAGTACATCAACAATGCTAGGGAAGGAAGTGAATGACCTTTTAAGCTTCTTTATTTCTTGCCTTCTTAGGGTGAGTACAACTAACCATGAAGTTTTCCATGCAGAGAATTAATCAAAGACATCCTGCCCAAAAGATTATCATTATTTTCTGATTCCAGTAGTCCATTCTACTATCAGTGACTAAAGAGCCTGATTCTCTAAGAAGATAGAACTTAAACCATCAGTTTTTTATATCTGGTTGTGTAAAACACACAGTGAAATCTGCAGGAGATTAAATCTTTATGTGTTTTTGCTGTTTATGGACTCAGAGGCAGAATGTCTGCCATCATACAATCTTTTGCCCAAAGTAATATGACTTGCATGATTTGTGCTGAGGAAGGTTGTAGTGGTTATAGTGTGGGCAAATTTTGATGGGTGTATTCAGGAAGAAATTAATTAAGAATTAATTAAGAATTAATCTGCTGTTGTGGCTGTTAGCAGGGAGAGCTCTTAGAAAACCTCTGAGACCCCATTTCCTCAGAACTGTGCAGAGTCAGGCAGACTTAACAAGTCTGAAGTCATGCCTGTTGTTCATGGTGGAGTAAGGTTGATAGCCATCTTTTTATTGGCTTAAAATATTTAATTCTGGTATCAGTAAAAGCTAAGAAGCATATCAGTAAAGGAAACAATGATCTCCTTTGGTCAGTACATTGTTCAAGTCATGTTTGGCCTGTCCCACTTGGGAGGATATTCCAACAGTTTGAAGCCCCAAAACCCTGCCCCTTCATGTATCAAACCCCCTGAACAGTGACCACATTGGGAACCCTGTTGAGGAAGCAGTCCCTCTGCAGGTGGACAGCTCTTCTCTTGTCTCTGTTTCAGTTCTGTCACCTGTGGTTCTCCCAGTGATGCTCCCAGCTGTCATCATCACTTTGCTGATAGTTGCTTACTGCAGCTATAAATATTTCCTCAGGTAGGCTTGCATTGCCATGTGGAGGCTTGGCTAGGGATGGCATAAAGCCTGAGGCACTTCCTGTGCCCCAGGAGAGGGGTCTGTGAGGAGATGGGCCCTGGTGGGCAGCCTTGTGCAAGGCAGAGGGTTGGGTGGTGCTGTGCTGGTGCCTCGTGGGCCTTGCTGTGCTGAGCTGCACGGGGTGTGGAGTGCAGCCCTTGCTGGCAGCAGCCACACTCAGCAGCAAATCTTGAAAACTCTGTTCTTGCTGCAGGAAGAAGAGAATGTGGGAGGAAAAGATTCCAAACCCCAGCAAGAGTCTCCTTATCCAGAGCTACCTGGGGGTAAGAGGGAACTGTACCTTGAAGGATTCATTATTTCTCTTTCCTTTTCAGGATTTCCAATAATCTTAAGAGCTCTTCTTGTTTTCTAGTTCACAATGCACAGATATCTTCATTTATCTATTACCTGTTTTTAGGAGAAGTTCTGGTCCTACTCAACATAACAGTGCTCTTATATTTAGCACACCTCTTTGTGCTGTGCTTGTCAGCACAACTGTGATTTAAAATCAATGTAGAAAATTTGTCAGTACTTAAGAATTTCCTGCTCCTGTGCATTCAGAAGGGGGTTCTTAAGACCTGCCCAGCACTTGTGGACTCACCAACTCTCAAAAGCAGGTTCCTAGGGGATGCTGCCAAGTAGCTCCCTGAACAGCTTAAAATTTGTTACTTGAAGCCCAGAGTAGCAACTCTACTGTTCCTTTTTCTTTTTTCCCATTACTCTGAATATTTAAAACTCCATCATTTCATGATCACTGTGGCCAAGACAACCACCTACTATCAAATCCCTTAAGCCCTCTATTCACAAATAACAAGTTTAGGAGGGCACCTTTCCTACTTGGCTCACTGAGTACTTGTAGTGAGGTCAGTGGTAAGGCAGTATGGGTTTGGAGAAACCATCCTCTGGAGAGGAGAACATCCCTTTGAGTTGTATTAGTGAAGCTGTATCCCTGCTACCAGGTGCTATGGGCTCTCCTATTTGTTTTCTTTGTCCACAGGGAATGTACAGCTCCTGATTCTATTTCCAGTGAGATACTGCTCTTTGGTCATGTCTGCCTTTTCATTTTCAGAAAGGACATCTGGGAAGTTGGCCAACTAGTAACCAGCTGGACTTCAACAAATCCAACCTTTCAGAGAAGATGGAGCAGGCTAGCTTCCTTCAGGTTGTGGACAGGTGAGTGAACAGCACATCATAGTTCCTGTGGATGGTCTCTAGGACCTCACTGCATCATCACAGAATGTAATCAAATGTTCTGTCACTAAAAATCCTATAGGAGTTGCTTTTGAGGAGGAGATTGAATTTTCTACTGCAGGGGTAACTGCATCTGCAAGGAATTTTTTTCTAAGCCTGTGTGTACCTGTGTGTGTTTTCAGCTAAGACTGGTTTATGTTTAGTGTTTAAAACAATCATCTCTCTCACGAGCAACGTTTAACTTTCCCACATTCAGGCAGGCAAAGCCTTGGGCAGAGTGCCTTGATCTGACTAAGAAGACAGATGTTTTCCCTGTCACACCAGACCTACAGAACTCATACCATGCCTTAAATGAGTCAGAGCATGCCCCAGCTGCCTGCTCAAGTCAGAGTGCTGGCCGTTCCTCTCCCATGTCAAGGAGAAACAGTGCTGATGCAAGGATTGCTTCCCACTCAGCCATCCCTGGCTTTGCTTTCAATGGTCCATACTTGTACAGCCCACTGGTGTCCTCTCACCCTGATATACCTCAGACCCTGGAAAAGGACCTCGTGGGGCTCAGTAAGAAATCAGTGTCCCTTCAGTACGTGACTCTCCCAAGGGAAGACTCTCCCCAGGCCCCACAGAGGTGGGAGCAGCCAGGAGCAGCTCCTCCAAAGGATGTGCTCCCAGATCAGGAGGAAATGATGCAGCACCTCAACGAGCAGGGGGAGGACTCACAGGCCTCCCCAGCCTGTGGGGAAGGCACCAACAAGGGAACAGAGGAGCAGGACTGTCCAAAGGCTCTCAGCTGTACCACGTCTCCTCAGGAGTGCCCCTTGGAGTACATTGCCACCGACAGCCCCTTACTGCCCTGGGCCAGCACCTCCACACACCCTCCCCTGGGCACCCCTGAGCAATCACCACAGCAGCCCCAGCCTCCCAGTGACCAGCCTTCCCATGGGATTCCTCTGGGGAAAACTGGGGTCATGGTGCCAGCTTCAGGCCAAGCACCACCCTCATCTCCTGAAGCACACCTGGATAGGTTTGGTGATTATCTGGCTGTGCCTGAAGGTCTCCAGGAACTTTCCAAACCCACAAAGGTTTCTTTGCCTGTCTCAGAGAAGGAAGATGGTATTCCTAGAAAGCAGCCTTTGTCAGAAGGTAACTTGGTGGTGTTAAACCCTGACAGCAGTGAGCCAGTTTTCCTTTGCCAGGTTGGTGACTATTGCTTCCACAGCCTAAAATCCAGTGTGAAGATGGATAATAGTCAGGAAGACCACCAAGCCAAGAAACTTTCTGAAGGCAAGACAACACTTGGGCAGCTTGTAGGTGATGATGAATCCATCATGGGCAAGGAAAAGGATGGATGGAAGAGGGAAAAAATGCAGGCCATTCAGCTTTTCAAGAACCTGAAATCAGATGATTACTTTTCCTGGCAGCAATCTTTGAGGATCAAAGAAATCTGTTAAATGGGTAGATATTAACAAATACCAAAGAGACAGGTAACTGAAAGAGGTTGCAACTCTCTGGGGAAAATGAATCCTCAAACCTAGGAACAAATAAACACCAGTTCCTTTTTCAAGCTTCCAGTCCAATGTGTTAAAATACTTGAAGTAGCTCAGTATCATTCTTGGTGGTCTTCACAAATTTGGCATGAAAGACAACACAAATATTGCCCTTTACTGTTTTTCAAACTTTTTGGCTTGTCCATGATGATCAGTTTATCCTCCTCATGATCCTGTAATACATCACAGTCACCTTGCAATTATATCAGATTGCTTGGCCAAACTCGTGGCAGGAAATGCAGACTTAACAGCTTGAAAGGTTATCAGAAGAAAAGCTTGGAAACCTTGGAAAGAAAAGTTCTATCCTTAAAAACAATTTTGTTTAACTTCTGTGCACTTGCAAAAGTCAACAAGGAACTTCTATGTCTCTGCCTTTATAGGTAGTGTCTGTCTAAGGGGAAAAAGCCCCAGATGGTTAAAGAAGTGTAAATAAAAAATGAGAAAAAAGTTGTTGAAATCCAGGAAAACTTTCTTAATGTCCATGTGCAGTATATCACAGTGGATTCAAAGCATGAGAAGGAAACATTTCTGGGGTAAGTTGTAGAGAATCATTTGGAAGAAGAAATGTTACTGAGAGAAGACCCAAGGTTCAGTGAGAGGGAGTGGGGCAGGTAACAGAAAATGGCAGGTAAGAGATGCTGGGAAGGTGCACGAGCCTGTAACTGCTGTGGTTCTTCAGTTTCTAAGTGTTGAAGTATTATATGATTTTCTTTTATGTTCATTGACTGTTTATGCATTTTATACTTCATCATAATGTGTAATTGATTATTAGTTTGGTTTTTTTCCTGAAATAATGAGACTTTTCTCCCAGTTTTGCTGTAAAGAAAGTGGTGCAAGGTAAGAGCATTTGTTCAGAACTGCTGCTCTGTAATGAGTGAAAAGGCTTTGGTTTCAGACCTGAAGGTGGACTTGACTTCCAAAAAAGCATATTTTTTTCAAATATAAAATCTGTATTAATAAACATATTATTTCTTCCTAGAAATATTTAGTTTCATATGTTAAAAATATTGTGTTTACAATAAAATTACTATTAGCTCATTTGCTCAGGTCTCAAAAAACCCTGTAGGCTGAGCTCTGCCATATGTGAGGGTGGACATTTTCTCCTGACTTTGCTGTATTACTTGACAGAGAAAATGAGTTCTGTGTTTGTGCCTCCTGATTCCTCCTGCTGGGTTAATGGGGCTGTTCTGATTCAGAAATCACAGTGAAATTATTTGGGTTTTTGAGAATTTAATCCTTGTAAATACCATTTTAAATCTGTGCAAATTGAACTTAGTGCTCTTCACAGCAGAAGGCAGGCAGTTGCAGCCTGTCATAGAGAATAGTGATGAACACTTTGAGAGATTTGCAATTTAAACCTTTTGTAATCAATGGATTTTTTTGTTGTTGTTGTTAATCTCTTCTTTGGCCTTTTATAAGTGGCACAATTAATTTCTTCCAGGCTGTATAATTGTGCTCTACTGAAGCATGTCCTAAAAGGAGACGTTCAAATTCATATGCAAATGTTGTATCTGAATTCATATCTTAGATATGCATCACTTTGCTGGGCCTTGAATTGCTGGGGTTTAATAATCAAGAAGAATAATGAGTGGGAGAAGTTTTATTCAACTCAGTGGCTTTTGGATAAAACCCATTTGCATTGTGATCAGTACTCTGACAGCTCTCTGTTCCTTCTGTTCCTCTGCACTTCGCTGGCCATGTGCAGAGGCTGATTTTGGAGACAGGATTTACAGAGAAAAGCCCATTTGTTATGATCCCCCAGAGATGATATTATCATCAGAAGGAGCCTGGAATTTGCAGAGTAACACGCCATTGTCAGGAGAGGGGAGCTGCTGCCTTTGCTTTACAACCATAACAATTCATTTAGAGCAAAAGGAGTTTCTGCTCTAGGGACTCTTCCTTCAATATCCACCTAAGTATCTTTAAACAAAATATGTGATGGACATTGGAAACAGAGCTCATCATCCATGGCTTTTCTCTGCCAGAGGAATCCACTTCTGACTGGAATCAAAACTTCTATAAACTCCTGTTGCTGATCCTATGAATTTTCCATTGTCTTCTGTATGAGGTCCAGATGCAGTGAGGGTGGTAGAAAGCATCTTACAATCCTGTAGCCTGGTGATTCAAGACCTAGAAGCAGTCATGAGTCCCAGGTCTTCAGCCTCCTGATCATTAGCTTGAGCCACAAAGTTACAGTGCAGAGGCAAGTTGCTGCTCCCTTCCCCAGTAGGTACTGATATGCAGGAGAGGAATCACCATTCCGATCATTCAGGAGCCAGTTTTGACATGCTTCTCTCTGTAGGGCTTCTCACCAAGCAGTCCCAGCCCCTCAGCCTGAATATCTGCATGAGGAGTCACCAATGTTTCCTACATAGTCACAAAATGAGTTATGAGTTGTTTGCCACCCTTTCCTCACTGCACACTCAAACACAAAAGATTGTGCCTGTATTTTAACAGCAGGCATTTTTCCTTGCTCTGAAGTAATCACTTTATTGTTCCCTTATCATAATCTCCATCAACCAGCAACATCTTACTTGAATTTGCATGAGACCAGGGTAGGAAGTTTATTGTGACATCAGCAGTTCTGATTAAGGTCAGTGCTGGACTGGTCTGTAGGCTTGGGGGTTGTCTCCTATGTGAGGAAGGAAAATGGGGCTGAATGGTTTGCTAGAAAAAGAAACCTGTGTTGGAAAACCCTCCAAGGAACTATAGCTGGAGAACTTCAGAGAATGCTGTACCTCTGCTGGGAGATGGAAAACAAAGCAGCCCATCCTGCAGACCCTGCCCAGTTTCCTGTTCACAAGCACTCTGCACACACAATGTCATTCCCACAGAACTCCACTCTCCTCCTCGCTCCCTACACGCTCCCTCTGCTCTCACTATGGAGATGAAATTTCCATGAAAAGAAACCCCACATGTCACACTCTGCACATGGGGAATAAGCAGCACTGTGACTTCTTGCCTCTTTTTGCCCTTTATCAGTCCTTCCAAGTGTGTGCCAGCCTGCCATAAGCTCCAAGCCTGGCCCTAACAACTCCCCAGACTACACAGTGCACCTTCCACCATGAGGTTCACTGGGAGAACCCAAACTCCCCTACAAATTGGTGCAACACGAACCAGATTTAGGTCAAAACCTTTGTAGGTTGGCTGTGTGCTTTCCAGCTGGTTGGTAGGGAACCATTTGGTGCTCATTCTTAAAGGATGATTTGTTTGTCTAGAGAAGTCATTGTAAAGCTGTCTGAAACAACTGGACAGCTTTTCCTATTCTCTTTTTAAAAAAGATCACTCTAAGTTATCATTTTTCTCTACATGTCTTGCCTCATTTACTTTTTCAGAACATTAAAGCTACAATAACTCTACCTTTATAGACTTACAAAAGACCTAAGTTCACTTTTTAAATTTTTATATGATTCTTTAAACACTTCCTTTGTCCACTGAAAACATTTCATCCTTTAACAGCTTCTCAGCCTCATTTTTGTGAGTTTTTCCTAAAAACATTATTGTAATAAACTTGTGCCTTTCATTGTTTCAACTTGTACTAGGTCTTGTATATTTTTCAGGACTAAATCTGTTTGTTTTCTTGTGAGTGCTTCCACAAAAAACTCCAAGAGGCAATCATTTACACTGGCTAAGAAAATAGACTTGGTGGCTAGATTCATTCTAGCAAATAAAGTAAAATAAACCAAAGCATTTGTCTTGATTTGGTTGCATAGTTTTATATGCTCTGCTTACCCATGTTATTGTTTTTCTCTGTGTTTTTCTTACCTTCTATCCCATCCCTTTTTTCTAAGTCACAGGCTCTCTGTGATTTCAGACCACACAAACAGATCAATCTGAACAATTTATTTTCCACATCTGGCATCATTTCCTTGGTTTTCATTTTAAAATTGCCTCATAGTGTCTTTAATCTTAAATGTCAGCAGTACTGATTCTGTTTTGATTAGGTGGAATCCATCTTATATAAACTTAATCTGCTTCAAAATGTTACCAGATACTAATAAATATAATCCCCTTTTCCCCACAGAGTTTAATCAATCATGCAGGGAGACTCTTATCTGACAGAGTGTATAAAAGCAGGACCATTGAAGAATGCTGCTATGTAGGACTGCTTTTTTCAGCCTCCTGGTTTAAACTTTGCTTTCAGAACCTCCCACCTGCTGTTTCTTTGTTGCTGGGCCACAGCCATTGGGTTTTTCTTGGCACGTACCAAGAGAATGTCTGGATACCTCGTGCTCTGTCATCTTTTCAACTGTGTGTGTCTTATCTAGTAAAATGTTAGTCCCTTTTTGTATTGACTTGGACATGAGGAGTGAAGGAGATGTTTTCCCTTTTTCTGCTCCTGAAGGGAGCCCATCCTCCTTGAGATGCCACCTTTCAGCCTTTGCTGTGTGTACCTGTTGGATCACTCCTGGTGCAGTGTTGGTGGTGTTCAGGTGACCCTTTGGGAGGTGCCCTCCTCCTCCTCGGGGTGCAGACCAGATCCAGCAGGTGCTACCTGGCTACTGTGACATCAGTCTGTGACATCACATGCCTAAAAAAGCTTCCATCTCTCCCAGAGAGGCTGTGGGTGGCCTATACTGGCATGGCAATACCCACATGGTGTCCAAACAATGATTTCACTTCATCCCCATGTCCTGTCCTGGAGCTAAAAAGGCTTGACTTGTCTACCTGTTCAGTCAGGTTGTATCCCACTTTGGGATTGAAGTTTTCAGCTGCTTTACAGATGGCCTTTTGGTGTCTTGTCAGCTCATGATCTGTGTTTTCTGAAAGGATTTATTAAAGTATTTCTGGTCAAAGAGCCCATCCCAGTAGCCCTGAAGAGATTAGCAGTAAATTTATGGCAATCTGCCCACTGCTTTTCAAATACACCCACGAAAGTTGCTTTCACTAAGGCTCAGCAAATAGAGAAGGAGAAATTCTGGGTTTTAGACTGATCTCTCTTGCTTGCTCCTTGTATCAGAAGAGTTTTCTCGAACCTCTACCCTAAGCTGCAGCTGCAGGCTCTCACTGGATTTTACTTTGAACAGAGAATTAACACTCCAGTTAACTCCCTTTGGGTGCTGCCTTCTGGAGGCTGCCCTGGAGCAGAGCCCAGCCACAGCAAGAGGATAAAGCAGGGATTTATTCAAAGGCCTCACTGGGCACACCTGGGCCACACCAGAGTCCAGCCAGGCCACACCCAGGATGCCCCAAAATGGTCCCAGAATGGACACCTGATCACGAGGTGCCACACTTTGATAAGTTCTGCTCCATCAGCACATCAGAAACAATTGTCCAACCACAGCTCCAGCTTATGGAGCTCCATCCTCCTGGTTTTTCCTTCTCCCTTCACTGCTGTTTTCGTTCTTGGGCCTGAAAGTTGTCCTTGGTGTGGAGCTGGAGAAGGAATTGTTTTGTGTCCCTGCTCTGTGAAGAGAACTCAGCAGCACTGAATATGGAACCTAAAGCTACCCACTAAAACAGCACAGGATCTAAAAAATCTAAAAGCTCAAACCTAAGGCATCAGTGTGACCTTCAAGAAGAAAGGCCCCACTTCACAGCCTGGCTCTGCAGAGGGAGGTTCCTTTCAACCTTCCCCAGCCAGAGCTGACCAGGCTTTGGAGCACAGGCGTGCCCTGCCACAGCCAGGCTGCTGTTTGAGCTCAAACTCTGGGGCTCTGCCATGAGACCAGCACGCCGAGTTTGCTGTCCCTGATCCCACCACATTCCAGGCAGGCACAAGTTGCCACAGCTTTGCTGAGCAGAGGTGCCTCAGTTCCAGCCCAGGGAGCTTTAATCTCATGTTCACCAAGAACGGCAGTGTCAGGAACGCTCCCTCTGATGGGCAGATCCTTGGTGTCTGGGGATGCCAGGGCCTAATTGGAGTAAATTAAGTGAGAGGAGTAACAAAGAATTGCTTGGAATCACACACAGGACGGCTGTGTTTAACAAGCATGAAAAAAAGAAAAGGCAATTATTTATGAGTGACTGAAGTTTCAAGAGACACAGTGCACGGGTATTCACTGCCAGTCCTCATCCTTCTCCACTGAGGTCTCTCATTCTAAGTGGGAAAAATTCTTCTGCCTGTTAAGAAGAAACTAAAAGGATAAGTTTTCCCTTTTTTTTTTTTTTTTTTTTTTTTAATATCTGGGAAAGGAGCATGAAAAGAGAAGCATGCATGCATACCCCTTTGGGAAATGTGAAGAGGAAAAGTCTCTATTCCCAAGTTCATTCCCATCCACTGTGTACAACATTCATTTTTAGAGTATACTCTGAAAATTATTGACAAGTAGCTTTCCCTTCTTCTTCCACTCCTTGGCTTACTCTGTTTTTCTTTTAGCTTTTAATTTTTTTTGTTTTAATTTCTGATGAACTTCCAGCCATCACTGATTCCTGAGAAACTGTGTACACTGTGGTGGATGTAATCAAAGCTGCCTCAGCTCTGGTACTTTCAATTGTTGAAGGCACTGCCCAAACCTGCAGAACTCCCTTCACAGGGGCTGCAGTCCAGGTTAGAGAAAACAGAAAGAGACTTCACTGCCTCTCATTGTAGATGCCACCAGCCCCTTCCTTTTTTCTCCAAAGATTAAAAAGATAAATACATGTTAAATTACACTGCCTCTATTTGAGTTTATTTGCCTCACTTCTATTGATGCAGGGTGATATTATCACTTAAATTAAAATATGTAATCAGAGTGTGGCTTGAATGTTAATCCCTCAGCTGTGTGGGTTTGGTTTAAGCTGAATCTGTATTTAGTTGTGCTGCTATGAAGAGCTCAATAGGGCCATTACATCCTCAGCAGTGCCACTTTTTGAATGGAGATAGTTTTATACACATCAGGCTTAGCAACAACAATGTGCCTTTAAGACAGCATTCACTGTGTAAACCAAGATTTTGTTTAATGACTCTTTAAATTTATAGAAATGAATTTTCCTTTCAGAAAGCATTGCACACCAGGAGAATGGTGATCTAAAGGGCAGCTACTGAGTGCAGACTAACAGAAAAGGGAACAAGCAGCAAAGTTCAGCCTCTGTAAGAGGTCATTACATCTCAGTGGCAGAAAAATATCACAGTTCTGGGAAGCTGGTTAAGAAAAATGTTTCAGTGAAAACACTTACTTCCCTGTTCTTAATTTTATGACATCTGATCAGGAACCTGGTTGCTGGACCTATGCTGAAGTCAAGATTTAGTAACACAGCTGGCAGAGCAAAGGCACAGCACCTGTGTGAGTGAGAAACTCAGCCATTACTCAGAAGTGCTGGAGCCTCTGGGGTGCTCAGTAACAGGTATTGAAACAAAAGGTGATGAAAATGTTTGTGGTTTCAGCTGGCAACCATCACCAGTGCCTCTTGGTGGGATGGGAGAAAGAATGGGAAAGGGAGGAGTAAAAGTGAGAAAACTTGTGGGTTGAGGTGAAGTCAGTTTAATAGGGAAAGCAAAACCTGCTCGTAGAAGCAAAACAAAAGGGGGAATGCATTCACATCTCCCCATGGGAAGGCAAGAGCTCTGCCATGCCCAGGAATGCAGGGCTCCATCCATTACACGTTATGGTGACCCCAAACATTCCCCTTTCCCTTTCTCCCCTCAGCTTTATGTGCTGAGCGTGATGCCCTGTGCTCTGGAATATCCCTTGGGTCAGCTGGGCTCAGCTGTCCTGGCTCTGTCCCCTCCCAGCTTCTTGTCCACCCCCAGCCTCCTCACTGGTGGGGTGAAGCACAAAAGGCCTTGACTCTGTGTAAGCACTGCTCAGCAGTAACTAAAACATCCCTGAATTATCAACACTGTTTCCAGCACAAATCCAAAACACAGCCCCATAACAGCTACTGTGAGGAAAATTAACTCTGTGAAAGCCAAAACCAGCACATCACTGCACACTGATCTTTCCAGAAATAAACACATCCTGGGAAGATTACAATCCCTTGCCTGACATGTGATTCACAGAACTGAGCACCATGGACCCTGTGGTCTCTCAAGCAGTCACTCTACAATGGCTGAAACAACCTGGTCTTGGCAGCTGGTTTCACTTTTTGCACCTGACAGTGACTTGGCTCAGACAAAGGTGTTTCTTGCAAGGTTAGGCTGCCCTTGGGCTGCTAGGAAAGGCAAAATCATTCCTTGCCATCTTTTGGCTGCTGTTCCTAAAAACCAGAGCACTCAACCAAGCTGATCTGGGGCCTGGAGTTCTCATGACAGCAGAGAGAGCTTCAGCTCCTGTTCTTGGAGTTTGAATTCTCAGGGAAGGGCACATTCATTTTCCCTGGCTAACAGTGACCTTTCCTCAACATGGACTCAGCTCCTTCCTGCATAGTTTTTCACAAAAGAAAAAGGAGAAGCGAGTTCTCTGCAAATCCACCTTTGAGGTATGTTTGTTTACTGATAGAGGGACACGAGTTTTTCAGCTGCTGGGTTTTTGAAAGATGTTTTCCTTGCCAGGAAGCTTTCTCCTTTCTGTGACATTGTAGCTAAACAGAGTGGGTGTCTCTCACTTTTGCATATGACTTGGAGAGGCAGAACTCTTGTGAAGGCAAGTGGGCTCATTTGGTGGGCATGGCAATGTATTCACCAAATGAAAACAACCCACAAAGGCAAAGTTGAATGTCTTGCTTAATGAGGCATCCAGTTTTTTGCCTTAAACAATAAATCACTACTCCTATCCTGCCCTTCCTGACTTTTTACTGAGATTTCTCTTGACTGCTAGAAGAGCAGTGGATTGCTGAGAGGGTTTGTTTGGATTTTAAAGATCTGTAATTTTGTTCTTACAAGTTGTTTTTCTAAATGTCTGCCACATTCTATCTCTTGTTAAGGGGTACAAAAGTCAACACTACACTGCTTAGGGCCTGAGAGTCCTCTCATTCAGCTTGGACCCTTCCTTATTGCAAAACTATGCAGAGAATTCCCAGGACTCAGAATTACTCTTATCCTCGGACTCTGGTGCTGATGTGCATGCTCAGCTAAATAAATTCCCAGTCAGCATTGCCCAGTTGGTGTTGGTACTCTCCTTTCCTCCAACAGGCTTCTCCCTGAGGGGAGCTGCTCTTTGAGGCTTTCTGTGTTATATTCACACCTGCCTGGCCAGTCTCCATCTGTGCTGGGGTTTCATGGAGCATCAGGCCTCTGCAGTTCAGGGAGAGAAACAAAGGTACCATCAAAAGCTTAAGATGATCATTCACTGTGTCAGAATGGCTGTGATTCTTTTTGGGGTGTGAGAATGGGAAAGGGAAAGATGTGTTGGCTGGTTTAGCCAGTGTTATGAGGGCCTTTGATCCGAAGGCATGAAGCCTAAGGAGGCTTAAAAACATCAAGATTTACCCTTTAGACCTATCTTTTGAATTAGAATATTTATCAAAAATTAGTTTTACCTATTAGAAAACAATTCCAGCTTTTCTGCACAGGTTGTAGACCAGAGTCTTATTTTCTTGCATGACCGTTTTGATTTACAAACAAGCAGAGTCAAAGAGTTGAGACTTTTTCAGTTCTAAGACTCATGACAGAATTCTGATAAAAGGCAAAGAGTCCAGCCCATTCTCAGAGCAGCAGCTGATGTTGGAGACTTGCAGCCACTTTCCCATGAAGGGCCAGCTTTGACCAGTGAAATAAAGGCAGATCCATACTGTGGATATTCCCAGCAGTGCTCATCACCCAGCACCTCACTTCTCTGTCTCTGCCTTCTCCAGTCCAGTAACTTGTGTTCATTTTCCCATTTCCTGCTGTGTTCTTCAGCCTGATCCATTTTGTCCCAGTGAGGACCCTACAGTGACTCCAGCATGACCCTGCAGTGGCTGCATCTCCTGCAGCTTGCACATGGCTGGAGCTTCTGAGGCTCATCAAGCCACGGGTGTGACTGAGCTTTAACAACTGCTGGAAAAACAAAGTCCTGGCTGTTATCCTGGGAAGGGCCTGAGGAGGTTTGGCTGATGAACCTGAGTGACAGAGCTGGGCAGGAAGCCTTGGTCTGGTCTGGCACAGTGTCCAGCTCGCAGACACCAGGGCTGTGTCCAGGCCAGGGAGGAAGCTGGTTCTGTACAGGGTGAGGAGGAACAGGAAGCAGAGCATGCTAATCCATCTGGATTCATCAGCTTTTCAATCACTGTCCCCTGCTTTTGCTGTGAGAGCACACAGACACATTATAGAGGACTTGCTGATAATTGCACTTGAGTGGAGAGTTATGTGTTACACTGGAGGCAGTGGTGATCATCACTGATCCGACTGGCAAAGAAGGCTGGTTCTTCCTTATGCCAGCAAGAGCATAGCTATGTTGAAATGATTTCTGCAACATGAAAACTGTGAGAAAAACAGAAGTTGTATGTGTTTGTTTGACTGGTGTTTCCTCTCGGATATACTAGATATGTCTTGCACTATCGTGTTGCTACTTCTGCTTCCCTTCAAGAAGAAAACAGAACAGTCAGACTGGAGAGTAGGAGAGAGAGGAAGGGACAGAGAGCAAAGAAGAGGTAAGAGAAAGAGAAAAAGTATAATATAATACACTGGAGATGGAGGGATTAACAGCAAAGATATTGGAGGCAGGAAAGAAAACGCATGAAATAAGAACAGGAAGAAATTACCTTGGTTTTAATTTTGAGAAAGGGCTGTAGGATTCATTCATGACTTGACTTGATAGCTGTGAAGCCAATAGAGAAAGAGGCTCTTACAATCCCTGGAGTACTGAATCACATTTGAAAAGTTAGCAATTTGCTGTGGGTTGAAGTCTTGAACCACAGAAGTGTTCCTGTGGCATAAAGGACTTCACAGGCTGCAAGGAAATGATTTCAGTTTTCAGGAGCTCTGCAGTCCCACAGTCCTCACAAAGCCTCTGTCCCAGCTGCTGGCTGGGTTTGTCTGGTGTCCCTTCTTTGGATTCTCTATGGGAGCAAGCATGACAGAAGTGTGTGCACGTGGAAAAGGCCAAGCCTGCTGTGAGGGAAGTCCCCAGCTTTGCTTGCTGAGGGAAGGGGAGCTGGGGGTGACAGCAAGGCATTGACCTCAGTGATATATATATATATATATAATAATTCCACAGCAATGAGAAATGCAGAACAGTGAGAGTGCCCAGAATCAGCCATCACTCCAGACCCCAAAGGAGTCCCCATCCAGCAGCCAGACTTCAGGCCAAGGTAGGAAGCCAAGGCCATGGATTGCAATCAGCCAAGTGCATCACCAGGCACACAGGGCTGTGCCATGGCTCAGGCAAGGGCCTGCATTTACAAGCACCCTCTGAGTGAAGGTGGGAATTACCCTCAGCCAGGGTAATTCCAGTTCAGACAGCCTTGAGCACGGGCAGCCAAACCCCTTTTGGGGGAAGGCATGGAAAAGGTTCAGGGCCCAGACACCCACCAACTCAAAATAGTTATTGTGAGTGCATCTTCCCTTGAGGAAAGAAAGAGTAAAGCAGAAGTGTTTGATATTAGAGAATTTATTCAGGTCACTTAATGAATTACAGGAATATGCCAGAATAATGTCATATTGATTTAGAAACAGAAGAAAATGTATGTTGGGAAAGTTTCAGAAACCACACACGGGGTCATGCAGCAGCATCCTTTTGAGATAGTCATGCTTTTTTTTCCCCTTCTGATTAACCAAGAGCAAAGAAATGGTTCTGAACAAAGAAATGGACCTGAAGGTCCCACAAAAGTCTCAAACACCCTGACTGCCAGAACTTCACAATACCCTAGGTGTGTCACATCCATGGATATGATCAAGAAAACCACAACTTCCAATTTGACCTGACAGTGGAGGCAGAGATAAATATCTCCATATTTCAGAATGATTAAGGTGAATCACTAAGTCTTGTATCTAGTCTTGAGTATTTAAAACATTCTCAGATTATAGTGTTGAGTATCTAATCCTAAAATTCCTTACAGGCCATAGGGTAAGAGCAGACTGCACGTGGGTATCACCCATTGCAATGGGGGGGTAAAGGATTTTCACCCACTGACCTCCTGTGTCACCCATGGAAATCATCAGGAATTACTGCAGCTGCAGACCTTGACCTCCCTGGATGGAAGCCTGAGGACAGGAAACTGCTCCCTTCCTTCTTCTGCATTTCATTTGGGAAGAGGTTTCAATAAAAGGCAGTGGAAACCTTGTTGGCTGAATTCCTCCCAGCTTGCCTGAACATAACTTCCCTCTCACAAATCCACACACATTCCCTGCCCTCCTCATCCTTTGGAAGTGACATACTTTCTGCTCCTTGGAGCAAAGTCTGACTTTGAAAGTGGAATGTAAACAAAGAAGGGCTGCATTGGTCCCAGCCAGTGTGTTTCTGATCAGAAATAGCTCCAAATTGTCCATAATGCCTCAAATTTGTCTCATCTCTTCAGAGACAGAGTGGGAAGGTGAGCAGAACACTCTCTTTGGGAAAATATCCCAGGCTGCAGAGCAGTCAGGGAAGCTGATACAAATTAAATTGACTCCTGGGTCTCATGATAATTATCTGGCTCTTAGGAGTGAGGGTCAGGTCTTTTTAATTTGTACTTTTGGAAGTCATGTGAAGGAAAGATGGGCTTCTTTGTAGCATCTTGGAAATTGTTGTCTTCTCCCTTTGTCCAATTTCACACTCAGTGCCTGTAAGAGACAAGGGCCCTTCATTTTGAAAAACTGCCTGCAAAATATCCCTGAAAGCTCGTGAGCCTCATAAATGCTGATGCTAGCAGTCACATTGCCTGAGTTATTAGTGCCAGAGAAATCAGGGCCAAGATGTAGTATCACACACTGCCTTGCCCTGTTTTGGAGTCAGCACTCTCCCTGCCATGGTTTTGCCTGTGCCAGCCAGTGCTCTCCAAGATAAGAACCTGGCACCATTTGGGAGAGAGCACAGGGCAGCAACAATTCCCACTGGGCAGCAACAATTCCCACAGGGCAGCCCTGGCACCACTGGGCTGGGTGAGGCTGCAGCCAGTGTCCTTCAGCAGGAGCCCTGCAGGCTCTGCCCCCACCCTGTGGCACCCAGGGCAGAGCTGTAACACAGTGTGTCCTGCACCTTGAACTGAACAAAAGAGCTGTAACAGAGCTCTAGCTGTGGTTTAGACTGCAGAGGCTCTGTGGGACACCAAGGAGACCAGCAAGTCTGCAGATGCAGCCAGGCTGTGCCATTTTCCCAGAAAGGCAGAGGATGGCCCCTGCTCCTGCTTTGTTTACAGGAAAACCATGGATTTTTCTCAAAAGCTGAATTGTGCTTTCATATCTTGGAACTGGGACACTTGTAGTTGGCAGTGAACAGTTGACCTCTTCCTGTGTCACAGAAAAATCCGAGGCTTGCAGCTTCTGAGGAAGGTACAAGAGATGTGGCCAGAGGCTCCTTTTGGCTTCCTGGAGACACTGAACCCCATCAGGTCATCTCCTGCCTGTATGCAGCTGGCACCTTAGAGAGATGTGAGTAGCAGCCAAGCCCTGGGCTTTTTTTTTCATCCAGCAGTGGCAAGAAAGACAATGCAAGGGTCTCCAGAGCCCTAAAGAAAGCTGTTGGAGAAGGAAAGTAGCCAGCCTTGAGATTAAGAAAAGCCTGCTGGAGTTGCAGGGGTGTTAGATAACCAAATCAAAAATTCAAAATATTATTCCATTATTATCCCATTTTCTTTTCAAAAATGCTGCCTCTTCTCTCCAGCTTCAAGTGCAACATGGTGAAAGATCTCAAATAACCCCTCCTCTTTCTTAGTTATATGAATGTATTCTGGAAAAGGGCCAGGCCATAATTCCTGGGCACCTGCATTTAGATGGGCTTGTTTTGCACTCCCCTGATAGGTGTGAGTGGCAGGGGAAGCAGGCAGATTTAGCAGGAGCTTCTTTCTAAAAATAGTTAATCAATTTCAGTTCAAGGCTCTCGGGTTATAGGAAAAGAAAATGATTTCACTTGGGCTCATAATGAGCTTGGATAATCAGTTTTCCTGCTCAGAAGCAATGAATCCAAGGGTTTAAAAGAAAAGGAATGTTATTAAGAGGGATAAAATGGCAACTCAGCACAAAAATTGGTAGGGTGTTGACTAAAATCAGCAATAGAGCCTTCCTGGGTATTTTTGAATGCAGCTCTCACCCCTGTTTTGCCCAAAGCTCTGGGAGCCTGTTTCCCATCTGTAAGGAGCTGTTGGTCTCAAACCTCTCGTGCTGTTTCCCAGTGATCCCACCCCTGGCACCAGGACTCTGCTCTTCCAGCTTCAATCCATGAAGCCTTGGCTCTGTCAGAGAGGGGAGTGGTGAGGCAAACACCAAGTGAACCCTGAGGCACACACCATTTGAGTTCTGGTTTTGTTTTATAACTTTCTTGCTCCTTGGCTCGTTTGCTCTACCACTACCAAGTGCAGCACCCCAGGTAAAGCCTAACCCTCAAATCACCATTCTCTCTTGATGAGTAAGAGTTTGTAATGCCTTCAAATGGAAGACACAATTGCATTTTAAACTCAGTGCCTGAGAGTGAAATCCACTGAAGTCAATTCACCTGCTCCCTTTTTGTTGTGATCTCTTGTCACTTCAAGCAGTGCTGGATTTCTCTTTTATCCCATTATAGGCAGGATCAGCAGTAAGTACTCCATTCTTTTAGGAATACTGGCTTACCTCGGGATAGATGTAGCTCTGAATTTAAGTTTTACTTCCATGCAAGCTTTACAGCACAAAGGATTGAATTGAATAGTTGGCTGAAGACCCGAATAAGAGTTTTTGCAGTGTCTGTCTTCTGTTCCTCCAATTGTTACCATCTCTTTATATGAGCCATTCAAAGTCATCCACAGTGGAGTTACCAAAGGTTGGAATCATTCAGGATAGCATGAGATAGGCAGAGGTCAGAGGGTTAAATGAAAAGCAAAATGAAATATTGTTTGGACAATAGGAAATATTTATTAAAAGTGATATCCTGCAAAATGACCTGTGCTTCCACTGCAGTGATGCATCAACCTGAACTGGGAAGTAGCCATTACTGCTGGAAAAAGTTGTGAGGAGAGTGCTGCAGAAGCTGGGGTGAAACTGGTTTCTTCTGCTTCAAATCCTTGTAGTCTGATTACATTTCAAGTGCTCTGACTGTTTAGAGGTGACCTAAACAGTTCTTAAATAGCAACTTCAGAGAATAGTTTAGCTAAACCAGAGAGGAACTCACTTTTTACCAATTTCTGACCTGTCAGATGAAAACGCTGGCTCAGAGCTGCCACCCAATGATCAGACCCTGTAAAATCCCTTAAATTCGGGCTACCTGTGCTGCAAAGCACTGCGTTCTGTGAGACAATGCAGTGGGGGCAAACAATTTCTTGCTGGGTAAAAAAGGCAGTGAAAGGCCATTTCCACCTCCACCCTCCTTCTGCTCCTCTTCCCCAACATCTGCATATCCCATCACTCATTGCCTTGTCTGCAACAAGGTCCTTTGCTCAGAAATGTTAATTGGTTCACCTGTTTTGTTTGTTTTTCCCACTGTATTGATTTTCTGCTGGTTTATCAATTGGACTCAGTTCAGAGCGTGGGCAGGGATGTGCCAACACCAGCACAAGACAAGCAAGAAGGAATGAACAGTCGAGAGCCCAAGAATGGATAGAAGGGAGATTTCAGCTGCAGGGAGCATGAACACTTCTTTCAGCTCTGTCCCTGTCTAACTGCATATGACATGGTACCTGGAGATCCCAAGGCTGGCTTTGGAATATCCAAAGCACTCCACAACACAAGGTGCCACACAGGAAAATGCTCCTTGACAAGGTTGTGGCTAAATGAGTCTGTTCAGCTCTCAAAGACTCCAGGTATTGATTGTGCTGCCTCACTGAAGGCTGTAATCTCAGTCATCTCTGCAGCTTTCATGTGTCACCTGTCTGAAAGTGTTTGTTCCTGGCTGAGCTGTACCATTTGGCAAAGCAAAGAGGATGAAGGGGGATTGACACAGGTATGTTTATTTGTCATCCAACAGCTCCCAGCCATCTGAGTGCATTATACAACACCTAGTATTTGATACTATTTAAGTGCCTATAAAATATTTTCCTTTGTAAAAGGTGTACACAGTGGCTTTGTTCCACTGCAAGAGGCAAACCCCCCATTTTGTGCCCAGTGGTGCAACAACAGGACCTTTCAGTCAATTCCTCTTCTGATTCCTCTCTTAATGAGCCCTTCATGGATAGCAAAAGGGCATTTGCTTCCAGCTGAACCATAATCCTGCAGTCTGCTTGCCCTAGTGTCTATTTCTAATGGCTAATAGGCATTTTTAATGTCTAGTGGAAACAATCTTGTACCTCTCTGTGTGCATTCATCCCACGTTATGTGTTGCTTATTAGCTGAACTGCCTGCTTCCAGTATGCCAAACAACATCAGTAGATTTCTGTCCAGCTCCATGTTTGCTGGAGTAGGACCTGCTGTGGTCTCAGAAGACAGTGTTCATGATGTACCTGGAGGGATGTTGGCCATCAGTGCTGGATGCAGCACAGAGAACTGGCTGTTCCTACAGAGCTGGGCTGTCCAGGGGAGGTGAGTGGGGACTGCTCACACAGCAGTCACTCACTACTGATGTACAAAGCAAACCCACAGGGAGGTTTCTACAAGCTGCAATTTGGCCAGTCTCCCTAATTTGAAAGACTTGGACATCTGCCTGGAAATATCTGGTTAATTATTGGTGGTGGAAAATGATTATCACTTGATTATCACATCAGTTAAATTTTAACATCCTTCACTACTTTAACAATATCAGCACAGCGTTATCTAATCAGCAGCCAATGGTGAAGTAACAATCCTAATTCTGTCCCAAAACAGTTCATATTATTGAGCAAAGCATCAATCTTCTAAAATGGTGAGAGCTTAGGACCAGATGGGGAAGAACAGGGCACCACTATTCCCAGAAATATACTTTGTGATTGCTGCACCAAATTGCTACATTTGGAGCTGGAAGGCAGAGTCCTGCAATAAAGACCATTAAATTTGTGAGAAAAACACATCAGGAAGCACTAAAGACCCTGCATATCCTGCATCATTCAAACCTTGGGTGGTCCTTACTTACTGCCCAGCCACACAGCTGAACTCCAGGTTGTACAGACTGTGATGCCTTAGGTTTGAGCTTTTAGATTTTTTACATCCTGAGCTGCAGTGGGGGTAGATTTAGGTTTCATATTCAGTGCTGCTGAGTTCTCTTCACAGAGCAGGGACACAAAACAATTCCTTCTCCAGCTCCACACCAAGGACAACTTTCAGGCCCAAGAACGAAAACAGCGGTGAAGGGAGAAGGAAAAACCAGGAGGATGGAGCTCCATAAGCTGGAGCTGTGGTTGGACAATTGTTTCTGATGTGCTGATGGAGCAGAACTTATCAAAGTGTGGCACCTCGTGATCAGGTGTCCATTCTGGGACCATTTTGGGGCATCCTGGGTGTGGCCTGGCTGGACTCTGGTGTGGCCCAGGTGTGCCCAGTGAGGCCTTTGAATAAATCCCTGCTTTATCCTCTTGCTGTGGCTGGGCTCTGCTCCAGGGCAGCCCCCAGAAGGCANGCCTCCAGAAGGCAACACTGGCACCCAGATGGGACAGTGAGGAATCTGGAATCTGCAATCTGCTTCTCTCTGAGAGACACTTTCCTCCCAGTGAGGGGAAGGGCTGTCAGGGTCAGCTGGGGCTGATGACAGCTTCAGTAAGGGTACATGCACCTTGGGGAGTGATTTGTGCCCTGGAGGAGTCCTGAGGTTTCTTGCAGCTTTCCTGTTCCCTTTAGGTGGAATAAGCTGTTGTTTCTTTGGTTTTATTTTCACTGGCTTGGCCTGTAAATAGCTTGAGCTTTCACAAACAGCCTGATGCCTCCTCTTCTCAGCTGAATTTTTATCTGCTTTAGCACATTTCTGCTGTTGGGACAACCCTGGTTGGTTCCCAGCACATCCTCTGGACTCTCTGGAGTACTGGGGCAGCTGTCGAAGTGTCATGAATCTTCTGGCAAACATGAGTTTGGTCACAAACACACACCCCTTCCACCACTGCCTTCTTCCACCACTCACAGATCCTGCTCCAACTTACATGTTGAGCAGGTGAATTTCTGTGTGGGCTCCTCTCAACACCACATCCTTCTGCAAGGGTATGGGCCTCACACACTAATCCTTCCCACTGTACCAGTGACCAACAAAGTGATTTTTTTGTTTTTGTTTGCATACTCAGACTTTTCTCACACTGCTCTCCCCAGAGACACTTCAACAGAGAGGGTAGAAAGCACCAGGAACAAATCTGCTGTTGCCAGCTAGCAGGCAATGGGTTCAGGTTTCACAGGCAGGTTTATTAGATGGTGGAAGAAAAAGACTCATTGTTGAATGCACTCCAATCTTCAGCCTTCATCTCCTAGGAATTGTCTTTTTAATTCCCCCCATATTTCTCCTTCATTGCTTTCTGCACGTTAAGATCTAGGAAATATTTCTCATACCATCTCCCTGTAAAGAAGGGAAATCATAGTTCAGTTACAGCTCCCCTCCTATCATACCCCAAGGATTACTCTAGCTGTAGAGCTTCTCTCCTGTTAAAATGCCAGTTTCTAGTCCCCTTGTGCCTCTGCTGTTCTTGGCAGAAGCAGCACCCAGCTCAGGAATTCAGCAATGTACTTTCCTGGCAGAAGTCATACCTAGCTCACTAATTGTCCTTCCATGCCAATGTCTGGGGTCTATGACTGATTTCTGAAATATGTCAGGGGTGTAGGAATCTCTCATCAAGCTCTGGCTCTTCAGTGGGCCGCCTGCAAGGAAGAGCAAATAAGGAATTGTGTGTAGAAATCACCCTGCTGCAGTCCTGGAATTGAGCAGGGGAGCAACGCCAGCAGTTGCAAGGGCTCAAGAAAAGGCCTGTGCTGACTGCAGTGCCTTTGGTCAGGTTGGAGGCTGGGTGCTGAACAACAGCTTTGTCATCACCACCCAGGAGGTTCTTGTGTCTGCTTTTCATCCTCAAGTGTGAGATACACACAGAGGGTGCTGCAAGGCGTCATCTTTATTTGTATCCCAGTGCCCTTTCCTCAGTCAAGTGCCCACTTACCTCCTGTTGAATCTCCTCATCCATGTGAGCAGCCTCCTAGCAGCTGCTAGCAGCACAACTCCACAAAACTCCCACCATCTCACCACTCCAGGCCTTCTTGATCTCATTTTCTGCCACAATACTTAACAAAGAGTTGCCAACTGTGACTCCTCTTTTTATCCCCTCTTTACTTCTAGCCATGAGGGGGCTTTATTTTAATCTCTAATCCTTGTAACCTTCTTTTAATCACACCCTTGTCTTGACAGTAATGATTTTGGGCTCCCTGAGGAAAGACAGCCTTCTTTCCTGTGTGACCACACAAATCCAGGACAATGCAGTCCCCAATACCCAGCAAGGTCTTGTCATGGGACACACTGTGTAGGGAAAAGGAATCTGCCTTATGCTGGGACATGAGAAACTAGAACCAGGGACAATTATTTCAGAGTTTCTTGGATGAATGCTCAGTTTCCAATATTTGCTTAGATGGAGGGATCCTGGGGAACCTTGGAAAGAGAGGCCTGGGAAAGATATTTCAGAGCTCCACATGTCTAAAGGTCTGGAAAAGAAAGGATGTTGGCACTGGAACTGAGGGAACTAGCAAGTGGAGATGACAGGGAACATTGAATAGCAAATAGTGTCCACTGGGACAACTCTGGACAGGATGACAGGGGTTATGATTCACGGTCACTTTTCACACTGTGGGGAAAAGAAACAAAGTAAAAGGAAAGAAAAGAAAGAGATAGAATACATAAAACTAGAGTGTTTAGATTGCAGTTCCTCAGGTACCATAGTCTGGAAAAGTGGTGACCTTGGATAGAAGGAATAAGAGGGGAAAGTGAGTATTACCCATGGTCAGATCTCTGCCCACAGCAATGGGGCTGCCTGAGCCCTGGCAAGGCAGAGATGGAGCCAGCTTTGAAGGGCAGGGGTAGGGGTAGGTGTCCCCTCACCTTGGCAGAGATTTATATTCAAGTTGTAACTCAGCTGTTCATAATCTGAAAGAGATGCCCAGGTCAAGGAGTTTTTGGTCATTTCTGTACAGTCATTGGGTCCTTTCTGTCCCCTTTCTAACTCTGCATTGTCCTCAGCTTGACACTTCTGGAAATACAAACAACAGGGAAACTCTGTCAATCCACATTCCCAAAGGGCAGCAAAGTCCTGGCATTTCCCCCCCTGCACAGCTCTTTGAGCTCTGACTAATCCCTGGGCCCTGTCCTTGGGTGTCCCTTGGTGGTTTCTGTAGGCATGGGACAGCCAGGACGAGGAGTGCCTTTCCTGCAGAGGGAATGTCTGTGTAACCCTCTGTCATGTCCTGCTGGCTGGGTGTGCTCCTCATCCCAGGGGCATTTCACAGGGTTAGCCCATGCAAAGGCTGTGACAAGTTAAAACTGCAGCCCTGGCTCACAGGGCTGGGTACAGCACCTGTGAGCCTGCTGGCACCAGCAGCAGGACAAAGGGGATCTGGATCAGGTAGGAATGTTCCTGATTGATCAGGTTAGCTCAGGACACACACATGCCTTACCCTCTGCTCTTGAGGCAGCTGTGGGAGGGAAGGTGCCAGCCCAAGGGCTAGGAAGCCTAGTGCTCCACCAGAGCTGACCTGAACCAGCAGCAGCTCGAGCTTTAGACTGAGACATGCAGCACCAGGTCCTACACAGCCCTGGGATCCTGAAGCTGAAGTTACTGAATCAGCCAGACTCCAGAAGTCAGTGCTGCATGCTCTGCAGAACCTCTCCCACAAAAAGAACAGAGCCACGAGATAGGATGAGAGGAAGCCAGTCCTGACTCACAGGGAATGATCTGCTCTTCTCTCTATCACTCTTCCTTCTTTTTAAAGAAGAGCCACACACTTACACATGATCAAAGTGCAGGAAGCTGCTGCTAAATAAACTGCTGTGCTAACTCCCACCTCCTACTTAAAACAAAAACATGTCTGTTTGTTATTATTAATATATTCAGTAGGAAGAACTTTCCAGTCTGCTGATATAGAAATTCCTCCTCTCCCATTTCTTCCAACAAAGCAGAATTTCTGTGTAATGAGGCAACGTGCTCATTTCCCAAATCCCTTTCATCAATAATTTCCCCAGTTCCTCTTGGACAAAATGACACCAAAGCCTGCAACTGTTCCTACTTTCTAGTTTGTAACTGTATGTGATGTTGCTGTCACTGTTATTACAAAAACACTGTAACTGTATGTGATATTTTTCATTTATTTCTGACCCCGAAGGTCCAAAGTCAAAGCACTGCTCAGGGAGTCCCACATCTTGAGGCCAAGAAGGACTTTAAGGCCATTTTACCATCCTCCTGGATACCAGAAACCACAGAAGTACGTCTGCATATTCTCTGCTAAACCAATTCTGGGAGGGACAACAGGCAACCAATCAGAAAGGTATATCTTGATCAAAGAGCTAAAAAGGATTAAATGTGATCTTTCTTTCTCAAGTGTTTAGCACAGCCTAACACTCTTGACTTTTCCTGCAGCCTTTGAGGGAAGAGGGAGCTGTTCTTCCCAGGCAGAAAACCTCCTTAGACAGGGGTGGGAAGTGGCCACTCTCCCCAGCCACCAGATGTGGCCAAGAGTGGTCTCACAGGCCTTCCACATTTGCCTGGGTCTCCAAAGTGTGAGGAGGTTTCAGTGACTTCCAAACCTGAGGAGCCCCATGGATATGAAAACGACATTTCTCTCTTTTTTGTTTTTTTGATTAAAAAAATTCCAAATACCTATGATTTACCAAGAGGCAAAGCCTCTCCCATAACGACCTCTCTCACCTGGTCCATGATCCCTCGGGTGGTGGCTGGTGGCTTGTCCAGCAGGCAGGTCCTGCTGAAGGGCAGGTATGGAGGTGGGATGAAGGCTGAGGAGTGGGATGGTTGCTAGGGAACAATGCTCCCTCCCTCTATGAGCTCTGGGCTCCAGCTCCATGGGAAACAGAATTCACTCCGTGTGGACAAGGGTTATCCTCGCTGATTGGAAAAACAGACAAGGAGCAGAGTAAAAGGCTCATGTCTCATATCTGTGCCCAAAAGTTCTCACCACACATACAGGATTTCTTGGAGACTTTCCTAATGCAGTCATGATAATCAACAGGACTGTATTTCAGCAGAAATGGATCTTTCAGCATCTCCAAATGCTTCACATGCACTCTCCTACCTCAGCCTTCTTGTTGGGACCTTCTTGCTGCCTACCTAGAACACCAGTAGGGTGATACATTTCTTTTTGATGTCCCTTACCTGGACCCCAGGGAAGCAACACACCTCCCTGTGGGTTGGGTCCAGTTACCATATGGAAGGTACCCCCATTTTCCACATTCCAAATGGAAAGATGCTGGGCTGGCAAGAAGTCCTCCATAAAGTCAGTGAAAGAAACACAGCTTGGCTCTCCCATATCCAGTACCCAGTGCTGTTGTGGGAATCCAGAGCTTGTCCTTGACTGCTCTGGGGGTTCAGGGACCTGTGCAGAAGGCCCAGAGGGCTCAGAGGTCCTGGCAACAAGCCCAAGACACCTGTGGTTTGAATTTTAGCCCATGGGAGAGATTACCAGCTTTAAAGAAAAAATACAAGTCTCACAAATTTAAATAGAATAATATTAAGATTGTCACAGGGTGGAAAAGTAGATTTTGGAGTTTGGTACATGGGGGTGGCTGAAGCCAAGATGGAGGAACCACATGGCTTTTGGGCTTCTTCCTTCTTCTTCATCTCCTCCATGATTCTGCTGTGATGGTGGCACTGGTGATTGGTTTGAGTAGAATGCACACTGTCTAACGTAGATGATAGATATTGGAGAATAATTGTAAATAAGGTACACGTAGTTCTTAGTATAAAAGATAAACCACCACCTCTC
>VYXF01007460.1:622726-645664 GCA_013397295.1 Polioptila caerulea
GGGGCGAAGCGGCGGCGATGGCGGCCCCGCCGGGCCGGGGGGGCTCGCAGCGGGCTGCAGGTGTGCTCCGGGGCGGGCAGAGGCGTGGGGCCGTGCCCCGCTCCGCTGCGGCTGCTGTCAGTGCTGGCTGGGTCCCTGCGTGGGGCCGGGGGAGCTGCGTGGGGCTGGGCGCAGGGCAGGGCTGCCCTGGCTGTTCTTTGGGGTGAGCTCTGGGAAAAACTGCTTTCAGAAATGGAGCATTTCAAGCCCCTCTCTGTAGGCTTAGCCAGCGCCTCAATGGAGACACGGATCCCAAAATGCATCTTTGTCCTGTTGCTTTTTGAAAGGCTGGTCTCTAATTTGTGGCTCTCTGCCTTCCGCAGTCAGGTGGACTCAGGCAGAATCCAGAAATCGGCTAATCTTAGCCAGGACTCGGGAGCGATGTCGCAACAACTCCTCTACCGAGCTCTGGTGTCTGCAAAATGGCTTTCAGAAGCCATCAAGTCCCAGCAAGCTGGCCTGGCCTTGAGAATCGTGGATGCATCCTGGTATTTGCCGAAGATGAAGCGTGATCCGAAGCGGGAGTTTGAGGAGCGCCACATCCCTGGTGCAGTGTTCTTCGACATTGACCAGTGCAGTGACCGAACCTCGCCGTACGATCACATGCTGCCCAAGGCTAATGACTTTGCCGAGTATGTGGGGAAGCTGGGTGTGGGGAACGATTCGCACGTTGTGGTGTACGATGGCAGCGACCAAGGTCTCTTCTCAGCTCCCCGGGTGTGGTGGATGTTCCGTGCCTTTGGACACGAAGCTGTCTCCCTTCTGGATGGTGGCCTGAAGAACTGGCAGCGAGAGGGGCATGCACTTACCTCTGGGAAAACCCAGGTAGCTCCGTCTGAGTTCCATGCCTCCTTGGACAAGTCGCTGGTGAAAACATATGAGGATGTCTTAGATAACTTGGATTCCCATCGCTTCCAACTAGTGGATGCCCGTGCTGCAGGACGGTTCCGGGGAGTAGAGCCAGAGCCCCGAGATGGTAATGTGCCTTCTGAGGCTGTGGCATTTTAAAGAGGGGTTTAATTCAAGGTGCCCATCACTTTGGTTCCTGTAGAGGTAATGCTGGCAAATAATGGCTGTCTTTTGTGGGATGAGACTTCAGGCAGTGTGCCCACCTGTCCTCCTTTCCTTTTGATTAGCAAGTGCTACTCTTTGAAAATTCAGCAGTGGGAAAGCCACGCATCTTTTTTTCCTCATGAGGGGCTGGGGTGAGGAACATAGCTTTCAATACACCCCAAAGATTCTCATTCAAAGGTCTCTTCAAGTACTGGTGCTACTCTTCCCATCAGAATGGCCTGTAGAGGTGCTTCATCAGTTGTGGTTGCTCTGATGGGGAGAAAGATGTGGAGGGAACTTGGGGAAAGAATGGAACTTGACAGTGTTGTGCCTGTGTGGTAACATGAAGGTTACCTACAGAGCCATCCTTCCTGAGTAATCAGTAATCTAGTAAAGCAAAGTGTAATAAAAATAAATGTACTTGTTTTAACAAAATACACTAAGCTATAAGTATTCCTCTCAGTGAAACAGAAGAGGCTTTGCAGTAGACTTGTCCCAGACAAGAGAGGTAATGGTATGTCTGTACTGTTTTTTCTTTAGGAATTGAGCCTGGTCATGTCCCTGGGTCGACGAGCATCCCCTTCACTGATTTCCTCACAGAGGCTGGCTTAGAGAAGACCCCTGAGCAGATCCGCAGGCTGTTCCAGGAGAAGAAGGTGGACCTCTTGAAGCCAGTGGTAGCCACGTGTGGCTCTGGGGTCACTGCCTGCCACGTGGCTCTGGGGGCCTACCTCTGTGGCAAGCCAGATGTCGCCGTGTACGATGGAGCCTGGGTGGAAAATGGTACATGCGGGCACAGCCTGAAAATATTATTTCTGAGGGAAAGGGGAAAACACTGTAAGAAGCTGCATTGTTTCCCAGCTGTGCACGTAGCTTGCCTTGAAACAGGATTTGGAAAAGATGGGTTTAGCATTCCTGCTTAAGTGTCTTGAGATGGAGGTGTTGGATAACAATTATGCGCACATGGTGCTTCGGCACTTTCTCCTCACCCTGCTGCTGCTTAGGAGGGAGAAGATGGCAGCAGTTCTGGGCAGCCAGCTCTAGGTGACCCTGCCTGAGCAGATAGGGTGGAAGGGATGTCCTCCCAAGGTCTCTTCCAACCTCAGTCATTCTGTGATTCTGTGACCATTTCACCGTATCAGATGGATGGCAGAGAGTGCTGCTGCCAGCATGGGGAATTAATTGAGTTAAGCCAAGCTCCTGACTCAAAATATTCAATCATGTTCATTCATGGGATGGTCATACTTATATAACTGTGCCTCATAATCCTGCTCTCTGCCTCTGTCCCACCCATGCACATTATGGCCATTTTGAGTGCAAAACTTTGTGGAAAGAGATCTCTGTTAAAGGAGCAAATATGGCATTCAGGTTGGCACTTAGGCTAGGGACTTGATTTGTATTTCTTCTTGTACTTGGACTCTAACTACAGTGTGTACTTAGCCAGCCTTGTAGCCCTGTGGTCCAAAAAGCCCCCTTGAGACAAAGAAAAGATTCTGGGATTTAAACAATGTAAATAAACACGTTTCAAGGTCTTTCTGCTGAATGGAACTTAACATGAGTGTTGCTTGGGTGAAACCTTTTCAGGAATTCTGTTTTCATGGAATCACTTTGTCCACTGTGAGATTCAAATGAGATATTTTCTTCTCTCTGTGAGTAGAACCCACCTGTTATCCTCAACAAGCTCTTTGACCCAGGAAAGACAGTGGTATATCTCTCTCTTGGGTCTCTGCACCACCTTCCTGCTTTTGGTCCTTGTCCATTTGCTTTTTTAACCTTCAAGTCCACAGTTGTCAGTTACAGCTCTGTTCTTGAAGCACTGGATGTCAGCTTACATAGTGGGAAATGGGTATTTTTCATTCTTACCATGTAACCTTCCCCTAAAAACTTAGCAGAACTGAGACTTACAGAGGGATAGCCCAAAATGGCACCTATTTTCCCCAAGACCTTTTTCTTTTATGTCTAGAAGTTGAAAGCACAGCAGATATCCCTGATAATGTTCAAGAATTTGTTCTGTCTGGGATTTTATCCTCTACAAGAAATACCCCAAAAGAAACAAAAAACCCCACAGAAACCTCCCTGCCCCACCAAAAAAAAAAGAAATTAAAAAAAAAAGCCTGCATCTCTTACTGCCTACTGGTAACTATAAAGTTTATAAGACAGTTTATTTTCTTGGGCTTGCAGCAACAGGTGACTGTAGACATCCATGGATGATGGGGTTGCCCTTTCTAGGGAATGCAGTGGGTGCTCATTGTCACAGGTTTGACTGGATTCTTCCCTGTTGCTGAGTGTTTATTCCTTTGCATTTCCTCTTTCCTCTTTTAGCTGCTGCTTCTTGGCCTTGGCTTGCATGCATGCAGGCTCTGTTTGTGCTCACCTCCTGGGCAGCTGGAGAGTCACTGTGCAGTTTATTTCTCCCCACTCACACTCACAGTCTGACCACCCAGTGACTGCAATTTCCCTGCTTGCATCCAGCCTGGCAGCCCAACCCTTTGAGGGCTTGGGGCTGGCATTGCAGCAAGTGCTGAGTGTACAGAGTGCACAAGGCTCTGAAACAAGGGATACTTTGGTGCACAGAGAGACTGATTTTGTGATTATGTGGCCAGGTAAGTGCTCTGTCTGCTCTGCTTCTCCAGGAAAATTTAGTTATTGGGAAAATTGATGTATTGTTTTGGGCTTATTTGCAGTAAATGCAGGGAGCTGGCTCTTGTGTGTCCTTCCAGGATATTTTTTGATGCATCTTAAGCACTGTGTTTCTTTTTTGCCACTGACCCTGCAGTCCTTAGGGATGGTGGGAATCTCTCTGCTTCCTCTTGAGGCTGAGATGCTTTTCTCTGTGTTACATGTTGCAGGGAGGTGTGTGGCACAGCCCAGCCATCCCTCTGGAGATTCCAAATTAAGTGGAAATCTTCCCTCTCCCTGTGCTCTACATTTCACCTCTGTGGCTCGATGACATCTAACTGGGCCCTTCCCCCCTCTGGTATTTATGCCAAGCTTGGCAGTTCTCAGCTGCCCTTCTCAGGCTGAATTTTCTGCTCCAGAATCTCAGGGACTCTTCCCAGCTTTTGGCAAATCTTTTCCCAGATGCTTAACTTTGCCTTGATTTCTCCACAGAGGAGAAACTGAGAACTTCTTTCCCACAGCAAGATACTTTGTTTTTCTGGGGTATTCCCTCTTATATCATGTATCAAAAATCTATCCAGGAATGTCTTGGATCTCCTTTTAGTTGAGATCTGTTCTGGTAATGCAGGCAAAGCGCTGAGAACGTTGTGAAGACCAAGACAATGTTTTCAGAGCCTGGAGACTGCAAAACCCTATTTTGAGCTATAACAGATGCTACTGGACATATGGAACAGCTGAGGGGACTTACACCAGCACTATAAATGTTCTGCAGATCTTTATGTCCCTGACTCAGTGGGTGGGTTTCCTATAGGAACCAAAAGAGCACTAATGTTCATGATTTTCCTGTGGAAAATTTGCCACAGAGAATTTGGAATAGCTTATCTTTGGTGGAATAGAACTCATGGTAGCCTAAACAACAGCCCTGATGTAGGAGGGAGGTCACATTGACCTGTGGCTAACCTCAGACTCGAGTTTTTACAGCTCTCCATATAAATTTGAGGATCCCAGGCCAGCATGTAAACTCTTTATTGGTTTATTGGTATATTTTCCTATCTGCAATAGTAATTTTAATATCTGCAACCTGTCCTGAAAGTTTGGATTCTGTGAAAACAGTCTTGGCTAGTCCCATGGTCCCCTGTTTTTCACTTGAATTCTCTGTCACCTGCCTTCCTCTTCCTTCCATACTGCTCCCTAGCAGTCAGCTTGCACTATTTCATGCTTCATTTCCCAGCAATCTTCTTGTTCCTCTGCAAATTTTTCCAAATTCTAAAGCAGGCCTTCTTCTACCAGCACCATTGGCCTGAGCCCTGCCTGAGCCATGGTAACTGGTGTTGCCTGCACAGGGACATTTGACATTCCTCCCATCTCTCCTGGTCACAACTTACTGCCAGGGGCTACACAACCATTCTGTGTCCTTCCAGCAAAGGTGATGCACGTCCACACACAGGCTTTGCACTGCTTTAAATGCAGGTGCATTGCTCACAGACCTCATGCAGCACAAGGAGCTAGAGGAAGATGGGTTTGCCTGTATGCCATGGGGCCTTTCTCTTCATGCTCCAATATGCCTGGCTCAGCTAGCAGTCAAGCTGGACTCCATTAAATATTCAGCTGTGTCCACCTCCAAGAACAATGTAGGGAATTTTATTTGCTTGATTCACTGTTGGCTTACTGGCAGAATGTCAGAGCATCACTTGTCTTCCCCTCTCCACTTCCTGCATAAAAGAGAGTGGCACTGATCCTACATGGACATGCCAGCTGGTTCTTCCTGGTTTCTTCTCTGGTGCCTGCTGCCATGTAATCCCCAATCGTGTTCCCAGCCTGCCAGAGTGGTGATTCTCAAAAATCCCTCCCAAAAATCCCAAAATTTTCCAGAAAATCCCTCCAAAAAACCCCCTAAATCTCCGAATTTTTCCCTCAAAAATCCCTCCCCCAAATCCCTGAATTTTCCCAGAAATAAGAGCAGCTCTACAATGCCAGAGATGCCACGTACCAAGCTGCAGAGCACTGCAGTGTGTGTAGCCTTCTGCAGGTTTGCATTGCAGGCCAGGCTGCTGAACCAAGACACTCCCAGTTTACCCCCTGCTCTGTTCTCCTCAGCTCCTGTTCAGCCCAGTATCCAGTGGCTGCCGAGTTTTTCCTGCTCCCAGTCCATCTGTGCAATGGTTCCCATGATTTCACAGGGGACTCTGCAAGGCTGTGTGGTCTTACACCATCACACAGCCCCATGTAAGCTCCCTCTGTTTCTGTGCATGTGATTTATATACAGTTGTCATAAAAGCAGGAGAAACAAGTCATAGAATCATAAAACATTAAGGTTGGGAAAGAACTGGTATCATCTAGACCAACCTTTGACCAAGCTTTGATTGTTTAAACTTTCCTCTTCTGTGTCCTGTTGCTTCATTTTAGGGGACCTTAACAAGGGTGAATTAATTGCATTTTAGAACTACATCTGGTGGTAGTGTGCAATCAAGTCTGTATTTAGCCCATGCCACCAACTCTTCAGAACATTTCAGTTGTCAACTCACCCCACACTGGCTTCTTCCTAAAGAGGATTTTCACATATTGTGGGGAAATCCCAGGCCTGGTTCATTTTCAATGATTTTTTTACTGTGTGTTACAGAAAAAAAGGCTCTGATGTTGGAAGTGACGTTTCTTGACATCTTTCCTTACTCACAATATACCTCTTTAGATTTAGCAATTAACTTTTCACCCCTGGGGTGAGCAAGACTTGAGGTTCCAGCCACAAGTGGAGGCTGGTATTGATGGAAGGAAGTATGCCTTGAATACAGACAATCCTGGACTTGTGAGCAGCATTGTCATGGGAGGTTGGAAAAGAAGGTGTGGAGAACAAAAGATGGACCCTAAAAAGGAGAAAGAGGCTGAGGGGCTGTGAGAGGAGGAAAAGGAGAGAAGTAAAAGAGGGAAAAAAATTGAAGGCAGGGCAGATTTCTTGGAGGAGGAGATAAGAGGCTGTAGGCTGCCACTCAACTGCTGCATTCGTATCGGAGAGCCACAGTCCTCTGCCCGTTCTGTGCTGGAGCTGCAGCCAGTCCACACAGGGTCCTGCAGTCCTCACACACCAGAGTGCAGGGCAGGGGTCTCCAGTTTGCTGTGGTTTGACTCAAAGCCAGAATTAGGAGGACAGCAGTCTGACAGCCCAGAGCTGTGTGACACTTCAGCCCGGGTCAGTGTCAGTCTGAGTGTCTTTGGTGTTACTGCTCAGTGGAGTCTGGTCCTAGGGCTGGGCTGTAGTTTTGGCCAGAGCCTGCTCCATATGGGTAGACAAAAATATTTTTTCATGCGCTGTTAGTGGTCACTCTAGTGTTGGTTCAAAATGATTCGAACTTATACCCTGGAGCAGCTGAATTGTTCCTGTACTTAAATTAGCTGAAGGTCAGTAATGTGGAAACCCTTTCCGTGTTACCCTCTCTTTCTCTCCTCCCCTTGGCACTCCTCCACAGAAGGAGCAAAGTACACGTGCCATCTTTGTGAAGGAAATCCTGGGTGATTTGGGGGAAGGGCGATGCTGCCTTCTGTGGTGATAAAAGGGAGTGAATTATGAGTAAAAGAAGGAAGGACAAGAAGAAAAGGAACGTAAAACATAATGTTTCTCTTTACCCAGCCTCTTCACTCAATAACTCTCCACCTCAAAAGATCTAAAGATCTAAATGCAAGAAAAAGAAAGTTTTTGTGTGTCTCTGCAGTGCTGCCCTGTCAAGGAAGAGCCAGGAATTTGCTCAGGTGGAGGAAGGTTTTGAGCCACAACAGAGTGAAGGACCAGTGTTTCCTTTCCATTCTTAATGTGCTCGAGCTGCTGGCAAGCACAGCTGTGCTCAGGTGGGAGTGGGAAAAGCGGAGCTGTTGGAGAGGGCGTGCTCAGGTTGTGTCCGTGCCAAGGAGTGTGTTTGAACTGAGTCCCCTGGGGCATGACCTGCCGAGCAGCAGGAGCGAGCGGCAGAGGCACGGCTCCATTCCCTCACACGGCACTGGCACAGCAGCCTCGGCGGGTGATCCCTGCCTGGGCCAGAGGTGAAACTCCTCTCAGAGCTGAGTTCCAGGCTGAGCTCTCTGTTGCCCAGACACAAACAGGGATGGCAGAGGCCCAGGGGAAGGGCGCTGGTGGAGCAGCACAGGAGGGGATTTGCTGAGTCAGCAACTCCTCTGAGCAGGAAGGAAAAGAATTCCTGCCCCCTGCCAGCACTTCGTGCAGATCCAGAATACAGTTCCCAGAACCGTCCCTACATGTGTTAGCAAGAAGGCATCTCTCTGCATGTTTTGCTGCAAGAAAGTATCACAACTCATGCAGCACTGAGCGGTGAGCCTGGGCCAATGGATGTCCCGAAGGGAATGCTGTGAAGCACAGCGCTGAGGGGCTTCGTCTGCCGGCTGTGCCTCCTGTCTCCAGGGAATCTTGCAGACAAGAGCCAGGGCTGGAAGCAGGCCGAGCACCAGCGGCAGGGCCGGGGGCGTGTGCTGCAGCCCCTCCCTCACGGCATCCTCCCTGCGGGGACAGCGGGCGGGCAAAACTACAGCTCCCATCACCCTTTTGTGCGTGTCCCTGCGAAACTACACTTCCCAGAAGCTTTTAATGAGTCAGAGAGGATGTGTATGGAAGTAAATGCCGACGATTTTTGCATAACAGCCTGCACCTCCGGAGCGCTGACCGGCCCGTGGTCTGTGAAACGGGAACAGGGGAAAAGCCGCGGGGTGCCAGCGCTGTGGGGCTGCGGCTTTGCCCACCCCGAGAGCCGCAGTGATATCCTCCAGCACCGAGCAACCTTCCTCCTCCTCCCCTCAGGACTCCCCTGGGAGTCCCAGGGAAGATCCTGGCCCCCGGGAAACACGGCTGCTGCGGGGGGAGAGGCAGATAAACTACAGATCCCGGCATTCTCCGACAGGCAGCACCTGCGGCAGTCCCTGCCCGCCGTGGGGGAGGTGGGGGTGAGGATGAGGATGGAGGGCAGGGAGGAGATGCAGGGCGCCGTGGGGCTGCGCTGCACCTGGGACATCCCGCCACCCGCTGGCACCCAGGCCAAGTGGGTGAGGCTTAACGTGGGGGGCACCGTGTTCCTCACCACCAGGCAGACCCTGTGTCGGGAGCAGAAATCTTTCCTGTGTCGCTTGTGCCAGGGCGAGGAGCTGCAATCGGACCGGGTAAGGCAGCTGGGTGCCTCCCGCCCCGTGCCCCACCGAGCACGGGCAGGGCTGGAGGGATGCAGGGATGGAGCCAGACCCCGGCAGCTGCTGCAGCAACTGAGGGAGAAATGCCTGCTCTTTCCCCCTCCTCTCCCGGGAAGGGTTTCCTGGCACCGGCCTTCCCAAGCTGGGGATAAGAGAGGCCGTGTCCCCTCTGCTGCTGCTCTCCCTCCTCTTTGTCCCCCCTCATGGTGGGTCTGCTCCCCAGCGGTGTCTGCCTGACTCAGCCTGCTTCCTGCAAGGGCAGCTCTGCTCGCTCGCACCAGGCCTGGATGCACAGTTGCACAAAGAGACTGAGGCCTATTTTTGGGGCTTTTTCAGCTGGATTGATTCATGCTGAGGTGGGCATGCTGAGCAGACCAATACAGGAGTTAAAATCCGACCTGGACTGACTTGGCTAGGGACTCTCAGGGCCCCATGGTTTCCAAAGAATCTTAGAAATAGTGGACGTTTTTGCTTAGGTTTGTATTTTCTTGTGTTCTAGGCCATTTGAGGGTTGGTTACAAGTTTTCCGTGGGTATTTTCTCCTTGTGATCTATCTCTGTTGCTAGGATGAAACTGGTGCATACCTAATAGATCGGGACCCCACTTACTTTGGACCGATTCTGAATTTCCTCCGTCATGGGAAGCTGGTCCTGGATAAAGATATGGCTGAAGAGGGTGAGTTGTGGAGCTCAGAAAAATCCCACTAACCATAGTCAGGAAAAATAGGACTTGTGGTCAGCTTTGTTGTCTCTTATTCTCCTTTTGGATGTTGATGTGGGGAGATTTCAGGGAGCTGTCCCTGCAAAGTGTGACAATGTCTCCTTGACTAAAGGGGTTTGGAGTGGGTGAGGAGGGTGTCCTTGCAGGTCTTGTGGCATCACGACTGTCCAGCAGAGATGTCACCAAAACAGAAGCAGGCACAATCTCAGAGCCTCAAAAAGCCATTTTTGGCTTGTTCCCGATCTTCTTTTAGCCAGGCTCTGTGACTGAGTTTTCTATTAATGTCTGTTTCTAATTAGGAATGAAAGCCCTGTAGACCAAACAAAACCGAGCTCATCTCTTCTATTGACTGTAATAAAGACCATCATTAATCAGTGATATGCACTGTGTGCTGCTTGTGCTCTCATGGCTTGTGGACTGCAGAAATTCCAGTGGAGCAAGTGAGACATGCCAATCCCTCCTCTGAGGTTGACAGTGGGTCCAGCAGGGTGACTTGGTGACATCACAGTGTTACCAGCAGCAGTCCACAGTGCCTTGTTATTTTTTGGAAGCTAGGCTCTAAAGAGGAGTCAATTCCAAATACAGGCTGTGCTGTCCAGCCCTTGCCAAGCACAGTTTCTGCAGTTTTTTCATTAGTCTTCTTGCCTTTCTTACACATTTTTACCTAAAGTGAGGAAAGTTTTCTTCAGAATAGTCCTATCAGTTATAATTCCAAAAATATACCCAACTAATGGTACAGGAATGTAATAAGCACATTTTTGAGGTGTTTTCTACTTGACATTTCTTGTAGCCCTGAGGTCAGACAGAGTTCATCTGCAGGTTTTAATATCAAATCTGAAACCTAAACAGGAGTCCAGTTCATTTGCATTGCCTTTTATTTTCCTGCTGGAAACATTCAGGCTTGCATTGAACTAACCTGTTAGACAATTCACTGCTGAATGAGAGACACAGAAGAGGTCTGAGTGTGCCAGGTAGTGAAGGATCCATCTCCCCATCTATATTTTCTTTGCATTTCCCTGAGGGCATGTGAGTGTTTGCTTCCAGCAACCTTTCCCTCACTGACCCTCTGGGATCCACCTCCCTTTTCCTGAAGGCCTGTTAGCAAACAGCTGAGTCTCAGGAGAGGTGATGGATGAAGACACCACAGAGAGAAAAACAAAAGCATTTCTGTTTATCTGTTTTGAGTTGAAACGCAGGGAAGAGAGCCAAAGATGATATAAAGTCATACAGGGCTGCAGCTCCAAGTGGCCCAGGACAGACTTTTCTAGGGTCTCTTGGTGACTTGTCAGAACTGGAAGTTGTGGTTCTCTGCCTTAATAAGAGAGTCCAAGCAAAGTAATAGCAAGTGGTCATTGAGAGAGACTGGAGCCTGCAGTTGTTCTCCTTGGCCAGGTATCTGGGAAAGCAGATATCTGGTTAGAAAGCATATCTGGTTGGAAAGCAGGTATCTGGGGAAGGTGTTAGCAGTGCTCAGCACAAGCCTTCAGTGGCAGTGCCTGTTGCTGTAGTAGCAGGCAGCATCAGGAAGTTGGGGTGAGCCTTACAAACAAGATGCAGAGAGCCAAGTTTCAATTCTCTGCAGTAAGGGTTTCCAGCTTGTTAAAAAATGAGGCAGTAATATAATTTCTCCCTATGGACCTACTCAGAATTGATCTTTTGCAAGTGGAAAAATAAAGATGGGCTGCTGTCTTTGTGGTCCTTCTGTCTGTCTTTCTCAGGGATCCTTGAGGAAGCTGAGTTCTATAACATTGGTCCTTTGATCCGGATAATCAAGGATCGGATGGAGGAGAAGGACTACACTGTAACACAGGTATGACAAGAGAGGGTGGGGTGGGGAAATCAGGGGTTTAAAAAGGGAGAGAGATGAGTCGAGAGTGAGAGAAGACTTGAGAGAAGCAGCAAGGAATGGAAGGAAGCAACTTATTAGAGATGATGTGCTAATCCCTATGCAGCAAAATCTTGCAGGGGACAAGCTACCACCAATTTAGTTACAAGAAAGAAGTTGCAGGCTTGCTTTGCATCCCAGGAGTAATGCTGGATGTAGCCCCTGAAAGTAAGTGAGCTCCTCTAGCTTTTGGAAGAATGGCAGCTGATTGCTGTGGGATAGAGGAATGTTTGTGAGGAGAGCAAAGGTGTCATGGAGAGGAGGATTGGTGTGGTGAGTCCTGGCAGTCTAATCCCAGTGAAGAGCATGGTAATACCTGAAGGGAAACCTGGAGGAAACAGGTGAAGAGATGGCTGTGAAAGAGTTAAATACAGACAAGGAATCAATCCTGTGGCACAATTGCACCGTGTCTTGGCCAGCAACCTTTAAAAATCTTTCTTAGAGGGAGGATTGTCTGCTATCTCACTTTTTCTCTTGTCTGCCTCAGGTTGTAGGCCTCCAGCAGCACAGTCACTTTGTACTGCAATGTCCCATGAGCATTTGTAGCATTTGCAAAAATGGTTTTGTAATGACAAGGGTAAACTCCCCATCAAAAGAGGGCAGTATCTCCTGGGGACAGTGCAGGAAGCACTCAGCTCAGTCCCTGCTCTCCAGAAGAGAGATTGTTCTTGCTCCAAGGATAGCACAGGAGAAAGCTGAGTTGTGGTTTCCACTCCCCTTTCACCTGGGACATGGGGAAGAGGACAGGTCTGTCAAGGAGGGCTGTTAGCACTTCATTCTGCAGGAGGGCTTTTAGCATGTGACTGTTGGCAGTGTGCTCTGCAATTTTGCTCTCAGGTGCCTCCCAAGCATGTCTACCGTGTGCTGCAGTGCCAGGAAGAGGAGCTCACTCAGATGGTTTCCACCATGTCAGATGGATGGCGCTTTGAGCAGGTATGGATGAGGCAGAGCAGGGGGAAGGAGTTTGTGTTTTGGGGAAAAAATCCTGGCTACCATCCAGTTGCCAGGCAAGGCTCATTCCCACTCTGAGAATACTGGGTAAGTCATTGACTGAGCCATAATGCTGGCTCTTTCTTGCCCCTTCCTAGGGGTTTAGAACTCTCTCTGTGTCAGACCAGTCTGTTTTGCATCCTGGCTAACTTCTCTCCTGGTTCTCTGTGTTGTCTCCTCAGCTTAGTTATGGGGCCTTTGCAGTAGGATTATGGATTGGACTCCGTGCTGCATGGCAGGCTTTCTGCCTTGCTCCCCAGGTGGAGTGGATGTTTGCAGGAAGATGTGCTTGTAATTCTTGCTCTCATCTTTTCTAGCTTGTGAACATTGGCTCATCCTACAATTATGGGAACGAGGATCAGACAGAATTCCTGTGTGTGGTCTCCAAGGAGTTGTACAACTCCCCCAATGGCCTGAGCTCTGAGCCCAGCCACAAAGCCAAGGTGAGATTAACTTTGCCATGGCCCTGCTCCCATTGCCTGTGAGATCCTTTGCTCTTTGCTCCTTCTCTCTTTTCTCTCTCCCTTGCGACAGTGGGGCACCTCAGGGGTGAAATCCAGGGGCCTGTTTTGGTGTTCAGCACCATGGCATTACACCTGCTGCCCAAAAGGAGGGGTGGTGTGTGGCTGTGTGTGGCAAATGGCTTTAGCAAGTCACCCTGGCACCTCTCATGCTACTCTAACATCCCCCTCATGCCTCCTCATGCCCATTCTGTGTGTGTCACTGCCTATAGGGCATTATTTCCCTGAAGGTTTTGCAGCATTCTCTTTCCTTTTTCTGAGTCTCAGCCTGAGGGGCAGCTATCTCCTGCCCCCCTTTTGAGGGAAGGACAGAAGCATGTGGCAGTGCATGACATCCTGTAGACACCCAGGAGGCAGGAAGGAACAGCAGCAACTGATGGCAGTTGTTGGACAGTGGGGTCACAGCTCTTGTAAGTGGGTTAGACACCCTGATGTGATACTCCAGAGGAAAACAAGCCTCTGTTCCCTGACCTAGAATTGTCTTGGCCATGGGGAAAGGTGCCTTTTTATTCCAGTGTTATGACAATTTCTTTGTTCCGTTGTGTGTCAGAAAGAACTGCCATGGCTCATCTTGCAAGTATCTCCACTCTTTCTTCCTTTTGTCCCACATGCTGGGCCACAGAACACAGAGGAGGACCTGGAGGAGGAAGAGCAGGAGGTGGAGGAGGAGGCAGAGGCAGAAGCAGAAGCAGAGGAGAAAGGTGCAGCAAATCCCTGAGGAAAATGATAAAAATAACCCCCCAGGCATAGACTCGTCCACCTTTCTGGTGAGAGCTCACAGCTAGCAGCAGGGAAGGACTAGAACAGGTGTGGGGTGTGGGGGCTGTCCTCTCCAGGAGCTGGAGTCTCTCTGGAGATAAAGCTGAGAGGGGAGAGCTGTTACCATGGCTGCTGCTTCGTATTTTAAACTGTTTGGTTTATCTACGGTTTTATTTTTATTTGCAGACTGTCCATCTATTTGGGATTGTGCTAAACTCTCTTCCTGCGGACCCTCCCTCCTGCTCCCTTCCGTGTCCATCCCAGCACTGTCATCTACCTCCCACATTGCCCCACTTGCCAGCCTCCAGCATCCTCCCCTCTGCTCTCTTTGTCCCCCAGGGCTCAGAGCGGTCTCTGCCCAGGGCCCTGTCTCTCTCTGCTCCTCACTTTTCCTCCTCTGCAGGTATGTTACCTGTCTGCACTCCCAGCTCCTGCCAGCCTGAGCTCTGCATGAGTGACTCACTTCCCTCTTGTGGGTATGGCCCTGGTTTGTAGAGCTTGGGGAGGGGAAGGAGGGAGGTGTGAGCTTGACTCATCCCTAAGGTGGCTTTACATATCCTCATCCTCTGCGTGCCTTTACCTGCCAAGCAGATCCGGCGGCTGTGGACCAGAGGCTGTGGCAGCAGAAGGGAGAGTGCAGCTGGGAGAGGGGTGGAAATGAATGCAAAGCAGGCAGGGGTGGTTGGGGAAGGGGTGGAATTGTGCCACGTGTCTGCGTGACACGAATGCCAGCTCGCTCCTCCTGACTGCCGGCCGCAGCTCCTTTGCCTGCCAGCCCGGGCACTCTGCAGAAGGCAGCCTGCTATTTTTCCCTCCCTGCTCTCACTTCCCTGGGCTTTCCCCCCCAGCTCTGCCAGGGTGAGAGCGCAGTGGGGAAGGTGGCAAAGGCAGAGCAGAAGCAGCTGGGCCCCACTGCAGATGTTCTCCCAGCTGTGTGCAAAAGGAGCCTCTCGGCTCTGCCTCCTGCCTGGGAAGGCCGACGTGCATGGGGCTGGGTATGGAAAGTATCTGAAGGAGGGTTCCTCTCCATGCTCAGAACTGTGGGGCTCTTGTTAAACTGGAGATGTTCAGTGTCAATCTCCACTGGTCCTGCTGGAGGGCACTTGTAGCTGGCTGACATTTCTCTCTCCCTCTGTTTGAAAGCCTCCTTGTCTATGGCTGTGGGACCTGAGTGTTATTCTCTTAAGACTCGCTGTATGTTAATCACATGGACTTTTGCTTCCTTCTGTTCTCTTTTCCCGCCCTCATTTATTTTCTTTTTCTCCTGTTTGTGTTTCCTCTGTCATTTCCCCTTTTCTGTTTCTCACTCTCCCCTCCACGCTCAGTTGCTTTTTTCCCCTACCATTGATTGTGTTTCTCTTTCTCTCTCCTTCTCTAGCTGTTACAAGCCAGAGATCTGAGGATGTGATCTGAACACTCACCTCCAGCCTTTTCATTCCTTGTTTATATCTTTATTTTTGTACTGCACTGTATGGCAGTCCCTTGTCCCAAACTGGCCCCCCTTCCTTCTTCACATGCAGCCATATTTTTTTTTTTTTTACAAACTCACCTGGAGGCCTGAGCTGCCAGCCCTGGAGGAGGGCAGATGCTCCATGGAGCCCCTGAGCTGCTGTGGGAGCGGGAGCCCACGGCCCCCTCCTGTGCCTGGCAGTCTGGCTTTCCCTAATGTCGCAGTGGCCCCTGCTGGGGACATCAGCGATCAGCCACCGCAGCCTGCGGTCTCCTCCAGAGCTCCTGCGTGCCAATGGGGACCGCGGTGGTGGCAGCTGTGCAAGCATCGGCCCTTGCCCTTTCACTGTTGCAGGCAACTGGTGTGGGCTTGTGGCCTGGGGACAAATGCAGAGCCCCCGTCCTTTTCTGGGCCACCCGGATTGCTCGGAGGTGTCCCAGTGCTGGGTATCACGTTCCTTGGTGCCTCCCTCCCTGTCCCCCAAAGCAGCTCTGTGCCAGCAGTGTGAGAAGGAGAATGGTGTGCTGCCTGGGTACCAGGAACATGCTGGTACCTGATGTTGCCAGCACCAAGCAGATCCCAGTTTTGGGGAGCGGGGCATTTGCTTCACTGCTGTGTCTGAAGACTCCTGAATAAAATTCACAGTCTGTTCCTCCTTGCCCGCCTCTCATTTCAAGTGGCGAGAATTCATTCCTGCTCTAAGGGGGTGGGAGTTGGAGAAGAGGAGTTGGTATTCATCACCTGGAGCCACCAGAAGCTGCTTGTGCTGTGCCTGCCTTCCAGGGGCTGGAGGTGCTTCCCCTGTGCCTGGCGTGCTGGGCTGCAGAGCAGGGTTGCTTATTGGTGTCTGCACCCCGAAATCATAACAATAAGTGAGGAGCACCTGTCCAGCAAACATCTCGACCTCAGGGACATCTGGCCAGGGGAGGTGGGCAGGGGATTGGAAACTTTCGCCAGTTGCCAGTGCCAGGACTGGAGTTTGGTCAAAAACATACAAAGCTCAAGATAATTTTTAGCAGAGCGAGGCAGACTAGAGCCAAAAAACTCCTCAAATTAATTTTATTTCTAATTCCAGAGTGGCCAATTACGTACACACACACACACACACACACATACATACATATATCTTTAGTTAAAAAAAATAAACCTGCAGCAGTTGCAGTTTAAGCCCTGTGCCCTGAATCCTCCTCCTTCACCTCCTGGATTACCTGAGATGGGAGATGGAAGAGGATGAGACACCCTGATGTTAAAGGTGTTTAGAAGAGCTGGAGGAAGGGGATGGGAGCCTGCTCCAGCGTTTTTCCTGGGGGAAGTGCAGCAGTGGAGGCAGGACACGTGCTTGGGGGTGCGATGCTGGACTCGTGCCTGGGAGTCAGTGAGACGTGAAGAGTTGCCTGGCTGAGCTGAACAGCACACGCCAGCTAAGAAAAGAAGCAATTAGGGAGATGGAAGAGGAGGAGTGATGGGAGGGGAAGGGGGATGAAGGATAAGCAGCAGGAAGGAAGAGGGAGGCAGATTGATTTCACAGTTACTGGAATCTCTAACTACATCAGTCACATTTTCTTTCAGCAAATGTTCCAGCATAAGACTGTGGCTGAATCACATGGTTCATGGAAAGTTCAACTCCCCTTATTCCCCTTCTCAGAAACCATCAGCCTGGGACTATTGCTGTGTGTCATGTCACTGCCCCCAACTCCCCACCTGCCTCCCTTCTCTCCACTTTTGGATGGATGGCCTAAAAACCCCTTGGGATGCCCCCTGGGAAGCACTAAAGGGGAAAAGGGTCTGTCTGCTTTTCTCTACAATCCCAAAAAGGCAGCAGCCTTTTTTTCCCCTGCTCAGAAGAGCATCCTGGGTCTGACAACATCCCACACTCTCTTTCTCTGGGAGGCAAGTGAGCAAGATCAGGAATGAGTGCCATGTGAGTGTAGGTGTGATGGGGGGAAGACAGAGATGCACTTTTCTCAGCTCATGGTTTGGTTCATCCAGCCCAGCACTTGAGTGATCCTGGTGTACACTCCGTAGTGATTTGCACGTGCACATCCCATTCCCCAGCTGACCAAACCAGCCAGAAACCATCTGCCACTGGGTTCTTTGCAGGCCAGTGGACCTCCAGAATCACCCTAGAAAGAAGAAAAGTAAAATGAAGTGATGGTGATCCACCAGCTTCTGCTGCTGCCTGGTTATGCTGTCTTTGAGCCCCTCATGCCTGGGACATCTGCAGCATTCCTTGCACCTCAGGCAGATGTCAAAAACAGTCTCCAGTGCAGACATATGACACAGTTATTCCTTCATCTTGCAAATTCCTCCCCCTCAGCCAGGGCCCAAAAAAGCTGATTGCTCTACTGATTCCTCCTGGTCCAAATGGCATTTCCAAATGTGGCAAGCAAGGAAGCTTGTTGGAATTTGACTGGATTCCGTGGGGATGGCAGAGGAATTCCTTGAGATTGATGGTAATGAAGGAACAGACAAGTTACTGTATATGACAGGTACTGAAGAGGCTGAGGGTGTAAGACTGATGTAGTCACCTGACTTGAAAGTGGGAGGTAGAGTGGAGAATGGGCTGAAATGAGAAAAGGGTAATTTAACTGTGTTTGGCTCCTGTCTAAGTCAAGGATGCTGGGAAGAAGTGGTCAGGAGAGCTCTTGTTGGCCACTTAGACCAGAGGAAGTGTTGGGAAAGTGACCTTATATGGTCTTTGCCCCTCATTTCAGGCTGTGAATTGCATTTGTGGGACTTGGGACACCTCTGGTAGTGAACCCTGATCCCACAGCTCCCCTGTCACCTGGCAGGCATCCTTCCTCCCCTGGTAGTACCCAGCACACAGCATCCTTGGAGTAATCATGTAGTGGTAAGCCTCACTGCAGATGTTCTGCTGGATGAGCTGCACGTCCACCTTCTGCAGAACATTGCTGATGTGCCCTGAAAAACAGAGCACCAAAAGTAGCACAGGTGAGCTATGGAGGAACTTCCATGCCTACCTCACTGCGTGCTGAAACCTGCCAGTGGAATTTCTGTTCTGCTCTCCACTGGCATGACAGTCTCTGACTTTGAGCAGTGCACTTTTTCTGCACGGAAGGAAGAAAATTCCCCTTCATTCCTATCCCTACAGGGATACATTGTGGGCATTTCATCTTTTGGGACAAGGGGTATTCTGCTTTGGGGGAAGCTCTGGGTTGTCAGAGCCTTGGGTTTGTTTCTCACTGAAATGGATATTTGGCTTTTCTGTCTAAGAGTACAAACCAGGAGTGTCCAGTTCTGAATAGTCTCCTGAGTGTTTCCAATTAGCAAGCAGCTGGAACAAGTCTGTGAGTAGATGAAGGCACTGAGCTGACCTGAAGGGCTCTTCTAGTCTTTGGGTGCTGTCCCCAGACAGATTACCAGACTGCCACACCTGCCTCTCCACGTGAGTTCCAGGGCACTCAACAGGTAACATCAGCCAACCCATTACCCAAAATGAGAAGGAGTGAGGGAGGCACAATGTTTTGGGATGAACAGAAGCCTGTTCTGCCTGTGACACATCTGAACTTAGGTTTCTGCCTCAGCACTGCTGCAGTAGGCCACCAAGAGACCTTGAACCTACCGCCTTCCTTGAGGGCTCCCCAGCCAGTGATCCAGCAGTGAAGGCCAGGCTCAAAGATGTGAGAAGGAGCAGGCAAGCAGATGGGCTGGATTAAGGGCGAGATGATCACAGGGTGATCCAGCTGGAGCAGGGCCACATCATAATCATGGCTGTCCTCCTCGTAATAAGGGTGGAGGAAGAGATGGATAACCTTGAAGGACACCTCTGTGTGGCCAGTGGCATTTTGCAAATATTTGCCCAAGTAGACGGTCCAGATGGAGGGGGAGGCCAGCCTGTAGGATGCAGCAGAGGAGCATGGCACCCCCAGGGCACGCTTGGCAGGACATGCCATCCCCATCCTGGCATGTGCTGACGTCTCCATTGCTGTGACAGCGTGGGGACAACACAGAGCCAAAGCAGAGGTGGAGCTGTGCAGCATCTTCTGCTATCACTGCCCCCTCAAAGCTGCTCTGTGAATCCCAGCATGGCCCCTTTTCCCCTGCACAACCCCCCAGACAATACTGCTCATGTCCATACCCCTTCCTTCAGCTCCAAGCCATGGAGAAGCATGGCTGAGCTGCCAGAGGAGCGGTGCAGCTGCCCCAGAACATTTTCACCAGTTAGAAGAGCCTCCAATCACGCATGACACGGAAAGCAACGCAAATCTTTCCATCCAGCACGTCCCCTCCGTGTTTACCTCTCATCCTGGAAGCAGTGCGCGGCCGACACCACCCAGCGGTCAGCAATCAGCGTTCCCCCACAGATGTGGCGGCCCCGAACTTGCAGGCTGGCCTGCCATGGCCATTCCCCTTCCACAGAGTCCACACCACCCACAATCCTGCTGAGAGGGGCTTGCATCCCACAGTCTGAGGAGGAGACACAGCAGGTGCTTCAGGGAGGGAAGGGAACACGGTACACTGAGCCTTGCCTTCCTTTCCTATTTTGTTGTCTCAAGGGTTTGGCCTCTGATTGCTTGTGTTACCCAGCCAGCCCGTGCTGTATGCACTGCCCAGGACAGGTCCAGTGAGCACTCCCACCCAGCATTCCCCACCTCCAGCTGCAGCCTGGGGATGCCTTTGGGGCAGCATGCTGACTGTGCTGGCAGGAAACCCTCCTGGCCATCCCCTCTCACTGCCTGCCGAGGCTCCAGAAAAAAAACAAGCAGGGAAATCAAAACAGAAACTTTCTCCCTGCCAGTGGCCATGCAGACACCGTGATTGTCCTGGCTGGAGCCTTGTCCAATGCCATAAAGGCTGACACAGTGCTCAGACTGTCAGTGAGACACGTCTGCCTGGCCTGATGCCTCTGCCTGAAGGAAGCAGGAGCAGCTGCCCAAAGAGCAAGGGCCTGCTCACACTCAGCACAGAGCTGGCTCATTGCTGCTGGCCCTGCCACTGCAGGAGGGAGCAGGGACACTGCTGCTGTGAGACTGAGGTGGGGAGAAGGCGGTGGGACAAGGCAGGGTGGGAGAAAACAGGACAGCTTGCAGCTACGTGTCATCCTGAGCCTGAACGTGTCGTCCTGAGCCTGCCTGGCTGACGTGTGGCTGATCATTTCCTCACCACAGTGATTCTCATCAGACAGGTCCTTGCAGTCTGCAGTGGTGTCACACAGAGGGTTGGGTTTCTTCACACAGGTCCCATCTTCACAGCGGTAGGTGAAGGGACTGCAGGGGACCCCTGCAGAAAGGAAGGGAAGCCAAGGCTGGGAGAGGGCAGCCGGTTGTAGACGCAGCCTGAAGTCCTTTAAATGAGGAGAAAGGGCAGCAAAGAGCTTGGGGGAACTCCATAAATGATGACAGGGAATTTCCTGAACAAACAAACAGCTCACAAACATTGTGAGGAGGCTGGGTGAGTTAACTCCCAGATGGTGCCCTTGTGCCACATGTGGGAAATACTCTATAGGCAGCCTTGGTGGGCATTTGTCCCCCCAGCACTGTCCCCTCCCTACCTCCACTGCAGTGCTCCTCATCACTCCCGTTGACACAGTCCAGCTGCTGGTTGCACACCCTGCTGAACTCGATGCAAGTGCTGTCCTCGTGGCACTGGAATTTTGCAGGGCATACTGCACAGGAGGGAAGCACATGGGGATCAGGCAGGCAAGACAAGGTGTGAGGTCAGGGTCATGAGTCCTGCAGTCTCTGCAGCCTCTTCCCTCACCTCATGAGCTGTGTTTATGACCAGCTCTGGTATAGAGCAGCTGAGTAGCTTCTGCCTGATCTGCACTGTAGCTGTGCCTGTCTTACACTTTGCTGTTGCTGACTGAACTTTTCTTGTCCTGGCCTCAGACCTTTCTCAGCACTATGGACTTGCCCTGAGGTCCATGAGCTCCTCAGTTACCACCACCAGTCCTGGTCTGCTTGCCTTGTTAGGGTTTGGTAGGACTGGATCCTGTCTGGTGAGGTCCCTGCTCCTCCTGCCTGTCTGTGAACCCCAGCTCATGGGTCACTGTTTGTACAGACCAGCTCTTCCCTTTGCAACAAAGGATCCTGCAATGTCCACGAGTGCTGGAGGACACTGGAGGATGGAGATGGGCCTGAGCTGCCTGCCCACCACAGAGTTTGCCTTCTGTTCACAGATTTCCACAGCAGGAACTTGTTCTGTTTGTGTGTGCCCTTTTCTTACTGCAGTGACTATAATTTCTTCATTAATAGCACAAAGCTCCTGGATGCCTAAAGGCACGTGAAGGTCTGAGGCAACGTGAACTTTGCTTTTAAAGACAGGGTTTGTTCCATACCAACACAGAGTGAATAATCAGAGATGCCCTAGTGGCAAGAGTATAAGAAAGCCATACAGCAGTGGGATGAGACTTGTAGGGGTGCAGAGGTTTAAGCTCCTGAAGTCGAGGTGCAAGGCTGTGCCTTGGCCAACCAAGTCCTCCCCATCTCTCCCTACCTTCAGAGGAACAATGGGCTCTGTCTTGCTGAGACCAGGGAGAAGAAATCACTCACCACAGTTTCTCTCATCCAGTCCATTGGGGCAATCTTTGATCCCATCACAGGCTGGGACACACAAACCGTTCACCAAACACAGGAACTCCCCAGGGCAGGCTGTGAAACCAAAAGAGAGTAATGAGTCCCCAATGACTGGAAACCTCCTGGCAGCAGAGCACTGTGACTTGAGACGGTGGAAGTGCACACCCTCCTGACCACACGAGTGCTGGCAGCACTCCCTGCACTCCCCAAAATCTGCCACGCCACCTGCTCTTAACAGGGGCATGTGGAGCCACGGTATGCACCAGGGGAAAGAGGGCTTTCCCTGTTTTGCACTGTTCCAATGGGCAATATCCAGGACCATCACCTGTCTATGGGGCATGCCATACTTTGGGATCACTGCTGTTTCATGTCTCCTGAATGCCACGGGGAAGCTGAAACAGGCTCTTGGGAGTTGTTATCAAAACTCACGTGGGACCTTGCAGGGGTTGTAGTTAGACACATTGACAGGTGCAGGTATTCAGGGACTGGTGTGCATTCCTGGCACCCTTCAGGAGGGAGATGGTGAAACCTTGGAAAGACAGACTGTGGGTGGCATTTGCATATGTGTGTATTTGTGTGTGGTTTTATTTATGTCTTGTTTGCACTGATTCCAAGGTGAGCAGGAAACAGCTCTCTCTAAGAGATCTTGTAATCAAAACAAATGTTGCTTCAAGCATAAATGCTTTCTCAATTCCCAAGGCCAGTCTGTGATGTTGACATGAGGGTAAGATTTTAGGGAATTTTTTTTTGGTGACCTTGGGTTTTGTTGCATGGATGCTCTGGCCACAAGAGGCAGGGCCACATCTGCAGAAGCAGCTTTGCCTGTAATTGCCTCTTCTTTTGGGGGATCACTGGTTTGTGAGCATCTTCCTGAAGGGTGGGTGGCACCCAGGGCTCCTGGGCTGTGCCTTGTGTTTCTCCTGGCACGAGCCAAGTGCAGAGGGGCTGCTGGTCCCCCCAGTAAGGAGCAGGGAAGACCCCAAGCTTACGGTCAGATTGCTTGTACAGGCTGTAAGCTGCCTGCACGCCAGGGCCGGTGAGGGAGATCTGTGAGGTGAAGGTGATGGTGATGTCAGCAGAAGATGTGACTGGGATCCTCTCTGCATAGGCCTGCAGGGTCCTCAGGCCACACAACCTGGGGGGCAAACACAGGCGAGGTGGGTTGGATGGGGAGGAGACAAAATG
>VYXF01007460.1:645712-671201 GCA_013397295.1 Polioptila caerulea
GGGTCACACAGACTGGGTGCTGCAGGCAAAGCAGGGGGACAAAATGCCTTCAGTATGCATGAGATCCAGAGCCCAGAGGGACCCTCCTGTCTCTGGACATTTCCCACTTTCTGGCAAGCACTGAGATCAGGCCATGCAGTTCAACTCTCATGGTGTAAGAAGATTCTCCTTTGTCACCTTCCCAAAGAAGCCTTGTTGTAGAAACTGTGGCACTGATTGTTTGAGAGAGGAAGGCAGGGAGAGAAAAAGTAGAACTCCTAAGACAAGGTAACATAACTTCTGGATCAGGTCCTTCAATGGAAGACAAGTTACCTCTATGGGAAACATGGAGAAAGCTCTAATGAGGTGGGTTGGGGAGGTTTTGGAGGGAAACAGGCAATTTTGGAATAAGGGGGAGGAAAACCAAAAGCTGTATGTCTGTCTATCTATCTCAGAGCATGCTTTGAGGAGAAGGGAGCACAACAGGTCTCCATCCCTTGCACCTGGGCAGGGGTGAGCAGTAGCCCCAGCTAATTATGGGATCTAATTGTGGGGAGTCCTGCAGGGGATGTGGCTGCAGTCAAAGCAGGAGGATATGGAGCTAAGGGGAAGAGCTGTACGGAGGTGGATGCAAGGCAATGGCACACACAGATAATATTGCAGGGGTGGTGACAGGCAGATTTGCAAACACAGGAGACGTAGGAGGACACCAAGGTTACACACACAGGAGAAAACTAAAAAGCCTGATGCAAACTGCAAGACAGAGAAGGCAGGTTGGTAGCTCGAAGCAAATCTGTGAGAAACGTGTTCAGTGGGGAGAGAGTGAACAAGATGAGCAGAAAAGGAGGAGGCACCAGCACAAAGAGTGGTCAGTGAGCATAGCTGAGTGTATGGCTCTTCTTCCTCAGATACGGTGGCTGAAGTGAGCAGGGAACCTGCAGGGTTTTAATCCCAGTTTTATCCCAGGGGAGAAGTGAGAGACAGAAGCCAGGACCCCACCACACACCTTCTGTTCTGAATTATCCACTGGCCTTGGGTACAGGGCAGGTCGTGCTTCTGTCTGCTGAGCGCGTAGGCGTCGAACCAGAGGGTGACCCCATAGTCAAGGGATGGGACCTGCAGGCAAGGGGGTGCAGAGCAGAGGGCAGATGGCTCCTAGGAGTGGTACAGCACACTCCAGAAGTCAGGAATGAGCAGAGCAAAGGAGAAGGCCAGATGAGTCCGGCCACACTGCAGGTAGGAAAGAAGCACCCTCTAAACTGGAGCCATGCCACAGCCCAGGGTGGCTCTGCTGCTGGTGTCAAAGCCTGGCAATTCTCATCAATTCCTATCAATCTGCTTCTGTTTTGAAGAACTCCTCTGGAGATCAGATTTCAGATTCCTCCTCAGCTATGGCATCTCTGTGCCAGTATGCAATATTAGACTTCTGCCCCTTCAGAAACACACCTTATGTGGAGGCTGGGCAGCCTGTCACCCTCTGCTTGCTTCTTGTGATGATCTGACTGAGAGCCCTGGCAATGTGCACAGTGCTGCCCGGGTTTGGGGACAGGGTGGATGTCCCTGTGGGAGCTGGCTCTTACCATCATGTGCCAGGTGCACTGGGTGTTGGGTGAGTAGTAGCTGGGGTAGTGTGGGGTGCCGATCTTCCCCTGCAGCTCCAGGCTCTCCCGCAGAGTGATGTTCACTTCACAAGCTGTAAATACAGATATTTAAAGCCTGCTCTCTGTCAGCTCAGCCTCAGCCTGGGGTGGCCATGTAACCTGCATTTTACTGACCACCCTTGCAATCCAAAATGAATTCTGCCCCTGGCAGGGATGCAGGACCTCTAGGAGCTGTGATGCTGTAGGAGAAAACTCATCTTATCTTCTCCCTGTGACTACAGCCACTCTCCTCCAGCCTTCCTCACCTTCGAGGGGCACTGCCTGTGCTGAGAGGATGAAGGGGTCATAGTAGCTGTACATGGCTTTCTTCCACACAATGGACATGACAGGGCCAGACGAAAGGACTTCCACAATGGGCTCCTGCCGGCTGCAGCCGTAGATCCTCAGGGGAAAGAGAAAAAAAGGATGGGAGTGAGGCAAGCAAAAAACAAATGCAAGAGAAGAATGAGAAAGAGAGACAGTGGCTCTCTGTGTGATCCACACACAGCAGTGGGAAGGCACTAACTGACCCAAACAAAGGGCCCACAGTGACAGCCCCTGCAGCACGGTGGTGTGGGACACATCCCACATCAGTGACCCCAGCCGATCAGCAACAGGCGGGCTGTGCATCAACAACCTCCGCGGGTGTTGTCTGACACCTTCCCCTGCTGTGGTGGGTCCTGCCCTCCTGCCTGGCACCCCCACTGTGTTCTCCCTGCTCGGGAGCTACCTACGAGGTGATGAGGTGTTTCTGCAGGGGCCCGGCGGCGTCGTACATGGCCAGGCGGTCCCTGCAGTCCGGCAGGGTCCACTCCAGGCGCAGCTTGATCATGGAGCCCTGGAGACCATGCAGGTGCCAAAGACAGCTGGAGGCCAGGTAGTCAGGGCCCTCCAGCCTTAGGATGTCATCCTCCTGGACGTAGCTGTACCTGTAGCAACCTGAAAGAGGCGTGGTTGTAGGAGAAATGAAGATATAATTAAGCTATGGGACTGTCACTTACGCATCAGTGTAAACCCTTTTTTAGGGTAAGGCTGACTCATCCCAGTGATCTTGGTTTACTTTTACGTACGTTGTGGTGGCGCTGATGGTTTTGTACCATTGCCCCAGTTTCTCTAAGAACTGTCTCCTCTTCCTTGGTTAACCTAACACTACCTCAGGCTTTAACTATCAGCACAGCACAGTTATCTTCCACTGGCTTTATTTACTTTTTCACCTTTCTCCTCTCAGCCCCATATTCTTCCTGGCTGTAGATCCCCTTCATCTGAATTCCAGGTTTCAGAAGACTTTCACACCAGAATTTTTGGGTAAATATCAGCTTAAAGGTGAGCTAATAGCTTATCAAATGCAAGCTGCCAGACAGAGAACTTACAACACTGCCTGAAATTGCTAAAAGCATCTTCAAGCATTGCCAAGACAACAGACTCCTAAATGAGGCACATCCAGTGCAGAGCCACGCAGGACACCCCCACCCTCCTCAGCAGCATTGCTTGGGGCCTGGAATCAGCACCGTGCTCCCAGCACACCCAGCTATTTCACAGTTCTCAGTAGGACCAGGACAAGTCTGAGTATTGCCCCTGACAGCTGCCCAGAGCCATCCAGTGTGTAGTGCTCATGTAGTTTGGATCTGGCCAAGCAGCAGCACTGGTGCTCCCTTGCTCCTACTCTGCCCTTCCCAGGATTTTTGCTCCCTTGCTCCTACTCTGCCCTTCCCAGGATTTTTGCTCCCTTGCTCCTACTCTGCCCTTCCCAGGATTTTAGAACCCCAGGAGGCCAACAAACTTTCTGTCCCATGTGAAAATCCCTCCCATAAAGTCACAAACTCCAAAGGAAAGGAGAAGGTAGCCTACCCAGAGTGGATTTCAGCACTACTATGTCTTTCACACTGGATTCTGTCAGAAAGAAAATATATAAAGGAAGATAAACAAAAACATAAACTGGATAAAAAAGGATAATCTGGTAACCTGTCAGGGTAGGTGAGGACTCCCTTCCTCCCTTATGTAAGTAGCTCACTTACAACTTCAGCATGGGGCATCCTCTGCCTGCTCTCAGGGACCTGTTTCAGTTCTGCCTTCCCCAGCCCATCTCACTGGGAAATCTCTCTGCCCCTGACCCAAATCCAACAGCCCTAATTCTTGCTTTCCAGCCCACCAGGGACTTCCCTGCCTTTTTTCCTTGCTCATTTTGGTGTGCTGTTCCCAGGAGGGCTGGGCACTGCTCCAGGCAGCCATCCCCATCCTCTGCCAGCCACGCCACAGGGCACAGCCCCACTTCCCAGAGCCTTCACCCTCTGCTCTCCCACTCCAAAAATGCCCAACCAAAACTATGGCAGTCACTGAGGGTGGAGAAGGAATTCTCTTTTCATGCCCACTGAGCAATGAGCTACTCAACCTCCTTTTAGAGCCCACCTTTGGAGAAGGGAGTTGCAGAGGAAGAGACCAGCAGGGGCTACAAATCTGTGCCAAAGAGTCACAGGGTGGGTAACACTTTAAAAGAGAGCTAGGCTTTTCTCCAGCCTCCCAGCTGAACTGGAATCAGCCAGAGATCAGGTGCAACTGGGAATCATTGCCAAAATAAAAGGCACTGTGAGGTCAGCTGGGTGTGGGGATTGTTGTTGGGGGCTTGCCTGGGTCAGGGCTTTGGTGGCCTCTAAGCAAATCTGTGGGGAGAGATGGGTGGTTTTGTCATAGCAAAAGCAGTTGTGGAAAACAGGCTCCTGAGGCATGAGGCAGGCTCCTAGGCAAGCCCACATGCTGTAGGGAACAGTGTGTGCAGAGCTGGTAGTAAGAACTCTTTTATCTGGAGGTAATAAAACCGAGTTCCTATAGGGGACAAGAAGCCCTGGAAGATTTCTGGGGAAGGGGGAAGCTCAGGTGCTGGGGTGAGTGTGGCTGTTAGTTAAAAACAAAGCACTGGGGATGCTGGAGAGGTTCCTGTGGTTGGCAGCTCTGTGTCTCAAGGCAGAGGGAAGGTTCAGAGCTGAGCAGGCAGGAAAGGGTCTGTGAGAAAGCAGGGAAGTGCTAAGGAGCTGCCATTAGCTGGCTGTTCCCCCACTCTGAACTGTGCAGGGCAAATGAAACCAGAGGTTAAATCACTGCTGGAGGTCACCCTGGCTCAGCAGGATATGAAATGTGTGGCTTTTGTCTCAGTTATCAGACTGTACTTCAGACTGGAGAGGGAAAGCAGAAGGAGCTGGGTAAACTACAACTGGTGTGTTCAGTCCAAAATAGAAAGACTTGTCTGCTGAAATGAATAAAACAGTGAAACAGATGCAAAGCAAATAAGAGGGAACTGGGAACAACTAAAATTATGGCACCATTATTTTTATTTGTTTATGAGTTGCTTTATGAAGTGAGCAAATAAAAGGAAAATGCTAGATGGGCTGACTTGGAAGGATTTGGCATATTTCCTTGTGATGTCTTTGTTAAGAAAGTTCATTTAAATTGGCTGAGCATAGGATCTGGTATGCTGGAAACAAATCATAACAAGTAAGGAACTAATGGTAACTGTGGGAGGAGATGTCTTGATGAGATGCTAATGCAGCTTCTGACTAAGACCTTAAAATGATGGTCTGGATGAGGGAGTGAAAATCGTGTAGAGGAAATCAAATTTTTTTTACAGGCCCCACAAAACAATTGGGATGTAGGGGTAAAAGTTAAAGAAAATTTGGGTAGAATACAATAAAAGGAACTTCATCTTAGAATAATGCAAGATAGCATGCCTAGAAAAAAAACCAACAAACATCTTGGAGATTTAACATCTCATAGGAAGAAGAAACTTGGAAATAGGGGTGCCAAGAGGAGAGGAGAAACACAATGTATTTTAAAACCTGTGAGATTTGGGACAATGTAAGAGGGATCAGACTAGGCTGGCAAGTTAAGCCTCATCACAAAGATCAGATATAAATTCCATTGGACTTGTATGCATTGACTGTATATATGTCCCTAGTCCCTCACCCAACACCTACTCTGGAGCAGTTTTGCATGGGTGGCTTTTTAAACAGGCTGTGACCTTCACTGTGAGCAACAATAAATAATCCTTAAAATCATATGTCAGGAGCTGAAGTGACAATGATGTTTTGTCTCAGAGGAAGACTCGGTGGTGACTCAGATATGTTGCTTTTGTTTCCATCAAATAGTTGGGAATAATCTCCCAAAGGAAAGGAGGAAACCTGAGTGCTTGGTATTTTCAAGCAAAGCTGATCAAAGTCTTGACCTGTCTAGGATCTAGCTCTACAGAAGCCAAAGCTGGTGGGTGAAAGAATCACCTCTCTGATCATGTTCAGGTGTATCTCCAATAATTTTAATTAAGGATTTTTTTTTTTAATCAAACTTCTTCTCTATCAGGAAAAAATGTGCATAGTTCTATCTCCTGATCCTTCCTACTTCCCTCATTCCCTTCAGGTTTCCTCTGTGGACAGACTCCTGGCCTTTTCTCCCAGCCTTGTGCATCGTGGAGCATTTCTGGCTGCTCGGGCCCCAGCTGAGCCCTGGTACTCACCCAGGAGAACCAGAGAGTCAGGGTTGAGCCTGTACTCGGTCTGGTAGGACAGGCTGCCCGAGCTGTTGAGGCTGCTGGAGAGCTCTTGGTGGAGCACTGTGTTCACCCTCTCAGCAGTTGCCTCCTTCTGCTGACTCTCAGGGATTTGGAGGGTGAACCAGAAGAAGAAGGTCAGAGCTCCCTCCCTAACAGAGAAATAACATGTCAAATACTCTTGCTCCTCGTCTCCAGAATTACTGGAGAGACAAGCCCTGGAGAATTACCCTCCCCACTGTTTTTCCACAAATCAGACATCTCTGTGTAGAATTTCCAGCTCTGCTGCTGTGACCCAGAGGAACCTCTCTGAGTGGGGAGTCTCTTTGTATTGCAGGAGAGCTGCAGTATCCACGTGTGAGTCAGTGCTCTGTGGGAAGAAGACTTTCCATGCCATCTGGCTTTAGTGATGACCATATGAGCTCAAATTAATGTGCTAATTAATCAAGACCAAGTCTAATGAGTAGTTTTATTTCAGGTAGAAATGACCTTTGGGTACTACTGACCAGAGATTGAAAAGAGAAGCTCAAGACTTCACTGTCTCATCTCCCAGTGGTGACAAGAGGATGATTTATGGCCAGGTTCCTTACCACAACCCATTAATGCTGGGCAGGCTAAAGCTGCAGGAGACTGTGCCTGGGAAAGTTCTGTTCAACCAGATGGCAGGGAAAATTGGCTGGGGGAGGGCGAGGGGGTGTTGGAACACATCTTTGTTCAGTAAAAGGCTAGAGGAAGATGTGCAAGGGAAACTTTTCTTTCCTCAGTTGAAAACTGAATCACATCGAAACTGGAATGATCCTTGGGTGAAGGACAAATTTAGGGGTGTGGCTTTCCATAGGAAAAAAATCAGAAGCAAATGATCATCAGCCTGGAAATGATTTCTGCTAACCTGTTCTACTGTTATGACCTGCAAAGCTGTAGTCCCACATCTGTCCCACTCCACTGCTATCCTGTTCCCAGGTGGTCCAGGCTTCCTGGCAGGAATAACTTTTCCATGGTGCATTCTAGCCTCTCCCTTCTGGGGCCTAGAGTCAGGCCATAAAATAGCTTTCTTGAATTATCAAAATTAATTTCCAGCTGCTTAGTTTCTACTGACAATGCCAAGATTTTTTTTTTGTTTTTATTCCCTTTCCAATGATTTTTTTTTTTTTTTACTTTCTTGAACTTTTGCCTCTCTGAAAAATTTCTCAGTTTTGGCTTTTCATCACGACCTAGGATGAACAGGAACATCAAAATATCCCCAGCTCTGTCATGCTGGAACCATTCTGAATCTGGGCTGTCCAGCCAAGCCTGGAGGTCATGGCAGGGACTGCAGAAGTTTGTCATGGACAGATTTCAGTGAAACCAGAGTGCAATTGAGTGGAAGCCTTCACACAGGAACAAGCAAATGTGCTGTGGGTGCTACTCACCCAAAGGCATAGACCGTGCTCGAGTTGTAGTAGCGACCCAGCTCCGTGGCACAAATCAGTTCCTTCAGCTGCAATGACAATGTTGTGTGATCACCACAGAGCAGCATCACCGTGGCTGGCCCCATCTTTCCCCCCTCTTGCTGTTCAGGCCCACCAAGCCTGCCCAGGATGGGGATGCCTGACCCCTTCCCCATCCTTCTCACTGAGCAGCTCTGTTCATCAAAGTGCCCTCACCTCTGGGGCTGACAATTCTGTGTCTCTGAGGCTTCATAGCTGAAGGCCTGTCAGGATCTTTTTTTCCCAAGGGAAAGCTTCTCAGCTTTCCCAAGAGAAGTCCTGGAGATAAACTCTGCAAACAATATTCTTTCTCAAAACAACAGGTGGTGTGTTCACCCCTGTTTTCATAACATAGAACACATCTCTTACTTAGCCCNATTTTTAGTGGGTTTTAGTTTAGTTTTAGTGGGTAGCTCTAGGTTTCATATTCAGTGCTACTGAGCTCTCTTCACAGAGCAGAGAGACAAAACAATTCCTTCTCCAGCTCCACACCAAGGACAACTTTCAGGCCCAAGAACGAAAGCAGAGGTGAAGGGAGAAGGAAAAACCAGGAGGATGGAGCTCCATAAGCTGGAGCTGTGGTTGGACAATTGTTTCTGATCTGCTGATGGAGCAGAACTTATCAAAGTGTGGCACCTCGTGATCAGGTGTCCATTCTGGGACCATTTTGGGGCATCCTGGGTGTGGCCTGGCTGGACTCTGGTGTGGCCCAGGTGTGCCCAGTGAGGCCTTTGAATAAATCCCTGCTTTATCCTCTTGCTGTGGCTGTCTCTGCTCCAGGGCAGGCCCCAGCAGGCCCTGTGTGTTTGTGTGGTGACTGACAGGGACACTCACCACGTTCTGGAGCTTTGCTGACTCCACCCAGAAGGCTCTGGACTCCACCTGCCCGAGGTCCGGCGAGTACCGGCGGTTCAGGACCTGGAGGCTGCCACAGTAGAACTGCAGGATGGATGGCTCCAGGTGCCATGGTCTGTAGTCTGCCAAGAGAAAACACCACTGGGTTACCTCAGGGACATGCAGGGAAGAGGGGGTCACCCCTGGCTGTGACTGCCTAGAGAGCACCCGGGGTCACTGATGTGCTTTGGGCTGGGCATTGCTTTGACTCCCCCCTCTCCACCTCCTGCTGGGGGGAAAAACATGTGAATTCTTACCCAGGAAATACCAGGTTGCTGCAGCAGCTCCAGCCAGCACCAGAAGGGCTATCCCAAGGGGCACATAGCGGAGGCAGCGACGTGAGTTAGTCTCTGATTTGTCATTTGAGAGGGAGCTGGAGTCTTCCTCCTGTTCCTCGGCCTCCATCAGGCACCTCTGGTGACACAGCACGCCAGGGTCAGGCTGGTTTTTCTGTTTCCTTTTACACCCTCTCCGAAGGTGCTATGCCAAATCTGTCCTACCCTCCCATGATCTACAGCCCCAAGAGATCACTGTGCAAAACATCAAAGACTTTGCTCAAAGTAAATGTGGGTAAAGCTGCTAAATCAGTGGGAGACTGCCTCCCAGGACAGTCTTGTCTACATCTCCTGGTAATCCCTTGGTTTTTCAAAGGCCTGCCCTGGGTTTTGCTTCTGTCAAAACTGCAAATCAGTACAATAATGAATTTCTCTGAATACAAAAGTGTTGCCCTCCTAGGCTGGGAATTATTTTAAAACTGGTATTTTATTGATCTAGAAATCAATGCAGAAGGAAATCAGTGACATGAAATGTAAGCAAAAGATGCACAAAGCAGCCACTGCCTGGGAACCTGAAGTTACACTTTGCCTGCTGTGCCATTTTTATCTTGATCCCTAAAAGTAAGCAAACATTGCCATTCCCACTAGGCCTTGTGTTCCCAGGCAAAGCCAATGCTGGCACTGGCTCAATAGCTGAGCTAATGAGAAGAGAGCACCTGAACAATGTTCAGCCCTTCATGACCACCTGCTTGTGCCAGGGGACACCTTCTGCCTTCCTTTGCCCCTCATCTCCCCCAAGCTGCTTCTTTTGCTCCTCCCTGACTGCTTCCTTTGTGTCAGCCCCACTCTCTGAGGGTAAGAAATCCCATCACCACGAAAGCCACATTAATACTGGTTTTGTCACCCACTTCCCTCTGCTACCACGCAGTGCATGCCTGTCCTCAAGGATTTTCTGTGTTTCTGCAGTTGGAGAGGAAAAGGATGTGAATACATCTGCATGGGAGAACACAGAGGTCTTGGGGAATGTTTGCATCCTCTCTGTGTGTCTGTGAGTTGTCTGTTCCCAGTGGTGCATGTGGACATGGGGAGAGAAGTGCATGGGAGGGATTTGTTACAGCTGAGGAAGAGGTGGCTGGCCCCATGCACATTTTAGCCCACGTGGATGCCACTGAGCATCCCTAGGTAGGGATGAGTGGGCTTTTCATCCTTCTCCCCCCTGTTCAGGAGCCCCAAGCCCTCCAGGCTGCCTCACAACATTTGCAGGACGTGAGCACCAGGTAACTCACTCCAGAGCATCAAACCCAGCCTGGTGAGCACCCACACTCAGACAAGCAGCCACACCCCACTTGCTTTAGCACAGCCTTCCAGAGAGGCAGGCCCAGCACAGACTGCCCTCCCCTGCTCCTTGTGGGGCACCTCCCTGTGCAACCTCCCCAAGGAGCCAGGGTGGGTAATCCAGGAGAGCCAGGGCACTTCTCTGCTCCCACAGCACCCCTTCAGAAACAGCAGGCATGAGCACACAGCCACACATGGAGGGGCAGGGGAGGGAGGGCAGGAAGCAGCAGAAGAGCCTCTTTGTTAGTAGATTTGATGGCAGGCACTGGGGTTTCCCCCAGAGCTGCAGACCTACCTCTAGAGCCTGCTGCTGCCTGTGAGACCTGGCCCACACCCCAACTCACACCTGCAGGGACTGGGGGAGGAAGCAGGACATGTATTTACCCAGCTCAAGGTCTCCTCAGGGATCGATAACCTGGTGCCATGTCCCTTCAGCTCGGCCTTTGTCCTGCTCCATCCTGCTGCAGTGGGTCAGCTCACCCTGCACAATGGCTTCTTTTCTGAAGTGGAGGGTTTGGAGGCTTAAAAAAAGCAGGAGAAGGTCTGCAGGCTGAGCAAGGGAAGTCCAGAAAAAGCCAAGGTAGGAGCACGTCCAGGTGTGCAGAGCAGAGCAATCCAGGAGACTGGTGCAGATCACTGACGTTGTCCTCCTCGGGGGACAGGGAGTTGCTGAGCAACTGCTGTGTTTCTTAGCCACCCTTTTTGGTCCCACTGGTGTGTGCCACCCAGCCCAGGGATGGAGCAGATGCTGGCTGGCAGGGGTAGGTGGCTGCAAGGAGGGAAGAGGGAGTAGAGAGCGGGTCTGGTTACCCCAGTGTTCATGCAGGTGAAAGCAAAGCACAGCAAAATGCCTCTCAGTGCCAACCTCAGAGACTCCCTCTTGTCTCCTTGCACTTCTCTCTGCCCAGTCTCCTGACACTGGGCCCCCCACACTCAGCTGCACCACCACTCACCCCTCCCTCCAGCACCTGCTTTTCTTCCAGCCCCAGGTCCTCCTCTGCTGCTCTTCCTGCCCAGCCTTCTGCTTGCTGTGCTGCAGGTCTGTATGTGCCCCTTTGTTTTTCACAGAAAGCAGACACTGAAGCTAGAGCAGAGCAAACAGAGTTATTCTGTCAATAAGTGGGTGACTCCTGACCCAGGGCTGAGCTCCAGCTGGTGACATCGACCCGGTTGAGCTCATTTGGACCAAGGCTCATTTGGGCTCATTTTGGCATCTGGGCAGGGATAGATATTTTTCAGCTCTGCCACTGGACCAAGTTTAGTCTGGGTCTGCATGAAGACCAAAAGCCGTTGCTGTAGCTGCCTCATGGTGGATTCTAGTACACAAACATTAAATGTAGATAGAAAGCTGTAATGTTTGACTGGGAATGCTTTCAGAACTGCTCAAGAGATTTGAGACCTGATTTCACTTTTAAAAATTACTTTGAACCAGAATTTCCACGGATAATGAGGGACAAGCTGCACATATGTATTCATATATTGCTTTTCTGAGTTTACACTGTGAGGGGCTTGCCACAGTGGGTCAGAACCCATCTGAGGGTATTTCTCAGTGCCAAAGACCTTACTTTTTTTGAATTAAATTTTCCTGGAAAGAAGAATCTTCATTCTCTGGTGTTTTCAGCAGAACAAAAACCGTAGAATCTCAATCTGATCTATCTAAGCACGCATACCACATCTATCACCACAGGCTTTTGAATCAACCATGGACCCAAACCCTTGATCAGATGTGACTTCAGAGGAATTCTTTTTACTGCAAGTGCCCCTCGCTTTCTGCTTCTCCATGGTAAAAAAATAAGGCAGAGATGTGGGAGGAGGCTGAGAGTGATATCTATTTATGAACAAGGTATCTTGGAAAGGAGACGAGAGATGTGACAGCTATCTTTGCTGTCTCTAGGCTTAAGATAAAGCGAGGACTCGTGCCTGTGGCTGTTAGCTTGGTATTTTCCACACCAATATTTTCCACACAGTGCTGTTGTTCAGCTTTGGTTTGCCTCTGGTACTGATGGACGTGGTGGTGGCGTCTCTGTGGGTTTGCGAACCGCACGCTGCGTTCTGTTCTCATGAGCTCGAGAGGGCACCGACTGCTCCCCGTGTGACATTTCCAAAGGTCCCCGAATCACTGAGAGTGTCACAGCTCTGGCATTCACAGCCTGTGTTACTCACACACGAGGCCACATGGTCTCGTTCTTTCCTGGAAGAAAGGTCCGGTTATCACCAGATCTGCCGCCGAGCGCTTCCTGCCGCAGTGTGTGACACGTTCACACCCAGCATGGCTGCGAGCGCGCTGCCAACAGCTCCAAAGCTCCAAAGCTGTCAACATCTGCACAAAAACGGGGGTGGAAAATACTAAGCCAGCAGGACAGTCCTCAGGATCTTGAGACTGGATCACCTCTACCTCTGCTTGCTTTTCGCGGTGTCTGGGTCCCTTCCTACTCACTGAGGAAGGAGAGTTAAGGTATTTTAGTCCAAGCAAAACTTTACCTAGTTCCCCATTTAGAAAAGTTGTCAATCATTTTTCCACAGCCCAAAGGACAGAAAAACACTGTAGATTACTTCACATTTTGTTTATTTACAAAGAAGCAAACCTGGTGTTTTGTACTCAGCAGCGAGATGCACTCAGTACGAGTACAGATAGGTAGTTCAGTCATGCAGAGAGAAAATTGGAGAGGAGAAAGTCCAGCTAGAACTCAGTCTAGCTACTGTCACCAAAAATAACAAATACATTAATAACAAAAAGAGGGTCAAGGAGAATCTCCATCCTTTATTTGACTTGGCAGGGGAATATTGACATCAAGGTACTCAATGCCTCCTTTGCCTCAGTCTCAAACAGAAAGACCAGATGTCCCCAGGGTACCCACCCCCCTGAGCCAGAAGACAAGGACACGGAGCAGAATAAACCCCCTACAACCCTGGAGGAAGTATTTAATAACCAGCTGAGCCCCTTAGACCCTCCCAAGTCTGTGGGGCTGGATGAGATCCACCCAAGAGCACGAAGAAAGCTGGTGGAAGAGCTCACCAAGCCACTTCCCATCATTTATCAGCAGTCCTGCCTAACCAGGGAGGTCCCAGGAGACTGGAGGTCAGCCAGTGTGACACCCATCTACAAAATGGGCTGGAAGGAGGATCTGGGGAACTACAGCCCTGTCAGCCTGACCTTGGTGCCACAGAAGGTCATGGCACAGGTCACCTTGAGTGCCATCGCATGGCAGGTGCAGAACAACAGAGGGATCAAGCCCAGCCAGCATTTAGGAAATGAACCCCATCCAGGGTTTAGGAAAGTCTGGTCCTGCTTGACCAGGGTGGTGACCACTAAGTGGATTAGGGAAGGGCTGTGGATGTTGTCTACCTAATCTTTAGTAAAAACTTTTACACTATCTACCACAGCATTGTCCTGGAGAAACTGGCAGCCCATGGCATGGACGTGTGTACTCTTTGCAGGGTAAAACCCTGGCTGGATGGCCAAGCCCAAAGGGTTGTGGCCAGTCACCAGTGATGTTCCACAAGGCTCAGTATAGGGGCCAGATCTGTTTGATATCTGTTGATAATCTAGATGAGAGGATCAAGGGCCCCCCTTCAGTCAGTTTGCAGATGACACCACGCTGGGCAGAAGTGCTGATCTGCTGCAGGGTAGGAAGGCTCTGCAGAGGGGTCTGGACAGGTTGGATTGATGAGCCAAGGCTGGAGGTATGAGGTTCAACAAGGTGCCAGGTCCTGATGGCAAGAGGGGGGCAACAGCACCATGCAGTGCTGCAGGCTGGGGGAACAGTGGCTGGAAAGCTGCCCCGTGGGAAAGGACCTGGGGGGGCTGGTTGACAGTGGCTGAACATGGGCCAGGTGTGCCCAGGTGGCCAAGAAGGCCGATGACATCCTGGCCTGTATCAGGAATTGTGTAGCCAGGATCCAAAGGGATCCTCCCCCTGCCCACAGCACTGGTGAGGCCACACCTCAAATCCTGCATTCAGTTTTGGGATGCTCAGTACGAGAAGGGCATTGAGGTGCTGGAGAATGTCCAAAGAAGGGCAGGAGAGCTGGTGAAGGGTCTGGAGCACAAGCCCTGGGAGGAGCAGCTGAGGGAGCTGGGGTTGTTTAGCCTGGAGAAAAGAAGGCTCAAGGGAAATCTTATTGCTCTCCACAACTCTCTGAGAGGAAGTAGCAGCAAGGTGGAGGTCAGTCTCTTCTTCCAGATAACCCGTGATAGATCAAGGGGAAATTACTTCAAATTGCACCAGGGCAAGTTCAGGTTAAATTTCAGGAAAAATTTATTCACTGAAAGAGTGGTTGAACATTGGAATAGGCTCCCCAGGGAAGTGGTGGAGTCATCATCTTTGGAAGTGTTCAGAAAACAAGTAGATGTTGCACTTTGCAATGTAGTTCAGTGAGCAGGGTAGTATTCAGTCAAAATTTGAACTAGATAATCTTGAAGTTCTTTTCCAACCTTAATGATTCCATCAAGGAAATTAGAAAAGCTTAAGAAAGTCTCCCTGGGGACAGTGCAGCTTGGATCCTTGGCCCATGTAAGATAGCAAACTGCCCATCAGAGGCAAGGGAGTCAGAGTCTCTTTTGGTCTCTTTTCTGGGAAGATTCTCAAAGTACAGGAAAGAGCTGGGAAATCCTTGTGCTTCCTTATCTGAGAAGCTGTGGGGTCTTCTTCTGTTTTCTCCCAGCCATAATGGACCAGTCCATGTCTTGAGACAGATGGTGAAGGAACTGATGAGAGGAGAGGAATGGTTCCCAAAGCCCTCCCAGCTACAAGTAGGCTCAACTCCTCTGAGCAGCCCCTTGGAGGTGAAATCCAAGCCAGTGGGTGACCCTGCACCTGGGACTCATGATGACACTCAGGATGCACTGCAAGGTCAGGTTACAGTGTAGGGGCAGGAATCTCAGTGCTTGGACAGAGATAGGAAAGAATTAGTTCTGGCTGACACTCACAGCTATGACAGAAGCTCGAACAAGTTCAATATCCTTGAGCTTTTTGGTATAAATTCTCTTAGAAGAGTTTTTAAGAGATAAGAAGCACATGGCTGGTATTGTCCCACTGCTGAAAAGTCCAAGAAAATGGACAGATGGTATAAATAATGAATGCAGGGATCTTCCTTTGCCTTACCACTTTTGTTCTGTGGCTTTTTCTTAACCCAGATTGGGGCATGCAGAGGAAGAAGAAAAACGAAGTCTGTGCTATCCCCATTCTTTGCAAGTGGATTGAGGTTTTCTTTTCAGTAAAGGTGCTGATTCGTGGGTTAGTTTTCTGGGCTCATTCACCACATCTTTGCTGCTAATTAGGCAATGGTTTCCCTCGAGCAGTGGAAGGAATGGGCAGCACTGCTGTGATGTTTTCCACTTATACAGGATGTGGGATGAACTATTCTGCAATCAGCTTATCAGAGTCAAATAACTGTAGTTTGCCAGTGGGGCAGAAAGGCTTTCGATTTCATGAAAAATATTGTAGTAAGAATGGGAAACTGTGTGAGTTCTTTTTACTGCCAGCATCAGAGCTGGAGGAAAGAAAGAGAGGGGATTTCCCCAGTATTTTTAACCCAATAATGGGGATTTCTTTTTTACACTGCACTGCTTAGACAGCTGACGCAGTTGTGCCTCTGAGCTGACCTTAGAGCCTCAAAGGTCCAGACTCTAAAGTTTAAAGCTGCACTGAGTTACTTAGAATATAATCTCTGATGAAAACCTAGAGTGAGGATATCATAGAAAAAAACCCCACACCCTTGGTCAATCAGGAGATGTCTTCACCAATTTCATCATCAACACCAGCACTGACTGGCAGTGCTATTGTCCCTGTACAAAGTCTCATATCCACATCTTTGGGCATTTCTCCATCCCATGAGAGGTTTTTAGGCCAGTATGAGCCAAATGGATCATATGCCTGGTCAGCCACAAAGCTGAGTGCTATTTTACACCAAAATGCAGAGCATGGAAGTGCTGGCACAGTCTCCTACTGGGAGCTGGGAAGGGAAAAATGAGTTGGTGAGGTTTGGGATGTCATTTGCTAAGTATGAGGAGTTTCTATGCCCTCGGAGCCAGTATTAACAGAAAAACAGATTTGGTCATCGAGGTAAGTCCTTGCTGGTCTGTGTTCTCCAGCCTCATTAGTGAGCAGCCCCGGTGGGATTGGTGCTGAAGTTACATTCATGTCCTGAGGAGAGAAACTGTCCATGAGAGAAACTGTCCATCCAGCCTTCCCTGCAGAGGTGGCCCTTCCCACCTTAGGTCTCCTCCAGGCAGATGCTAGACAGAGCAATGGCTGTACTGGCTTTGGAGGTCCCTCAGAGAAAGGTAGGCACCAGTGTTTGGCACCTGGCTGGAGAAGGCAGTTTTGCATTTATCCTCATCCTGTCTTTGCCTTGGAGGTGGAAGGTGGGAGAAGGAAGAGGTAGCATTTGCTGCAGGTGTGCAGGGCTCAGTTGAAGGGCCCTCCTTCCCACTCCCCTCCGTGACACTGCCAGTGTTGCTGCCCTGCAGGTCCAGTGGGTGGGGAAGGTCAGTGTCCAGCTGGCACACGGCCTCAGCAGGTTGTGAAACTGCTTTGTCCATCCCCTTCCCATCCTGGCTGAGAACTGGTGTTGGTGAGGTGCCTTCACTTGACTGGAGAGCCCCAGGAACAGCCACGGCCTGCTGGGCTTCACCCACGGTCTGTTCCATGAGGGAGCTCTTTTGGGAGCCCTGGGTGGCCTCGAGACAGTGAAAGAAGTTGCTGGGTGGCACATTCATGTCCTCTGCCAGTGTGCAGAGGTCTGGAGAGGGGAGAGCCTGGTAACACTCGCCATCCTTGCTGCCACTGCCCTCCTGGGTGAAAGGCTCGTAGGTGAAGTAGACCTGACAGGGCTCGATCTCAAAGGAGTTGGAAAGGTGGAAGAAGAAGTAGCCTTGGTTGGTGAAGCAGCTGGATCCAGAGTGCACACTGGTTTCTATGGGACAATCAGGAGTCAGGGTTCCTTTGGAATGCAGAAACCAGGATTCCTGGTCGTTCTTCTGCATCACCTCAAGCATGGAGATCTCTGGGACTGTGCTGTTCACGCAGTAGGAAGATGTGGAGAATGGGGAGGAGAGCCATTTCTGGTGGGGAAGAAACACAAGAGAGAGAAAGAAAGGCTGTGACTACCAAAGTAGAGCACTCAGAGAAGAGCCAAAGGTTTCTTGACTGACTAGTCACAGCAATCAAGTGACCTCTTCTCTGTCCAAGCAAGGGTTACCAGAGGTGGTGGGGAGGGAAAATCCCACTGATGAAGTCTCATCTCCAGGATTTTCAAAGAGAGTATGTCATTCTGTCACTTTAAGAGTGGACCTTGTCAGCCTATGTTTTCAGATTTCTGGGGCAGGGAATTTAAGATGGAGAATTAAAGTGAAATAAAAGGAATAAGAAAGGTGGGAAAAACCCTTTCAAGACCATAAGATGAGGCGAAACATGTAAATCAGTATTGAGGTGGATCTCATGCAATCTATTCCTTGGTGCTGAACAAGCTTCTGCTATATCCACATGGCCAAACACAGATCTCTTGTCTAAAGTGCTCTTCCAGGCCCCTTGTGCCTAATTTTCACATTCATCATGAGCAACATCCTGCAGTGCATCATTATCCTTTAAAAATAAACTGCTTTTGATGACACCCAAATCCATTGCCTTTATGGCTTGTAAAGCAAATTTTTCAAGTTCTTTCTGCACTGAAAAAATGTCTTGAGTGCTGCACAACTCCGTCCCCCTACTCTGCTGTCTTTCCCTGTAGTTTAAGCTTTCTAAGCCTTTTTACACCTTGGCTTTTCCAAAGCTTTGCTGTTTCTGAACCCTCTGCAGTTTGTTTCCATCCTTTTTAAAGCACGATGCCCCTTGGGATCACCTCCCACGTCCCTCATCTCCCTTCAATGCTGCACAGAATGGTAATTGTCTCCTTGCAGCTGCCCATGCTCACAGAGAGCCTGGGGGAAGGGGAACAGCGGGATGGGAAGAGAAGGGATGCAGAAAAGAATGCAAGGAATAGCTCAGTGCTATCCAGTGAGATGGCAATTCACATCAGGAGCAGAGGAGAAGCTCACAGCAGGAAATCTGGGGAAGAGCTGCCTAGGGCAGGTAGGGAGGCACTGAGCTGGGAGGGAAGGGGATCTTGAGAGGCCAAGCTCCCTCCTGCAGTCCCTCGTTGCCTCCCAGGCTGTGGGAGCAGGGTGCTGTGTTTTGTGTGGTTTACCATTTCTCCATTCTGCAATTAGAGATGCCTCAGCTGAACGTCAGGTTTTAGAAGGTCAGAAAATAGAACTTAAGCAGAGAACCCAGCAGCTGGTGCTACAGGCACATATATCATGTGTGCATGTGCAGGTCCATCTGTCCTGTGCATGTGCAGCTGGGTGCTCCTTTCCCTCATTTCTCCCCTCCATGGTTCCATCCCCAGCCCAATACCTGAATGTCACCTCCGTGAATCGAAATTAGTGGGGGAAAAAACTTCTCAGGGTCTGGGATGTGAATCTTCAGGATCTTCTTAAACCTTGAGGAGAGAGAATGAGAACAAATGAAGCATGGCCTGATCCTGATCACTGTCACTGTGGTGGGGGTGAAAGAGTGCACTGCAGTTCACAGGTACTGCCCTGGCATTGGGGAGAGGTAAAATAAGGTCGAGCCTGAGGGCTGTCCTTGCTCTTGAGGGGTCTGAGAGGCACAAGCTGAGCCACGAGATGTATAGAGAGGAGATGGATAAGCCTGGTGCTGGAAAATACATTTCCCTCAGCCTTTTCCCTGGGGAAGGACAGGTTTATAGTTTCTTCCCTGCCTGGGCTCGTCACCTTAACCTCTCCACCTGCCTCCTTCAGCCCCTGTCCTGGTGACAAGCTGAGCAGGCCTCCCTTGTTTCCAAGCTCCCTCTGCTCTGAGCTGCCCCTTCTTTGTTTTGCTGCCACCACGACGGCTCAGGACCATGTGTCCTGAGCAGGGCCATCACTGGGAAAGCTCTGCCACAGCTCTCTGCCCTCCTAGCAGGATGCTGCATGGCACAGCAGGGGCACACTGGCCATGCCAAGCCATCTTAGTGAGGATGCCTTGTATTGTCCAGAGTGTCTCCTCCCCTGGAACCAGTGCATTGTCATCCTGAGGCAGCATGAAGTGATCTAATCTGCTCCTCAGTTTCTCAGAATGTTTAGATCATCTTGTCATCCCTTTGTTGAAGCTTTGCTGTAGGATGTTCTAGGGAAAAACCCTCCTGACCTCTGGAGGCAATCAGTGTGCTCTCAGAAGCTGCAGAACTTGCTAGCTCTTGCATATAAACTACCTTACATCATTGCAGATGCTATTTTTATTCATGCATGTCTAATCCTTCCTTGCATCTTACCTCAGCATTATTCTGCACTCTATTCCCCTAGGTTAGTTATACTTTGTGGAGAAAGGAGGCCTTTTTAACTCCCTCTGTGCTGTACATCCAGCACCTCCTCAACTTCGGGTCATGACTCAGGGTAAAATAGTGACCAGTGACTTTCTTAGTAACCATCTCCCTCCAGCATGGTTCTCTCTTTCCTTACAGAGAAATCATCCAGCCTCTGCAGCTTCACCCCTGAGAATGTTTGTCCCTGCTCCCTGCCAGGAGTGTCAGCACTCTGCTTCTTTACCCCTGACCTGGGAAAACCTGTGACTGTTTCTGAGCTCGCCAAGCTGAGAGGTCACTGTTCCTATTATTGAGTGACCCCGTGAGACACTTTCAGTCCTTAATAAAAGCAGTGTCTGTGAACAAACACTGGCAAAGAGGCCTTGAAGCATCATAGAGGTTTTATCAATGTGTGAGGACTGCACAGACCAGGGAGAGCAAGAATTGTACTCCTCACTCAGGAGTTTTGCCTGCAGGCCTGATGTCACCTCATCCTGCCTGAGCTCTTGCTGGAATGGTTAAATGAGAAGGTAGGACCCAGCCTTGCTTGGTCCTGGCTACAGGGAGAGTTCTCAACCCAGTGACCTGCTTTTGAAGAGGTAATTTTAATGCATCCCTGACAGGAAACACCACTCTGACCCCTGGGCAACAGGGAGCTGAGGCAGCTGCTTTAAATTTAGCCAGGGCATGGCACCAGGGCATGGCACCAGGGCATGGTACCAGGTCACAGGACAGTGCTGGTGAAACCACCTCATCTTGGGTGGTGTTATTTCTCCACAGGCAAATATCAGTCTCAGAAGGTTGGGCTATAAATCATAAATTGGTCGGCTCAAAGCCATCAATATCCTGAGTAACATCAGGTGAAGAATAATCTGAGTTTTGAGAACACACACAAGATGCAGGAGAGAAATAGAGATGTAAATTCTCAATTACCATTTCACAGTCCGTAAGTTAATGAAGAAGGCAGTCCCAATGATCACAAAGACAAAAATGCTCACTGTCAGAACTGCCAGGACTGGCTGGGATGTTCCTGCAAGAGGAAAAAAAAATGAGGAAATGGCTGTTAAAATCTAGTCAGGATTCTGTAGGTAGAGGCTGCAGCCCTTTCATGGCTCTTCAAGGTGATCAAAGTGGGCCTTTGTTATACTTTTGTATAATATTATATTACCTAGAATGATAATATACAGGTCAGAGTATATTTGAGTTCTGTTGTGTTGAGTAGGATGCCTTTGAGCTGATATGGGGTTCAGAGTCTAAGCATTGCTTAACAGATAATTTGTGCAGAATAGCTCTAACTCCCTGGTCATAGCAGCACCACAGCTAGGTGGCACACAGCACAGATGAGGTGGCACAGTCTGCGAGTTCAAGTGTCCACCAACCTGTTTGTTTCATTGCCAAGGAAAGCAGGGACCCCTAAAACCAGCTAAAGCAGGGTTGGAGGCTTGAAACAGCACTAATGGTCAGTGGGGGAGAGGGAGTCATGGGGTTCACAGGTCTTTGAGAAGGCAAGAGGATAAGGATGGAGAAGGTCAGGGATCAAGGGACTTGCTTCTTTCTTTGGAGGGGTGTAGGGAAGCACTAGGAGACTAGGAAGGTTACAGCTTTACACCATATTTTAGTATTTGGATTGTAGGGCTAGGACAAAGACACTGGGTTCCCACACTGCCAGGGCTGCCAGCTCTCCTCAGGCTGGTTTGGCATCATCTCAAACATTCCTTAATCCATCTCCTTCACACATATCTCCCCAGTGCACCTTTGCTTGGACTTGCTATTCTGGTGCCTGTTTCCTCTGCCTGCCCCTCATCTCCTGCCATCCCTCGTGTCCCTTGATCTGGTCATGCAGAGAATCTCTGGAGCAGTTAGGAGAGAACAGGGAAAAACAAAAGGCGCAGGAGACATTTTTAGCACATTCTTTCTTTCCCTGTCCTTGAGATGCGACTCAGTTCACTTTGTCTCCTGTGCCTCTGGTACCCTGGTTATCTTTGGGCCTTGGTTGCCATGACAACTGGTTGCGGCTGTATCCTGTTCCCTGACATCACCCACTGTCAAAATTTGATCGCCACAGCAACACAGTGCCCTTTCTAAACATAGCTCCTGTGATTGTGCCAACACCAGGAACAACAGGGTGGGGGCAACATGAGAAGGAATAACCTCCACCTGGTTATTTTTTGGAAAAAAAAATGACAGAGGCCACAGCCACCGACTCCCTGAAGGACACTGTCTCCCAAGGCTGGAAGCTCATACAGTGACTGATGCAAATCTCAGCAGAACTTTTCCGGAAGGGTCTTATCATGCATGTAAGTCAGCAAGTGTCTCCCAGTTTCCAGGAGCCTTTGCTTCCCTGGCTTGGGTGTTCCTCAGCTCAGGAGCTGAGAGCTGTTTTGCTGCATTTCACTGATCAGGACCTCCACGGAACTGGGCCTTTTTAGGAAGCTGGGAGGATGTTCCCAGGTAACGTTAGCATCTGGGAAAATGTCAATCCTGGCTGCTGCTTCTGCTGGTTAGACATCTGGCCTTGCTGCTCTGGTGAAGCAGTCCCTGATTTATACCTTGTGGATTTTGCCTGGCCTCTGGGAGTCAGAGGGGCTTTTCTGGGGTCAGGGGGTCTTTTTTCTTAAGCTGTGATGCTGAAATTATCTCACCCAGCTGATCAGGAGGAACAATTTTCAACCTTTCTAGTACTCTTTGGCCAACACAGTTCTCCCTACACATTTTCCTTCAGCTTCTCACCCTGTTTTGGCCATCCTACCTTGTTTGCCCTGAGTCCCTGTTTTTCCCTCGGGGTCTGACTTATCCTGACTTACCCTTTTGGTCAGTGTGTGTCCTCCACAGGACAGGCTCACTCCACTCACTCCACACACCTTTGTAGGTGCTTCTGGCACTTGGCCTTGCACGGACAGCTGCCTCATATTTCGAGTTGGGTGAGAGTCTCTCAAAATGTGTCCACATCTGGTCCTGTTCAATGGGCAAGTTGGCAGCCTCCTGGGAGTAGGGCAAATTTAGAACATCATCAACACCCTGGTTTTACAGCCTCACATAACCCATCTTCTCCAAGGCCCTCAGAGAAAGACCTGCCTCAAGTTCTCACACCTCATGCACAGCTTGTTCACCCTGAAGGAAAATTCTTCTTTGCTTTGCATTTCTCACCCCTTTCAGGTCTGTCCTGGAACTGTCTGATTTTTTTTTTGTGACAGCACTAAGTAAAATAGGATCCCCATCTGCCTCCTTCCTCCTGCCTGTCATCACCAAACACTGGCAGCAGGTGACACAGATGAAAGAGCGGGGGCTGCCATCCTCTCTCCAGCTTCACCAAAACTGGTTACATCCTGAGAGGAGGCCCAGGAGGAAGTCTTGGGAGACATCAACAAGGCCAGGATTCATCCAGGCCTCATATGGCAACACATCCCAGTTCCCCCTCTGCACTCACCTCCCACGCCTGGCTCACGTGTCGGTACCGCACTTGGTACTCCCGCACCCCATCCAAATAGTGAGAGGAAACATTCAGGCTCCACGTTAGGTTGGAGCTGTTTTCAGTGATGTTAACCAGCTGAAGGTTTGCTGGAGGCCTCAGCTTTACTGGAAGGAGAGAAGAAGGACATCATAATTTGTCCATAACAAGACTGCACATCAAGGCCCTCAGCAGCAGGACATGAGACCGGTCATGCAGCCAGCAAAACAACGTCAAGGGAAGATGTTTTCTTCTGGATTAGTGAGCTGAATCCTTTCAGCAAAGACTGAAACATGCCAAAGCTGTCTTAAATAAGGGTGGAAGCACATAACTAGAGGGAGAGCAGCAAGACTTTCCATCCTTCTTACATTTTTCACGAGGGCAGCTGAGCTGGCATTGCTTGTTTGAAGCCAGCTATGGCAAGGGAGGGCTGTGGCTGGCATGGCACTGCAAGTGGCAGGAGTCAACATTGTGCTCATTGTAGCAGGGGACAAGAAAAAATAAAGGCCTAAAACCAGCTGTGGGTGTTGCACAGGAGTGGATGAGGAAGGAAAATGAGCTATCCTCTGATGGGGAAGAGACCAGAAGGCTCCCAGGTACTCACTATTTGCAAATGGATGGAAGTTTTTTACTTGTGCAGCTGTTTTGGTTTTATTCTCTCCGGTGTGGCAATGGACAGACAAGTTAAGACGGTCTGAAATGGTGAAGCACTGATTCTGCAAGGACAAATTAACTATTACTGGCAATGAAACCTTGTGAATAAGCATTGAAATTTCTAAGCACCTATGCATAAGATGATTAGGCATACCTGACAATAAATATGGAAGGTATTTGTGGCAGAAGGGCATAAATCTCAGTGGTGAGTGAGGAACCAAAAATTTATATTTCATGTGGTTGGATTAATTTTTGTTTGTTTGTTTATTGGCAAGAAGGGCACAAAATATTGTGATGCACTAGTTTCTTGGGATTCCTGTATGTGCTGACCAAGCAGGGAAAAAAGTTTCTCTCTATCAGTGACATTTATTGAGAAATTTTAATTTTACCAGAACATTTTATGTTCCCTGCTAAGACTGGAACCACATTAGTATTAAACATGACACTTGAAATGCAATGGTGCTGAAGGGCCACATGCATCATAGAGAACAGAATAAGCAACAAAGAAATTAGCTTGATTAGAAGGAAAATATTTTGGAGCCATATACCGACCCTGCAATTTTCTTTGCACATGATATGTAAATGCATGAAAGCTTATCTCTCATTAGAACTGGTTGTGGCTTTACCAATAAAATATTAGCTCAAATTTGGGTTGTTTTCTGAAAATGTGGGACTGCAGTGACTCTGGATGTGACTGAAGGAAGTGCCTAACGGATCTAAAATAAGGCTGATTTAAATAAAAAATAATAGTTAGAAAATTTGCATCACCATTAGCTCCAATTCTGTGTTGCTGTTGCATCTTGCATTAGACACATCTAACCACAGCCCACAGCAGCTGATAAACTGGAAGCTGGTTTGATATTTTCGAGGAAAATGAGATCAAGAGTGACCTCAGAGCTGGTGGTGATGCCCATCCCTCCTCAGAGGAAGGATTAGGGCCAAACACAGGTGGTTGAGGCAGGGGGCACTGCCTGTGATCTGTGTGTCCTGCAGCTCCTCTGCAGGTGTCAGGGAGCACAGCCCAGCTCACAATGAAGCCAATCCCTGCTGCAGGAGAGCCCACAGGAGGCATTTATATCAACAGTGCACAGCCCCCAGGCCAACCCCAGACCCACAGCCAGGGATTAAGTTTGGGCTTTTTATACCCCCCTGGATGTTACACTGTTTATACACCCAAAATCCACACATAAATCCTTTCCACACCCAAAATGCAGACGTAAATCCTTCCCACTGTGTCCTTAGCCAGCACATCCCAGATGAGTTACTCACATTAATGTTTTGGTTGAAGGTTGTGATGTGTGTCCTCAGTCCTGTCATGGGCTCTGCCTTGGGTAACTGGAAGTGCTTCTTGCGTTTTTCAGGTGAGGGATATAACTCTGGAGGGCTGGGAAGTTATGGTTTTGTAGTTAGTCAAATACTGTGTAACACTAAAGGGCTTCCAAAGCATTTTAGGTCCTACTGAATTTGCTGAACAGCAGGTTACAGCAAAGATTTCATCCTACTTTCTCTCCCCATTGTATCACTCAGACAAATTGTATGTGCTGGCATGGAAGTCAGTGCACCCCAGTTATTTCCAGGCAAATATAACAGCAGATTTCCAGCTTCAAAGATTTCACAAACCCTCTTTCTATCTTCTCTGCTTCCTGTTGATGTCAGAGGGCATACAGAGCCCAAACTCACCTACAGCAGCATGGCTCTGGAAGACAGGTGCCTGTTTGAGCCCCTGGAGGATTTACAGGTCTCCTTCCAGACACTGACAGTCCTGTAGGACCTCAGATACTCAGTGACAGGGAACCTTCTGAGCCCGGTCCCATCCCAGCCAGCCAGTGCAGCACAAGTGGCAGCACTAGCAGTACCCTCTCTTCTGCTCTAAGTGTGGCTGGAGAGCCCCAGCTGAGCTGTGGCACGGGGTGTGGGAG